>OX421448.1:45161482-45183982 GCA_949126865.1 Montipora capitata | reverse complement strand
ATCTCTCTAAGGCTAAGACTTAAATAGGCTAAAAAATTTTACAATGCAATCAAAATAACAAATAAGAACAATAAAAACAATGATGTGAGAAGAAAAAGGTATTGCAACACATCTGCAACGAAAGGGTCGCTAATGCATCACTGATGCAGCCACCATTCAGAAGTCCTGCAGTGCTTAGCAAACAGTCTCCTCGAGCAGCGTTGGTGAGTCGCAAAAGCAGCGCTGCTAGACGGTTCTTTGCTTCAAGTGCAGCACGTTCTGCTGCAGCGCTTAAGTGACTTTGAGATGTCTTTGAGATGTCCTACGCGCAGTCATTTTTCGAAACTCCCGCAGTGCTATCGATGCAGCCATCATGCAACCTTTCTGCAGATATAAGTGCAACGCTGGTCAGTCGCTAAAGCAGCGCTGCGTAAAGGTCGTACGTTTCGTACGGGAGACCACTAGGGTATTACATAATAATGTAGAGAAAATGATGTAACAAATTCCCAAGTCAAAGCCTTTGAACAAAGGCGCTTTCTAGCTCACAATGCCATTTTTCGTAACAGGAACTGAAAAAAAGGCCTTTGAATGGTTCATAACAAAATCCTAGTCATCAGCACCTGAACTCAAGCATTGTGTGCTATACTCTCAGCCCCGTAACAAAATCCTTGATTGAGCCATTGAACAAAAGAATCCCTAAATATATAACAAATAAGAAATAAAAAGGAGAGCACTTGTGAGTGATGAAAATAAGGTGTTAATTGTATCTTATTCTATTCCTAGAGTGGAATTCTGATCTTTTATTTAAACCATAAGCTTGAAGGGTGCAAAGTTGTGCACTCCAGAAAGCTTCTCTTGTAAGCAGACGATGGTCGAGACTATTTTGATCGCTAAAATTACCAATTTGTTCAATGATGACGAAAACGACGGGGCTGAGAGTGTAGCACACAATGCTTGAGTTCAGGTGCTGATGACTAGGATTTTGTTATGAACCATTCAAAGGCCTTTTTTTCGGATCCTGTTACGAAAAATGGCATTGTGATCGAGCTAGAAAGCGCCTTTCAAAGGCTTTGACTTCGGAATTTGTTACACCATTTTCTCTACATTATTATGTAATACCCTAGTGGTCTAATACCTTTTTCTTCTCACATCATTGTTTTTATTGTTCTTAATTGTTATTTTGATTGCATTGTAAATTTTTTAGCCCATTTAAGTCTTAACCTTAGAGAGTTTTTTATTCCAAGTATTTTTAACCCTGTACACTCTATACTGAGGAAGCCCGAAGGGCGAAATGTTTATTAAAGAGTTTTGGCCATGGAAGAAGTTCGCTGTTTACTCTTTCTACACAAACTACAATTTTCGAGTGCAAGCCTGTAGTATCCTTTGGATCCTTCTTCCAAGCGGCATCACCGTTGGTAAGCCAATCTTCATTCAAATATATCTATCTATCTATCTATCTATCTATCTATCTATCTATCTATCTATCTATCTATCTATCTATCTATCTATCTATCTATCTATCTATCTATCTATCTATCTATCTATATCTATCTATCTATATAATGTTTAGAAGAAAGACAACTTCACAGCGTAGCGACTTCAAGTTTCATGTTTACACAATCATCAGGCTACAGATCTTACATTTGCATTCTAACTCATTTAAAGACCATTCTAATACTCTAGGGGAGCGTGCTATTTTAAGTTCGACAAAAGGTATTTGTTCTTGTGCCTGCATTTAGAAATTAACTTGTTTCTTTTGTTCAGTAGGTGGCGCATATCTGCTTTTATAATGTACAACTTTTCTGTAAGGCACAGGTCGCATCTCTTTGATCCACATTTGTATGGTTAGGCGAAAGACTCTATTGCCCAGCGTAGCGTGTAATTGATGTTATTGTCCTTTAGACTCCAGATATGCCTCGATAACTCCGTCTCACTGCAGTACTTTTTGTGCCTGAAGGATTTAGTGTGATTGTTGTATCGGGTTTTAAATTCGCCCTCTGACGCTCCATAGTAGATCTTGGTGTTGTTATCGCTTGTCACTTCGGCTCTATAGACTATAGACGATGATAGACATTTGCCGTCTAATGGGCATGATTGCTTGTTTCTGCATTTGCATAGCCGCGCTTCGTTAGGTGTTTTCGTGGCGTTTAATACTTTTGCATTGTGTTGCCTAATAATGCCTGTCATGTTGGTTGTGCAGCAGTAGCTAAGCTTGATTGTGTTCGTGTTTAGAATTTTGTGAAGCTTGTGGCCTTTGTGGAAGTGTTTCTTGATCAGGTAGATGAATTTTTTTCCGATGTTGGTCTTGACTTGCAGGTTGTATGGTGGATTGAACCAGAGGATATTGCGTTGACGGTTCCTTTTCCGTTTGCTGTTTTGCTTGGCAGGTTCGTACTTGAAGGTTGCGTTGTGCCCGTTTTCCTTAAACGCCAGTTCGTAGACATCTTTGGGTTTGTCGAATTCGTCTTTGTCGCAAGACAGGTCAGATATTATTTTGTTGACCATTATTGGCAGCTCTTTGATGATGGTGGGTGGATGATTCGACCGTGCGTTGATGTATGATAGTTTGTTGTTGGGTTTTCTGTAGGGGTAGTACTTTTCTCTCCATAAATCCAGCGTTACGTCCAGAAAGTCGGTGGAAAATAGGCTCCTTTCGATTGTGATTGAAAGGTTTTCTTCTTTGAAGAGAGCAGTTATGCGCTTTCTCAAGCGATCTAGGGTGGGTCCGCTAATGTTGCTAACTACAGCGAGGCCATTGTCTCTGTATAGACCTATGGACACTTTGTTGACAAGGGCGGATAGTTTACTTAGGAGGTAAAGTTCCACTAATTCACAGACCTCGGCACCATCTAAGCAACCCATTGCGCAATATATATATATATATACTAGCTAGTTTGAGCACTCTGGGCCTCATCAGTGCAGTGCAGTGCTGCTTTTCCGGGATTTCAACCGTTTTCACTTGAGATCTGGAAACCACCAAACCAATAATATCTAGAGAGGGGGTAATTGCTATTAATGAAATCTACAATAACAAACCCCTGAAAGCACATGTTTTCCGCCATGTTGTTTCATACAAGATTTTGCCAAGATTTATCGAAGAAATCAGCGCGCACGTCGACGCCATCTTTAAATTGCCTGAAGAAATGGCCGACTCTTCTTCCGATGAAAGTGGTTCTGAGAACGAATTGGATGAAATTTTCGGGGAAAGCAGTGACGAAGAAGATTTTGGAGGCTTTGTTTTTGAAATGCCCGATGACATCGAGTGGGAAAAAGACCCAAGTGGTGCGGCCTTTCAATCTTACTATGAGGATTATCCACGTGTTGCATTTGAGCGTACGCATTGTGGCCCAACTGTTGATCAATTGCCCGGAAGTGGGAAGGCGATTGACATTTTAAAACTTTTTCTTTCCGATGAATTTTTGAACAAAATAGCGAGGTGGACGAATCGATGGTTCGAAGTGAAAAGGCGGCTGAACCGGTGTGCATGGAGAAGAGACGTTGTTACACTCTCAGTCACCCCCACACCCCAAAGAATCAAGTACTGTGCAAAATGACAAACTACTTTCAAGTGTGATCATTGTGAAGTTTATTTGTGCATCAGTAGAGAGGAAAATTGTTTTAAGGCCTCGCACACCCAAGCTGAGTACTGGAAAGACCAATGACTAAAGCACCCACCCCTCCCCCAAAGTGAATTGTATCCTGTCCTCTCCCCCCCACCCCCACCCAGTCCTCCTGAAGCTTTGCTCTGATGTAAGAATATTCTGTTTTTATGTATGAGGCTATGTTTTCAACAAGGTTTTTGATGTTGCATCATTGAAGTTGATGAAAACTTTGGACTGGTATATTTTGGTATTGACTGCTTGTTAGGGCAATAAATGTTGTATGCTTGATAGAACCTTTGACCAAGTCATCACATTAATTTTTTCACACCATATTGATGAAAACTGCATTAAACATGATTTTGAACTGTAATTATGTATAGTTGTAATTGATAATTTGAGCTTATTTAGTTCTTGTCATACTTCCACAGCCTCACTTTGATGCTAGATTGGTCGATATGGAAATCCACCTAGAAATCTGAAAAGTACATTTTATTAGCTTCAAATTTATTATGGAGTTGCCTTATACCAAAATGACTCCTTCCCACTGAAAAATGAACTTAATGAAACACACCTGATTTTCCAATAAATCAGCTGGTTTTCTCATGTATGGGAAACCTTTATGCTGGTTTCTTAGTGGTAGACTAAGATGAAGTTGCTTCACTTATCTTTTGAGTGCTCAATTAATGCAAGAATTTTGCTGAGCAAAATACAAATGTAAGAAGGAAAGTGTTACTAGTTACTGGAGTTTCACGCTCAAGGCGATCATCAGACTGATGATCGTCTTGAGCGTGAAACTCGAGTAACTAGTAACACTTTCCTTCTTACATTTGTATATATATATATATATGTACTTTAGTACGTGCGACTTGTATAGTATGCTGTTTGTTATTAGTTGATTTTATTCTTTATGTACATTGTTGTATTGTTGTGTTGCAAATAAATAAATAAATAAATAAATAATTGTCAAGTACTTGTGAAGAATTTAAATTTAAATAAAATAAAAATAAAATTTAAAAAAAATCTATGTGACTCAGAGCTAAATCTGTTCATCCCAAGACCGAACTCAGAAGCTCTTAAAAAGCTCCATTACAGGGGTGCCATTACTTGGAACAGTCTGCATAGCGAGGCAAAGCAGGCCACTAGTTTGAATAATTTTCTTGCATTAGTCAGTCAATTAATTTATTATTAATTTATTTATTTACTTATTTTTTATTTATTTATTTATTTGTTTATTTATTTATTTATTTTAACGTTAAAATGTTAAATTCAACAATGAATTAGGTTAGCTGTAAGACTTTTTTTTAAGTAAATTAAAGTTGTAAGTAAATTACATTTTTAGGGTTTAGGTAAATTAGATTTTTAATTATAGTGATCGTAGTTGTAAAACTCTCTCATTACGGTTGCCTACATGTAGCATGTGATCAATTTCTTCCTTTGACAAAACATCATGACCTTTCTTTTTTATTTATTTATTTATTTATTTTTTATTTTTTACGTTTTTTTTTTATTGTACTACATACGATACATGTTACATGATTTACACTTGTACCTACTTCTTACACAATACTCGCACTACATTAACTTGCACTACATACGATACATGTTACAATACCATAACACTAGTCAAATGGAATTATAGTTGATCTGTTTACAATGTAATTGTTTACATTTTAATTGTTCGAGTCACTAATAAGAATTTTGTTTGTTACTTCCACTATGTAGGGTATTGGTTTTCTAGAATTTAATAGATTGTTAAATAAATAGATAGCAAGAAAATCAAAATACAGAAGCTGAGAAGTAGAAGGACACAATGTAATTTTATAAGGACAGAAAAAATTTCGATTTTTTCCTAAATTCTTTCTCCTTATTACAAGTGACTGCAATATATTTTTCTATATTAATTTTTTCGCGCACAAGTGAGGCAAAATCATCGAAATTGTACTTTATGGTATTTAAAGCGTTAACATATAAGAAATATTTACCTAAAATAATAAGATGGTTGAGGGCCAAACAGTAGTTGTGACAGCGAATAATTCCGAACATAACCTCCAGTTCTGACAGAAGCAGTTTCGTATTACTAGAGGTTGAGTACCACTCCTGGAATCCATCCCAAAAGGACTTTGCGTGCTTGCAGTTTACAAACAAATGCCACAGGGTCTGACACTCAAAAGGACAAAAGGGACAGAAGGGCGAGGCAACTTTTTTCATTTTATATAACAAGCTATTCGTTGGTAAAATTCGGTGAATGATTTTGTATTGGAACATCGTCAATTTAATTTCTCTCGTGGCTTTGAATGGTAGGAGGTAGATTTTAGACAAGTCACTTTTCTCGACGCCAGACGCTAACAGTTTTTTCTCAGACGTTGGTGGAGGTAGATCTTCAAGGTAAAGTAGGATACTGTATATTGCCTTACATGACAGTGAACAGATTGAGGTGGGCGGCGTGACCGAGTCTTTGGAACATTCTTGCAATAGTTTCTTCCAATTTTGGGGAATAGAGGAGAGAATGCTATAATATTGTAAAAAGCTACATTTTACATTGAATTTACTGCAAAAAGAATTAAATGGGAGGAAATGGCCCTCACAGGAGTCAAAAAGATCCGAGATTTGTTTTATTCCTGCCTGATACCAATGAGGAAAGAATACCATTTTCTTATTCACAGTTAAAAGTCGGTTATTCCAGATTGGCTGCGAGAGAACCTCATTTTTATTTTTAGGTGTGGCCGTTGCGATGTCCACATTATGAAGGGGAAACAACACCTTCAGTCCTTTCTTAGTGTGTGCAATAAACGTTTGCTTAGTGCAACTGCAAGATATGCTGGAAAACGTCTGTCAGAGCAATTTGCAGTTAATTTTTTGCAGACTATTAATTTAAAGAAGAAACGAGTGAATTTTACAGTACAGCCCAAAAATAATGCACGCGCAAGAACTTCTTTTTGCGTCCGCAAGCCGGCAACTTCTTGCGGCTTCTTGCGGCTCCTTGCGCCACAATCCTACCAGCCGCAAGAACTTCTTTGCGGTTGGAAGTTGACACCGCAAGAACTTCTTTCTGTTAAAAAATCCTGACCGCAAGAACTTCTTTGCGGCAACATCTCAGAAAGAAGGTGATATACAAAACTCGCAACAAGACGAAATTTTTCAGGGCAATGCACGGTCAAATCTCGGGAGTTATATGTATCACATGTAAACAAACGCCACAATGATGTTGATTTTTTACTACGTTTGCTCGAAGACTAGTCGCATGATAGCAATCAGAATAAATATCAGACAAAACCCTTTTGCTACCCAAAAATCCCAGTCAAAGAAATGTTTATCAAGGTACACTGTAGTGATGAGAATGGCTTTTTCGACGCAAACCGTTTGTAGGACTGTCGCCGCGAATGTAGAGGGACTAGAGGAATTCATTGTTGTGAAATTCACATAAATGTGAAGCTAGGATTGATTCCTGTCGGAATCTTTGAAATTTCCTCTGCATTCCTGTTTAAATATCTCAAGGAAAATGGGGTGAAAGCAGACTCACAAGACTGAATTTTTCAAGCTCGCCATTTTCATTTGTTGTCTGCTCCCGAGCACATGGCTTTATTTCACGATCGTCACTTAAAACCAGAAATGTGATTGTTCGCGTTCACTGAGAAAAAAATAAAATAAGCATGAATCAAGTCTGATTCTCTAGGGCAATTTGATGGGGAACTTGTTTTGTTTTGACGTCTTCTGTATCCATTCCGTCTTAACAAAGCCAAAAGAAAGGAAAAATATATATACAAGTACGCCACGGCGAATTACGTGACAAAAGCGTGACCAACTTGTTTTCAGCGTAATGGTTGTTATGCAAATTGCAGGAACACAATTATTGTTATTGTTCGTCTTTTCCTGGTGATGTGCATTCTCTTTGAAAAATAATTATATCAAACAGGAATGAAACAAGCACATTTCAAAGTGGCCTTATTAAATCTTTTCATTCATGTGCATTTCACATTTTGAAACATTCACTCTCCTCGCTTTTGATCTCACAGGTGACATTCTACAATGTAGTTCCCTTGATAAGTGTTTCTGAAAGGACTTATAAATGCAGAAGCTTTTGTTTGTTATTTATTATTAGTATTGTTATGATACCACGAGTTTTCTGTTGCCGATGAAGATATCACACGACATTTGCTTAAGCACATAAAACACTGTCACCTTCCCGGCATCATATGCAAATGGCTACGCGTTCGATCTAAAACATTCAAATGTTCATTCTTTAGACGGTTTGTTATGCTTGCGAGCCTGCTTGTTGGTAGTTAATGCCGTGATTGAAGGTTTTTTTTCTGAAAGTGCAGAAATTAGTTACTGCTTTGAAACATTCACGTTCACCAGTCTTTCTTTTAAGCGAGTGCGTAAAATACGGCCTGCGATAAATTGGGATAACCAAACATCGAGTTCTGATCCCATGGCCATCGAATGTTTCCCAATAGGAGGAAACATACCATTATATCTCCTTTTGAAAGCGATTTATGTTTTGGAAAACATAATCCGTAATCACCACAGAAAAGCAACACCGACTACTCTTGCGGTTGAACCCGCTAACTTCTTGCGCTTTTTGTGTCTTGCGGTTAAGTTCGTAACTTCTTGCGGCTTCTTGCGGAAAGCTTTCTATCTTCTTGCACTTTGAATGTTCTTGCGGATAAACCGCAATTTAACTTCTTTTGACCGCTTGCGTGTTCTTGCGGCGCAAGAACTTCTTGCACCACTTCTTGCGCGTGCATTATTTTTGGGCTGTACTGTACTCAAGACTGTGTTTTGTTATCTTTATTAAAACTGAATTTATTACCAAAGCTTAAAAAACTAAAAGACCTCAACACGGGACAGAACATCAAAGACAGTGCCTACTAATTCAAAGGTATCTTTGCCCCGGTTTATGATTATGCAGGAAATTTAGATCTTGACAAGTGTCATTGAAATCCAAAAAGAAAATTGGGGGTAACCACGCATTTTTCCAAGACAATTCATAAATAATATTTGTAAAAAGCTTTAAAATACAAAGCAATGTATGGCGTTCTTTCTAGAATTGAAGCTTAATTATCTCTAAAAAATGCATGGTTACCCCCAATTATATTTTTGGATACCAACACTACTTACTAAGATCTACTATCTTCCGGATAGTTTTAAACCGCGCAAAAATATCCATGTATTAGTGAGCATCACCGATAGGAAACTCAAGTATCTCGAGATGAGCAGAATGTATGTGCAATAACAATAGTAGGCACCGTCCCTAAATGTGTGAGCCAAAGGGCCTCTGCTGGCGCAACATGTGGGTGACCCCTCAAATGCCCCACTTAAAAAAATAACTGAAACGCTGCAGTTCAATACCACCCAATTCAGTGCCTTCTTTTTTGTGTGTAACACGTACCACAAGCAACCCAGTGTACGCTTTTTTTGGAGCGTCTAGTTCTAAATTAAATGCTTTCCCATGTGAAAGCAAACAGATATGTTTGCTGAATCATAGAAGACGGCTGTCGCTGAAGAAAGAAAGTGAAAGGTACGCTTGCCAAATATTTCTTTGCCGCATGTTCAAGGTTTTTGTCTCTTACATTTGCTCTGGCTGATTTTTGCCAACTATAGTTTGATTGACTAGAAAATCTGTAAGTATTAAGTGACTTGAGCTTCTGTCGCACTTATGGCCTACATGGCCTACTACCGATTGAACCACAAGAATGTTTACCATAGTTCATCTTACATTTGAATTTCTCGAAGCAGAAATGTCACACAAGAATGAGAAAGTGATTGGGGATCGAAGAACTTGGTAACGTTGAACACGTTTGTTGACTATTGCTACGTCATAACACGTCATACCCAAGATGGCGCTCTCCAAGTCACGAACGAGGCAACTTCAAAGTGCTCTTGTCACATTTTAACAGGGAACTGGACAAAACGGCAATTATTTTCGAATTCATGGGGAAAAGTTTTCGTAATTTAGAGAAACTTTTTCTGGACCATACTTTCCCTTTAAGGAGGGGGAAAATGGGGCTGGCTAGCTGTTCCAACAAATGTGAGGAGTATTGAAGTATCTCTTTCAGTTGCAGAACAAATGGATAAGTTGGTAGCACTTGAAAACTTGCCTACAACTAGGTGAATAAAATGCACATGTACAGACCTCTGAAAGTTGATCACGCTTGTTTGCAATTTCTGGCAGTACAACACCAAATCTGTCATTTAAGATACTTCTTGCCCCTGGATGGCTTGGATTGCTGAGAATCTTTAAATTTCTTAAATCTTTTGCCTAAAACAAGATGCAATTATACACGACACATTCTAGTAAGATAATAAAACTCACAGATTTCTGATGAATGGTTACAGCAGCACAAATGCCCAACATCTCATATGTTTGAATATGTACATTCTTGGTGATTTAGGAAATTGGCTGTGCTTTATACAAGAACAGGAAATATAGAACAGTAGTATTTCCTCAGATTAATCAGGGCTGATCCTTTCTCATTCCTCATTTTAAACAACATGGATGGCAAAATGTAATCAACAGCAAAATTTATGTTACATGTAAATCCATCTAGAAGTAAATACACTGCAGTATAAAATGAAGCAAGAATCTTTACTTACCTGCTCTCCAGGAGCAGGGGCATTGGGTCCTGCCCAATTTCCTTTGTTTGCAAATGCTAGTGGCTCCAGGAGACTCTTGTAACTAAATAGTAAAAGCATGCCTTTTACAGTGTCTTTCATATTAACTTCTCTTATTACTCAAGTGAAGCTATGACCTTCGCAGTTATGAACGCAATTTTTGCAATTGCATAGAGAAGCCTGAAAAATTCAGGACTTCAACGGGGTTTGAACCCGTGACCTCGCGATTGCAGTGTGACGCTCTCACCAACTCAGCTATGAAGTCACTGACGTTGGGAGCTGGTCATTTGTGGGTTCTAATGATCCCGTGAGGAATGAATCAATGATAAAATGGTATATGAAATGAATCATATATGAACTGCGGATAGGAAATCAAGTGAAGATATGACCTTCGCAGTTACGAACACAATTTTTGCAATTGGGTAGAGAAGCCTGAAAAATTCAGGACTTCAACGGGGTTTGAACCCGTGACCTCCCGATTCCGGTTTTCAACGCTCTACCCAACTGAGCTATGAAGCCACTTGGGCTAACTGCGAAGGTCATAGCTTCACTTGATTTCATATCCGCAGTTCATATATGATTCATTCATATACCATTTCATCATTGATTCATTCCTCAAGGGATCATTAGAACCCACAAATGACCAGCTCCCAATGTCAGTGGCTTCATAGCACAGTTGGTTAGAGCATCGCACCAGAATCAAGAGGTCACAGGTTCAAACCCCGTTGAAGTCCTGAAATTTTCAGGCTTCTCTATGCAATTACAAAAATTGCGTTCATATAGCTGCGAAGGTCATAGCTTCACTTGATTTCATATCCGCAGTTCATATATGATTCATTTCATATTACCATTTCATCATTGATTCATTCCTCACGGGATCATTAGAACCCACAAATGACCAGCTCCCAATGTCAGTGGCTTCATAGCTCAGTTGGTTAGAGCGTCGCACTGGAATTGCGAGGTCATGGGTTCAAACCCTGTTGAAGTCCTGAATTTTTCAGGCTTCTCTACGCAATTGCAAAAATTGCGTTCATAACTGCGAAGGTCATAGCTTCACTTGATTTCATATCCGCAGTTCATATATGATTCATTTCATATCCATTTCATCTCTTATTACTCTTTACCAAATCATTACACTATATAATTATGCCTTTAATTATGAGCCCTACCTGATGTTTATACTCTCATTCATCGAAATAATTGCTTCTGTGTCTGTTGTGATTTTTTCTTTTTAGCTCCAGAGAGGTGATTCCTTATTTTAATTGTGCTCTATTTCAACACTACAACACAAGTATCAATCTAAAACTAAATTCTAGTTTTCTCTATACTCAAATCTCAAAGGCGTGAAATCAAAATCCAAGCAGCAATAAAGAAAGCCCAAAACATACTAAAATCGCAAGCTCAAATTCCACTCAAAGTGACTGTAACATCTCAAGAAAAAACTGCAGTTGCAAACCAGGCCCTTCCAGTCACAGACTCTGTTCCAGAAATGCAAACAAATTCACCTCTATCCTTGCCGTCATCTAATATTGTGACTAATACAAATGTAAATCTGCCAAGTGCTTTCAAGGGGAACTCAAGCGTAATTTCAATGAAATTTTCAAAGAATGTTTGGATAATTTTAAGTACTTCTCCAAGCACGAAAGGTCTTCACGAGAAACAATTTTTCAGAAAACCTGCGCTGAAACTTCAGACATTTTGGTTTTGTACCATGGTATCAGAAACTGTCAGCAGATTGTGATGTGAAGTCACATCCTGACTGCAGAGCAAAGCCACGCAACACTCACTGTTTTGCCTTGCAAATGAGTTTTCTTTTGTGTGGAGCCAATATTTAAATTTCATTTTGGAATATTTTACGACCATATGATGTCTTCTAGTGAGGAAGAGACTGATTAAATAATTACATATTTCTAGTGAACTGAGTCATTCAAGCGGTGACGAAAGTGGGGAAAATGAGCCCATAAAATGTACAGTCACGTAAGCTTAGGTTAAGGGTTACTGATAACCCTTTTGGGGTAACTTTCGGGAAATCTTTCGTAAGCGTGTTATTTTTGGTAAAACTCCACCAAACTATATATCACTGAAAAGGTAATAAAATGAAAAATCCGAAATAATATTATGAAGATTTTTGTTTATTATGGCTTTCTTTAGCGCGCGCAAAGCTTCAAACTCAAAACCATACATGTTCACTTAGTTGAATTACCCGCCTTCGCATTATCACAAACAACCAAACAAACAGTACTATATTAATCAGCACTTTATAGGCCACCAAAATGTGTCAGGCTTTTAGGATCTTCCTATTGGTTTCCGAGAAAATAAACTTTGAAGTTGACCAATAGAAAATTTTCCGTTTCGCCACACGCAGAGACTTGTCAAAGCAAAAATATTTCGAAGCCCAACACACTTTCGTGCACCAATATCCGACGATCATTTTGCCCAAATTTTCACCATAGTTTTTTTCTCCACCTCTTGCAGAATTAGATAAAGAATGCATGAGGTATCACTCCAGGCTTGCCTAGCCAATTGCCATTAAGAAGGGAGAAAGTAATTCTCAAATAGATGGATAGATAGATAGATGGGTGGATGGATGGATGGATGGACGGATGGATGGATGGGTAGATTCATGGTCCTTTTTGTAACGTGTTCTGTTCCTTTTTGTAACTTTTGTTCCTTTTTGTAACTTTCACTTGGTTACAAAAAGGAACATTTGTTCCTTTTCGTAACTTGTTCCTTTTCGTAACCTTCACTTTGTTACAAAAAGGAACAAGTGTTCCTTTTCGTAACCAAAGTGTTCCTTTTTGTAACTTAGGTGTTCCTTTTTGTAACTTTGTTAAGTTACAAAAAGTAACACTCGTTACTAACTTGAAATTACACTATTTTTAACGAATATCCAAGCAATACACTTAAGCTACGACTGTTTAAACACATGTAACGTGATGTTAGATGTTAGTTTCGAAACGCCGCTTACCTCTTCAATTTCCTACAAAATTCCTTTTGATTTATAGTTGGTTACTATTTAGTGAAATACGTGATATTAAATTTAAAAAATCGGTAGAAATCGTGATTTCTTAAGTTTTAGCATAGCTCTGGAATTTTCTGATAGGAAATAGGTTTATTGTGGGTGCTCAATTTTTGAAAATGCCCTAGCTTTTTTCATGTATCATGGCCAATAAAAGACGACACGTAATATTAGTGAGCAAGAGAGTAAGTTGAAGCAACACCGTTACCTTTGCTGCAATCAGAAGGATCCAAGTTACCGCTATCTCAAGTGTCTTTGCTATCTTTTCCGTGCGATTCATCAACCAAAGTAAGTAAGTCTTTTCTTTGTAGTTAATTTAATCGCTATTATTAGTCTTTTCTTTATCACGAAAATAAAGATCCTTTAGACTTATCTTGTTGTTTTATCAAATTGATTCAAATTGTGATTGCTTTATGGTCATTTAGCTACTCTGTTCATCACAACATTGTTGTTTATATCCTTGCTCGGCCGTGATTTATGGAGACACACTTATTGTATCGATTTCAAGTACCAATTATCACGTCTATTTACTTCACGTTAGGAGCTCGCTAGTTTTTCATTTAAAGGACAGCCTTTAAAAGGGCAGTAAGCGAGCGAGGGTGGGAAAAGCTAATGGAGGATTTGGGCAAACTGATCAAACCTGAAGATATCGAAAAATTCGCTACATCCCAAGTGGTGACGAAGGCAGTTGCAGTGTGAGGGGAACACCTGCAGAAGGATGCCCGCAAGATCCCAAGTCAGACAGACTACTGCTTAGTGAGAGATCACCTTATCACAAGACTGATAATAGAGAATGCCTGCAGGGCAGGTAATCTCGCCAACATGACGTTGGGAGAGCTATCCAAAGCAAAGCCAGATAATGGTCAAATGGTTGTGACTGTGGTGAAATACAAGACGTTGACATTTCTGGGTTCAGCTCATCTTGTGCTGAGCCCAACCATTTGCAAGTGGAAGCAGGCCTCTCTCGCTTTCATGCGAAACAAGATACCAGCTGCAGATACAGGAAGCAATGATCACGTCTTTATCAGCCCTACTGGGAACACTATGTCCTCTTCCATGGTTTCGAGGACGATCAAAGTGATGGAAAGTTGGGAAGTGGTTGATATCGTTGGACAGATGAGGAGAATGAAGCAGTGAAATCAGCATTTGAAACAGCAATCGAGAAGAAATGCATTAATATACAAGGGGTGAAAGACGTCACTCAAGGGCACGAAATCCTCAGCAAATTTGATGCAAGCAAAGTAATTGATAAAGTGAGAAGCTTCATCAAAGAGGCGGGCACAAAGGAGACTGTGCAGACTCTCCCGACCGAGACTGAGACACAGCAAGACAAACTTGATCGCATGTTCCCAGAAGCAATTTCCAAGCCAGAGTGTGGTTCAGTTGTGAGCCACAAGGGTGGAATGACGTTCTCAGATCATCACACAGAGATATATTGGAGACTGTTCAGGGACCTCATAGAGAGCAACGAGAGAAGCACCCAACAGTACGTTACGACAACATTAAAAGAGGATGGTGAGGTAAGAAAGGAGGTTGTTGGCTTTACGCCTAAGCAGCTCGAGGATAAGATAAGAACAGAGCGCAGGAGGATTGCTCGTGCTAAAGCTAAGAACAAAGCAAGTCGCAGTCGATAAGGACACTAGGCCAGTAAGCAATGCTAATTCTTATATGCCAGTAGTTAAACAATGCGATATTTATCAAACGATGTTCCAGCAGAATAGAGCATTCTAATACAGTAAACACCCGCAACAAGTGGATTAAGAACATCAGGCTGAAATTTGGCCAATAAAGCACCATATAAATAAGACCAAATTCAGCCTAATAAATATACATGTTCTTAATACAAAGGGAAAGGGTATTAGGATAAGGAAACAACACAGTACAGTAATTTATATCAAAGTACTATGGTTTTCAGGACCAGTACAAACTATAAAATCTATTACAAAACAGCATTGTATGTTAATTAAACCTCTAGCAATATATAATTTGAAGCATTTCTGAAACCAATTTTAAGAACATTTTAAGAACACTTTCAGGCTGATTTCTCACTAAGCACCCCTCCAATAAGAACACGATCAGCCTTAAACCTGAAAAAAGTGTTCTTATATGCGGGTGTTTACTGTATTGAGCGTTTAGGATTCAAAAAAAGAAACTTCAATTGTTTTAGTATCTGTTGCCAAAAATTCGTTTTTTGCCAAGTGCTGTTAATTTAAGTGGGTACGATAACCGTTATCTCATTCAATTTCCTATTAGTGCAGAGCATTTTTTATAAAAAAAAGGTATCAGCTTGATTATCTGAAGCTTTATTAAGGTTAGACCAGACAGCTCGCAATATTATCGTCAATAACATTGACATGGAGATCATTTTGACAAGGTCTTTTATAGCATAAGAATTCATAAAGAAAAGCTAATTTAAGTTTTACTTGTCTATCTGTTGTTGGGTTACATAGTGCATTTAAGTAAGAACATTTGCATTGAAATGGCATGTATGCTTAGGTTTGAAGGAGCATCAATTTCAACGACAGAAAAATATAACAAGGCCTACTTTGCTACACGTTCCTTTTTGTAACTTGCAATTGTCTCAAATAAAATAAAAAATACAAAGTCGTAGTGAAAATGCTTGTGTTCTCCATGCACAACAAACATTATGCAACCAGAAAAAGGAATAACATCGTCCCCTGAAAGTTACCTAACAATTTTTATATTGAACCCTACCTCACACCCTTCACATGTTCCTTTTCGTAACATTTGCACTTTTTGATTGCATTCGGGAAAAAAGTCTAAAAATCCATTTTAACTGACAACACAATGTTGAGACTTTCACATCACAACACCAGATGGAGAAGCTGCGTGATACATTAAAATTGGGGATAGCCATAGTTTACAGAGTCTAAAACATCACTTCATACGGTTGGGATAGATTTAGCAAAATTATAGCAAATTACGAGTTTTCAAACGATCATAACTTTCCATGAAAAGGACGCATAATTTCTTTCAAACAAGTCGACATCTTTCCAGACTCCATGAACAACTATATGAACCACACATCTTGACTTTCTGTAACTTACAGCGAAATCCATTGTGTATTTTAAGCAATATTTTACTTTTGCTCAGTGAGACCTAGAAACACTGACTTTGTAAAGCTTGATCAAACTATAGTCGACTATAGAAAGCATAGACTTACACTCGATTTGAAAGCTTTGAGTTTTTAACACAAATTGAAACGTTTCAGGAAGCTCTATGGCCAATGTGCACTTTAGTTATGGTAATATATCCACAGGTTTTGCCTTATTTTGGAATTTATTCGTCTTTTCCTTTCTGAAACCTGAAGAGTGTTCCTTTTAGTAACATTTTTGACTTTGTCAAAGTATTACATCGCCGTATTTAAAGATCAGTTTAAACTTTCTTTACTGTTTAAAAAACTCCTTATTACCTAACCAATGCAGTAACTTCAAACTAAGAAACTCGTTGCAAATTGAATATGGCCAACTTTTAAAAAAAGTTACAAAAAGTAACCACGAAGAATCTAAGGATGGATGGATGGATGGATGGATGGATATTAGATAGTGACTTTATTTCACGAGGGTTAGCACATGACAGTATTATATAGATTTAGCCAAGCTTAAAATCGGAGCTCCCTGATTATTAATTTTATTCTTACTGCCTGTAGGGTTAGTGAAAATAAAAGGTTTAGAATTGTCCACGTTTTGATGTTTCCGGTTGCTGCTTTAATAATTAAATCATTTTCTTTGCTTTCTTCTATAGAAAAATTCATTGCCTAACTAGTGAATTCCATGGTAAATTTTACACTAAAAACCAATATCGCATGAATCAAGAAGCGATGAGTACAATAATCGGTTTTTCAAGTGAAATTTACTGTTTATAATTCACCAGTTTGGCAATGAATTTTTCTTGAACCGCATGAGTTTTAAAAGAAAACAAGCACACCCTCAGCGAGCGAATGAAAAAGGAAAAAAGCCATTTCGGAGTCAACTGTCAATAGCAAGTGAATCAGAATCACGCTAAAATTAGAAGCCATACAAAAAAACCTTGTCAGTTCAAGGTTAAAGAAGAGTTTTACTGATGTACCGGGTACTTTATTCCACTTTATATTTTCATTCACATTTTGATGTAATTCATTGAAACACGCCAGGTTGGCTTGGAACAATTTAAAGAATCGGCAAAATGCAACCAAGAAAGGACGAACTTCAAACAAGATCCGTTTCAACAATTAAATAACGTTTAGGTGCTTTAAACAAACTTCTGAAAACACAAGTTAGTGAAATTTCCCCCTATAATTTTACGAGAACTCATTGCGATTACGTGTTTATAACATAAGGGTAAAATTTTGTTGTCACTGTCGAAGAACATCCAAAACCATTTGGGAAAACGGATTAAAAAGCACTCGAGTTGTTTGATCGCATTTTAGAGCAAAACAACCAAACAAATCAACTTTTTCTTTTAATAATTGTCCAAAAGAGTACAGATGATTGTTATTTATTTCCAAGTTGACAATAAAAATCGATTTTCATTCCTGATCGAACAAAGGAAAAACAGATTAAACCACTTTTTGAAAATAATAAACGGTTTAGTGCCTAAGGAAAGAATTTGTGGAGTAACTTCTTGCACTAACTATGAGCCATTACTGGTATTCTGCTTTGTCGTTGTCGTTCTCTTTCACTCTCCTTTCGTTTCTGTGCTAGTCATAGGTCCTCCAGGTATCGTGTAACCTTATCAGAGCTTCTAAAGATATGCCAAAAATTGCAATACAGAGAAGAAAAAGACAGCTCTAAGCAAATAGAAAATAAACACTCAGCTTTAAGTTTATATCCCTCCAATTCTCGACTTGAATACCTGCGTAGCCGCCAGTGTGGACCAAAGCTATCATGATATGTCAAACTGGATTGAAACCAGTCAAAAATGCAGAAAGAAAACACTTTCCAAACAGTTTTTCACATGAACACGAAAAGCATTGACTCTGTAAGAACTATACGCTGTAGTTGATGTAGTATGGCCGTGTAGCCCAGTTGAGCGACAGAAAGTGCGCAAAATATGAAGCCTTGTTTAATATGTTTAGGTGAGTTAACCTGAGTTGAGCCTGCAATCCAGTCGAAAACCAGTACCTGATCAGCGGTCAACTTTACAAAGAAAAACAGCTGACCTCGGTGAGCTTTAAGCTTGAGCCCGCGATATGGTCACGTGATACTGGTCAGCAGATACATTGTTTTGACAGGTGTCAATTGATCAAAACATGGATGTCCAATATCAAAGATGTATGCTGTAAACTAGTATGATACTGGTCACATTGGCATACATGGAGCGGTGGAGGCGCGTACGTATGGACGATCAATGACATAATGGCTATAAAACCAACATTTCTCGCATGGATGGGTTACCATGTTTTCTAAATTATGGTGCTCCGCGCGCACGCGCCTTTGGCATGCACAGAGCTCCGATATTAACAACTGATAACCCAGTGGCCCTCGTGGATCTCATGGATCTAGGCCAAAACCTCGTTTTCATTGCTGAGATCTGCAATACTATGCTTGAGAGGCACAAGAGTGGTTAGATCCAGAAGTGCTGCATGTGATATTTTTAACACTGACCTAGATATTGAAATTAATGAAGGAGCTATTTGCTGAAGAACTTTTCATTTAATTTTTGTTTAATTTGCATACTGCAGAGAACTGACCGAGTTTTCAAACTATACATTACCATGTTTACATTTAGTGAATTTCTAATTTTCTTCTGTATTTGTATATTTATAGTGGAGCTCAGGCACACAAAGTGCGCCAGCGGAGCACCATGGGTAAGATTTTTTGAGTTATCTATGAATGCAAGAAATTTTGGTTATGACGTCACACACGCCTGCCCGTACAGTGACGTCAAGTACGTCCGCCACTACAATGACGTTAAGGACGGTGCCTACTAATTAAAGATAGTTTTGCCCCAGTGTGTGATTGTGCAGGAAATGTAGATCTTAACAAGTGTTATTGAAATCCAAGAAGAAAATTGGGGTTAACCACATATTTTTCAAAGATAATTCCTGCGGCCTGTACAGTACAGTACTGTACATGCACAGTAATCTCTATCAGGTGATAAGGACGGCTTTCAGGTAATACACTTCACATAATGTTCACTGAGCAATTCGCCTCCTGCCTTTTAATGTATTTGACTGATTGATTGGCTTTTGGAGAGTTTTTTGTACACTCTTTCTGACTAATGACAGTGCCCTGCTCAGGACAATCTTTCTGATACAGTAAGGAACAATTACCAACTTGAAGTTAACATTGGAAACATTTAATAATGAGAAGTCATAGGCTCAAGAATCAGAACTGATCGCGATTTACATTAACATTAATTTTACATGTCACTTGGCATACCATGGAGCATTTTGCTGCCTCTTTCTTGTTAAACCAGGACTATCAAGTGAGGGTAGTGTGAGAACCTGGTTGTTGCTTGAGCTGATAATTTGTTCTACTTTGTCCTAAACATAAAGAACAAAAAAATTGACTAATAATACTTAATAGTGAGGATGACACTGTTAAAAGGGATCATCACTCAGGACAGTAAAAGAGGAAAAATGTGAGGGAAAGTCATGAGACCAAGCTGGAATAATTTACATCAACATTTAGCAAGGGGGACTGTTTTCCAGGAATGCAAGTTAACAATTTTAACCGTTCCTATCAAAAAGCACTTCCTACATTAGCACTCAAAGAAGATTAGATTTGACCCCTGACGAAGTTCCAACTTGAATGTTGTGTGGGAAACCTCAGGAAAGTCAGCATACATGTACATGTAGTTCCTTCTTTAAAAGCTCATCTGGTGGCAAAAGTCTTCATGCATGTTGAAAGAATGTGGACAGAGTACAATATACCAACCTGTTATTCATCTACATGTATGATTCTCAGTTCTCTACACACTATAAAAGCGGTCACTTCACACAATGCTTTTGCTCTAATTCATTGAAGCACGACTGATTAATTATCCAAGATGGTGATCAACAAACAGCAACACAGAGACATAAGCCCTAAAAGATACAGTATTTCTAGCACAAGAAAAAGGGGCTGGGGATTTAAAAAAGAACAACAAATAACACTACTTTTATGACATTATATGGAAACATTGCCATAAAGGGCTTTTTTATGGCACAAATTATCACAGAGCTCGATTGCGCCCACGGTTGATTAATAAATCATTTCCATGTGCCAAAGGCACCATGCCTTTTATGGAGTGTCTTCATGTTTAAGCCAACTATATATGTATATAATAATTATAATAATAATAACTATTTAAACTGCTAAAAATGTATCAGTTTGTAAAAAAAAAATGGTATTAATACAAGAGCAGATAAATATAATATTTCTGAACTAACATAAAAATGATAATAAAGGGTAAAATAAAATCATCACATACAATCAAAATTATCGACTATTTAAATATTGTCTTAACAGACAAAAAAGGAAAGCAATAAGAAATACAATATTGAAATTACCATGCATCTGTGACTTAATTTGTCCGATTTTAGCAAAAAAAAAACTATATGAGGCTGCTTTGAATGATGAAAAGGTTGTAATTGATCTTATTGATTTTGGTAAATCGTTCCAATCCAACGCTGCAGCATATTGAAAAGATTTTTGTCCAACTTTTTTATTTGCTTTTGGTAAACGTAGCGTCGTGTGGTCTCTGAGACCTCTCCTGTGCAGACTTCATTGCCGAGGTAGATAGCCTTTTACTTGGTTTGGACAGTTATAGTCGTTTATGATTTTATAGACCAACTGAAATCTCAGAAAACGCCTTCGATTTTTTAAATGTTAAGAGTCTCAATTTAGATCTCATACTCTGAGTGCATGAAGTCCTGTTACCTTTGAGTATGGTGCTCTTCATGACTTCTGATTTTCATTGGTGTACAACCATCTGATTACATGAGTTGATAACCATGAGCTAATGTTGTCATTAGATCTCCATTAATACAATTAGATGCTTTGTTGATATCTCCATCACTGTAATGGATTTCAGTATCGTCAGCAAACAAAGTATAACTTGAGTGTTTCACTGCTGATGTAACATTGTTATAATGTGCACAGAAGAGAGTTGGTCCTAAGACAGACCCTCGTGGGACCCCGTGTCTAAGTGCTAAAGATTTTGATTCTGTTGAATGATGAAAATTTAATGGTATATGAAATGAATCACATATGAACTGCGGATATGAAATCAAGTGAAGCTATGATCTTCGCAGTTATGAGAGCAATTTTTGCAATTACGTAGACAAGCCTGAAAAATTCAGGACTTCAACGGGGTTTGAACCCGTGACCTCGCGATTCCGGTGCGATGCTCTAACCAACTGAGCTACGAAGCCACTGACGTTGGGAGCTGGTCATTTGTGGGTTCTAATGGTCCCGTGAGGAATGAATCAATGATGAAATGGTATATGAAATGAATCACATATGAACTGCGGATATGAAATCAAGTGAAGCTATGATCTTCGCAGTTATGAGAGCAATTTTTGCAATTACGTAGACAAGCCTGAAAAATTCAGGACTTCAACGGGGTTTGAACCCGTGACCTCGCGATTCCGGTGCGATGCTCTAACCAACTGAGCTACGAAGCCACTGACGTTGGGAGCTGGTCATTTGTGGGTTCTAATGGTCCCGTGAGGAATGAATCAATGATAAAATGGTATATGACATGAATCATATATGAACTGCCGATATGAAATCAAGTGAAGCTATGATCTTCGCAGTTATGAGAGCAATTTTTGCAATTACGTAGACAAGCCTGAAAAATTCAGGACTTCAACAGGGTTTGAACCCATGACCTCGCGATTCCAGTGCCACGCTCTAACCAACTGAGCTATGAAGCCACTGACATTGGGAGCTGGTCATTTGTGGGTTCTAATGGTCCCGTGAAGAATGATCAATGATGAAATGGTATATGAAATGAATCATACATGAACTGCGGATATGAAATCAAGTGAAGCTATGACCTTCGCAGTTAGCCCAAGTGGCTTCATAGCTCAGTTGGGTAGAGTGTTGAAAACCGGAATCGGGAGGTCACGGGTTCAAACCCCGTTGAAGTCCTGAATTTTTCAGGCTTCTCTACCCAATTGCAAAAATTGTGTTCATAACTGCGAAGGTCATAGCTTCACTTGATTTCCTATCCGCAGTTCATATATGATTCATTTCATATACCATTTTATCATTGATTCATTCATTACGGGATCATTAGAACCCACAAATGACCAGCTCCCAACGTCAGTGGCTTCATAGCTCAGTTGGTTAGAGCATC
>OX421448.1:45151482-45156482 GCA_949126865.1 Montipora capitata | reverse complement strand
CATCAATGCAATAGCAGTCTTGCGAGCAACGTCAGGTGGCAATATTGCAACAAAACAGCTATCAAAGGAGGTGCTTTATCATCACAGTGGCCGTGATGGCTTCAACCGTTGATAACAAACTGAGCCTTACCGGGGTGGCAGAAGTCAACCGCCAATTTCTACCAGGATCAGAGCGGGTCTTGAACCCGGGATTTCTGGATCTCAAGGCAAGCACCCTAACCACTGGGCCACACTGCCTCCAAGGAAAGTACGATCTAGAAAAAGTTTCTCTAAACTACGAAAACTTTTCCCCAGGAATTAAAAAATAGTTGCCATTTTGTCCAGTTCCCCATTAAAATGTGACAAGAGCACTTTGAAGTTGCCTCTTTCGTGACTTGGAGAGCGCCATCTTGGATATGACGTGTTATGAGGTAGCAATAGTCAACAAACGAGTTCGACCTTACCAAGTTCTTCAATCCCGATCACTTTCTCATTCTTGTGTAACCTTTCTGCTTCAAGAAATTCAAATGAAGATGAACTATGGTAAACAGTCTTGTGGTTCAATAGGTAGTAGGCCATGTAGGCCATAAGTGCGACAGAAGCTCAAGTCACTTTAAAATACTTATAGATTTTCCAGTCAATCAAGCCAGGCGGCAAAAATCAGCCAGAGCAAATGTAAAAGACAAAAACCTTGAACGTGCGACAAAGAAATGTTTGACAAGTGTACAAATTGTACCTTTCACTTTCTTCCTTCAGCGACAGCCATCTTAGATGCTTCAGCAAACATATTAATTTGTTTGCTTGATCCACACGGGTGGAAGCGTTTAATTTAAAATAAGCCGACGAAACTTTCAGATGTTGCTCAATACACGAAGCAAGGCTCTTTCACATCACCATGCAATCACTGCCGTTGGGGTGTATGCTTTCAAGGGGGATGAAACTAGACACGTCTAGAATTGAGAACACATGAGAAAAAAACCGAAGCTTACACCAGAAAATTCCCAACCTATGTGCAAGGCCTCCTTGATTTTCAGTTGAAAAGGCGTGGAGGCGGTGTCAAGGATTGAAAAGCAATTCTCTGAGCACAAATCTCTGCATGTTTCTGACCCATAAGTGTGCTGATTGCTGTGCGAGTTCTTATATCGGATGTTGAATGTTCACGAACACATGTAGCAAGATGTTGATTTGTCTCGCTGACAAAACAGGCACTACAGTCTGCGCAAGAAAATTTGTAGGCAACGAGACCTTGATAAATTAGAGATGGCATCTTTGGCACTAAATAAGTTGATCTTGTATGGGGCAAACACTAACTTGATGACTACGTTCTTACAGTGGCGTTGGGTTAAGTGCTTGATTCTGTGTTGAGAGAAACTTGAGTAGGGGCCAACAAAAGATAATTACTGGGTTACTGGGTTGCCAGTATGGTTTGTTTTATCTTATTTATTTTTTTATTTTTATTTTTTTTTCCGTGTTGCTAAAAGTCTTGCCTGTCACTCCCCTTCTAAGTGGTGTCTTTGTGCATAGAGCCTTCTGCACATATTTTCGTAGGATCGAGAGGGTAGTGGGAAATGCGTAGATTTCTCTGGTGGACACAGTAGAACGATTAACTTAACCGGCAATGGCGTCGAAAGTCATGTAACGCGAATGGCGTTTTAGTGGATCTTTGAACAAAATATACCCTTATGAAGCTCAATAATGGCAAGTCAATTGGATACTGAACAAGACAGGCGGTGGAATCTTAAAAGCGATGAGTAATGGACTTCGACAACAATCTGTCACCCGTTGAGCCGAAATCAAAGTGAGCTGCACTTCTAATATTTGTGACCATCCACGGGAAAACAAACAAAAAGGTGATGACACGGGCACGCGTGCATGACACGGCACGCTGAGCGTGACATACAACACGCCATATGCGCATATTTAATGAGTAGCACAATAGATGTCACGGTGGCTTTTGTTGTGCACACTGAGACACTCCAAACCTTTTGTTTAGCGTGGCGTGTTGCGTGCCAGATGCGTGCCAAAACAGGCACTGTAAAATTGCAAAATGCAAACGAAATTCGTCGAAATTCGTCCTCTGTTCTCGCGAATTTTCCACGAAAAGTCATCGAATTTTCGAACGATTTTTCGTAGGGTTTGAAGCGAAAAATTCACGATCTTTCTCTCGAGATAGCGAAATTCAAAGTAGCGAATTTTCGAGGTAACCAAACGAAAATTCAAGATAACAAAATTTGAAGCAGCGAATTTTTGTGACACGAATCGGCGGCCGCCATCAACAACATCGTTGAACAAGCGTATGTACGCGTAAATAAACGCGTTAAGGTTAGTGTAAATAAAGTCGTATCGAAAATAGATTCAATGATCCGACAGTTTAATCAGCTATTTCCAACGAAAAAAAAAAGATTGCCTCACACAACAAAAACTGCGATTGCTTCTGACACAAACAAGAGTTTGTTGTAGAGCTTACACATTGTGAAATGACGGCAGAAAAGAATCATCGCGTCATTTTTGTCCAGAAAATACGTGGGAATGTTTGAGAAGAGCAAATAAAGAGCGAAATTTCGCTTAATTTTTTGAGGTCATTTATCGAACAGAGCGATTTTTCGCACGAAAATTCTAAGTCAATTTTCGTTCCGAGGGAATTTTCGTTCGAAAATTCGTGTAGTTGGAAACAATAGGCCTTGAGAATTATCATGACTTTTCGTTGAAAATTCGCTTCCATCGAAAATTCGATACTTTTTCATCGAAAAGCCAGGAAAAGCCACGAATTTCGGCGAAATACGTTTGCATTACTTTTGCACAATACTGTATTCTGCGGGATTTTTCAGCTATTTCCGCAGGTAAGTCGGCCCTCACTCGGCTTTGGGAGTAGCGTGTTATACTTGGTTTTTAGCGAGCGTTTTGGCACAGCTGTCGTGCAATTTCACTCACTCCGTGTCTTTTTACGCGGTGCTCGATTTTACTTTTGCTGACACGCTCTTTTGTTTGGTATAACACGCTCTATTGTTTACAACTTGTAGTATCAGACACAAGAAAACTTTAATGAGGCGTGCATTACGACAGGGCACTCCCGTGTTAAAGAAAATTTCTTTTGTCTAGCGTGCTAAAATGGTGTGCCCGTGTCATCACCTTTTTGTTGCATTTCCCCTGGACGGTCACATTTTACCAAGTGTGCTGTTATGTAGAACACTGAAACCAAATGGAAAATTCTCTGGTAACTAATGGGTTCAACAAAGACAGGGAATGAATCGAACACCTTAAGTGGATCTGTGATCAACTCTGCACAGTCTTCAGGTAAAAAAAAAAAAATTGGAAAATGTGACAGCCAAGAATTATTTGAAAGAAAGCTTGTCGTCTATTTTGTGCTTCATTATTCAAGGAAAGGTTCTTCATGGAAACGGTTTGATCTTGAAATTTTAGTTTGTTGTAATATTGCGCATATTTAACACGATTGAGTTTTTTCTCTTCACGCACGTAATGAAATAGGAAGGGTTTTGCCTCTAATAGCAAATATGTTGTTTGTTTCAAAAAATTGTCATGCTTTATAATATGCGAGCTTAACTGGATAGTTTTTATGGCAATAGTAAAGCATTTTCGAGTCAAAATGAGGTTAGCTTCTTTCTGTTGTGCTAATTAACTTAAATATAAATATACATTCTGCCTCGTGAGTTTGTTATTCTCGTTAACCAGCAATGGCGTCGAAAGTCATTGCAACGCGAATGGCGTTTTAGTGCATCTTCTGTTGTTTGTTTCAATAAAATGTTTCGCTGGAAAAGGATTCTGTGATATTTTCTGCCTTTGTGAATTATAATATTATGTTGTGTATTGAATTTTCGAGCTTAAGGTTGAAATGTGATACGGGAGGATATTTTTAGTATTGCCCTGTAAGCAGGAAAGGTTCGTGAAAATAAACTGGTCTGTTGGAAGTGTGCTTGAGTTTCAACAAAATGAGCCCGGCCAAAATCAGCAAAAAATTGTGATGCCGATGAATAATAAAGTAACTGCTATTTCCAAAATGATGGAATTACCTGGTGATAAATAACCTCCTCTTGGAGAGTAAATTTTTGACTTTGCAGAAACAATGGTGGGCGATTGTGAACTTTGTTTTGAATTCGCTCATTTGTTGTCAAACTTTACAACACTTGACAGAAAAAGAAACTTACGAAAACCCGGTATCTTGCCATCATTTGACACAGATGCTTCACTGTTTGGCGAGTAAATTAACATGCTGCGGTAACTTAATCAAGGCGCCCGCTGAATTCTGCCGATGTCACTTTTGATTTTGTGATTTATTTGTGCAGCCAAAAGTACAATAACAAAATTGAACGTAGCAAAAATCTCCCAAAATGTTTGATGCTGATCGTAACTTTTTATATTCTATATTCATGGTTCAAAATTAATGTTGTTTTCATGTCGTAAATATGTCATTCTCGAGCGACCGTCCTGGAAACTTCCTTCTGCTCTTTCTAAAAACTGTGTATCAATATTTATTTACTTTGCATCAATATTTGTTTTTGCATAAAGCAAGCTAACAAAATCTGTACCTTGCTGAGTTCGCATTTGTTAGCGTTAATAGTATTTTCGGTCCAATGCTTCTGTTTTACGAAGGGGTATATGTTTTAGGTCACCCATCCAGAGACTAACCCCACTGGACTTGGAAAAACTGTAGCAAACTGTAGCAAACTGTAGCAAACTTTAGCATTACAAAGCTGTCAGATGCTCAGAGGGCACGCTTAAAGTTGTGGTGAAAAGAAGTTGTGAGGGAGCTTGAAAATTATCAGAAGCCAATGTTTCTCACTTCCCATTTATTTTCTTCAATCTTTCTGGGTTCAGTACTTTGCTAGTATAACCACATGTCTTCTCAGGTTATTTACCCAAGACTTCTACCATGGCACTACAATGATAGACAATACCAAAACAATTTTGTGCACTGTTAGAGCTACATATTACGCAAGGACAGATCTGTTTCGTCGAACGAACGTGTGAGGACCTGTGAGCCAAAGGGCCTCTGCTGGTATGAC
>OX421448.1:45121482-45141482 GCA_949126865.1 Montipora capitata | reverse complement strand
TTTTTAATCCCTGGTGGGTATCCGCTGACCAAGAAGCCCGAGGACTCTGGGTACGAGATTGTGTACAATGTGTCGTACAATGTAACCAAGTTCCTGTCAAGCCCGCTCTAAAAGTAAGGACATGGAAAAAAGTGTCGGTGGCGTGTTGCTTGTGAACTGTAGCTCGTTCCTATCTTCAGATGACATTATCAGAGGTAACATTTGTTGCTTTGGATGAATTCTCCGAAGGCGGGTTATTCCCTAATCCCAAGTCAAGTACATGAAAGACTTAATTCAGTTATGGAAATATTTTTCCATTTTTATTGGCTAAGAAATGCAGTTTTCACGATCAGATAACCAAATTAAGAAGATGTTGAAGTTGTAATTCAATGCACAACGAGGCAACAAGCCAAACATTCTGATTGGTCTTTGATCAAAGAACGTCACAAATAACCAATCAGATGCGAGTATCGTGATCATTGCTTGCATCTCAGAGTTTTTTATTACTAATTAAGTTATCAAATGATTTTTTCTAGCAACTTGAAATAAATTAATGAGCATTTAGAGGTCTTACAAAAATTACTTGTAGTAATTTATTCCAAATTGCTTTCAAAATCATGTACTTACTTTTACTAAGACCACAGGTAGCTTAAGTTTGATATATGAGTATCTGTGCTGTACTTTATTATGCAAGAGTAGAAATATAAGGATTTGTATTAGGAATTCCGAAAAATATTTACGATTTAAAATAAAAAATAGCTTACCTTGCTTCAGTCTTGTGTGTCTTCTTTCTGGTATGGTTTCTGGGTTGATTAAGAACAATTTAGGTGGTTTGTGATTCCTCTTCTTTTCCCTCTATGTATTCTTTCCCAAGCTTGGGCACAGAGACAAGGCTACCGAATGGAGTCACTGAAGGAAAAGGGCCATAAATGCACTCCCAAGGCTTCGATCGCCTTGAAATGCCACATAGATCACAGACAATACATTCACTACCCATTCATCTTCTTCATTCGAGTCACTTGTACACTGAGAAAGAATTAAGGGCCGCCAAACTCTGCAAACATTTGCTTTGAGAGACATCAAATGAGGCTTTTAATAATCGCCACATTACCAAAACCGTTGGAAGATCGCTTAGCAACCCATGATTGGTCAATGGTGACCTGAATGGTGAGGCTGGGTTGCTAAGTGAGACTGAATATTTTTTTGAATTTTGAGAAAATGGTTTTCTCCATACAAATCCTTATATTTTTACTCTTGCATAACATAGTACAGTACAGATACTCATATATCAAGCTTCAGAGCTACCTGTCATAAGACATGTATGTCCCATAGCTTGCCCGTAAGAATGTAAAAAGATGTGTTAAGGTGATTCCCTTGTGTTGCACCGTGCATATCATACTGCACATAACATTGTGACTTTAAAGGCAACGGTGTTTCTTGCTGGCCATCTGAAGAGACACAACAAATGCCGCTTTTGATATTCAAAGCTTTTAACTCTTCTCAGTTAATGACAGTGCCACCTAAAAAGAAAATTTTTTTTCGCAAATTATGTGAAATGAAAATAGGGGGTAACCATGTATTTTTTATACTGCACACTTAGACAAAGAAACTCAATTTTTTCACAGTTTTTGTCAGCACAAACATTTACTTGCAGTAAAACAACAGTAACGTTTCCTCGAAGATCTACTCGTTTCCTGGAAGATCTACGCAATGGTGGTTGACCAACCGGGTGAGACGCAATAGCTTCGCTCTCTGGGATAGGGCCAAATGAACTTGTAGGATTAGCTTGCATGCCAGGGGAACTCACAGGTTTTGATGCAGACGGGTCAGAAGCATGAGCATGTGTGCGTGCAGCAGGCAGCTCTTGTTGGTGTTTGATGTCAGCCGGAGAGCTCAGACCACTGTCACAGGACTGATCATCATCATGGTTGACGACTGACTGGTCCAGAGTTTTAAAGAAAGAGGAATTTCTGGTAACGGTGTGATTCTCGTTTTGAGCGGTAATCATGCTGCCTTTCTTATCCACTACAGTCAAAGGGGTAGGGTCGTAAACAGTTGCACCTTTAGCGCAGTAAATGGTCTTTTCACGAGTACGGTTTCTCCAGATGAAATAGTGCTGGGTTTCACATAGACCTTGCTGTCGGCATGAGCCTTGAACTTGGATTTCTGCGAAAAATCGCGCTTGCAGACGATCTCCGACACAGGGTCAACGAAGTTGGTCTGTGGTAGCTTGTTACGCAGAGGACGTTTCAGTAACAATACTGCTGGGGCCACACCAGTGGTTTGATGAGGAGAGGTGCGATAGTTTCTCAGAATCGCTTGCAGTTTCTTTCTTCCACTTTAGCGCCTTTAAGACACTTCTTCGGTGTTTTCACGAATCTCTCCACCTCACCGTTGGCCCTAAGTGTTCGAATGATGACTGTTCGTCCTCAGTCCACTGCCACTTCACTCCATTACAGGTCAGCTGTCGAAGAGGCCTGGTGATAAGTGCAAAATTCTTGATGAACCTAGAGCAGAATGCGGCAGAGCTAAGGAGGCTTCGTACTTCAGATACATTGGTTGGTGGCACAACATTTTCAAGAGCTTCAACCTTTTTAGGGTCAGGTGACATGCCCTTTCCAGAGAACACATGGCCAAAGAAGAACATAGTGGGAACTCGAAACTGACACTTAGGTAAGTTTATTGTCAGACCACTCTCCTGGAGTTGATGGAACACTTGTCTCAGATGTCGGTCATGAGTGTCTTGGTCTGCGCCCCCAACATAGATGTCATCACTGATGTTCTTGACGCAGGGTATGCCACGGATTGCATCACCCACCTTCTTTTGGAAGATTTCTGCTGCGCACGAGAGACCAAAATTGAGACGTTTGAATTGGAACAGTCCAACGTGTGTACAAAACGTGCTCAGTGCTCTCGAGTCAGGATGCACTGGTGGTACCCTTGATTTAAGTCGATCTTACTAAACACTTAACAACTGTTCAGGTCCGACACTACGTCATCGATGGTGGATATGATGTGTCACTCCCTGATGATAGCTTTGTTTAATGAACGCATGTCCACACAAATTCTAATCTCGTTCGGTCTATTCAGCTTGGGCATAACAACAATTGGCGATACCCAAGGGGTGGGGCCTTCTACGCGTTAAATGATGTCATCATTTTCGAGCTGTTTGAGTTTTTCCTCCACCTGTTTTCTTACATGGAAAGGGACTCGGCGATGTGGCTGAGCCACGGGTTTGACAGATTCATCTACATGTATGCGTGCTGGTTCACCTTAAGTTTGTACTTGCCCATTCCACTGGTTAGATTAGGAAATTCCTTGAGAAAATCTGGGGCATCAGGTGGCAGGCTAACAGGAGGTTCGACCGTACTGACAGCTTTAATAAGATTTAATGCTTGTTAGGTTGTCCAGCTAAGTATGGAGCTTGATGAACCCTTTGCGACATGGAATGTTTCCACGGATGAACAGCTACCACTGGTGACAGTAGCTCGGAACTTTCCACAAAGGGTTAGTGGCTTATCAGACATGTATGGAAACACTTTGGCACTTGTTTCAACCAGTTGTGGCTTTGATTTAAGGCCATCAAAGTCTCTCTTGCTTAAGATATTCACGGTTGCTCCTGAATCTGCCATAATGCGGATTGGTGTATTCATGATGGTGACCTGAAAGATAGGCTTGCCAGCTTCGTGTCCCTGTGCACCAATGTTAAAGTATACTCTTCACTGTTGTCACTATCAACACCGGCTAGAGATGACATTTCACTACTCGGAGACTCTTCCAACATCTGCAGACCTGACATGGTATTTGCCTCTTGACTTTTTCTTTGGGAGCGAAGATTTGGACCGATTATTGGGTTTGCCACGACAAACTTTGGAGAAATGGTTCATTTTGCCACAGTTCAAACACTTTTTACCTTGAGCAGGGCAAGTTCCTTGCATGCCAGGGGAGCTCACAGGTTTTGATGCAGACGGGTCAGAAGCATGAGCATGTGTGCGTGCAGCAGGCAGCTCTTGTTGGTGTTTGATGTCAGCCGGAGAGCTTAGACCACTGTCACGGGACTGATCATCATCATGGTTGACGACTGACTGGTCCAGAGTTTTAAAGAAAGAGGAATTTCTGGTAACCGTGTGATTTCCAACACATAAACCACACCTATTGTTACGTAATCCAGACTTTGGTAGACCACAAGAATACTCTTTCTGCTGAACGTCGGTTGCTTTATTTCTACCATAGCCCAGTGCATTGGATTGCTGTTTCTCCATCTCACTGGTCTGTTCGTCGGCGGTTTCCATGGCGCGAGCTACTTTCAACACGTTCTCAAGATTGAGGCTCTGTTCGATTGCTTTACGTCTCAGGTGAAGCGATGAGGTTCCTTGAATAATCTGCCGCTTCATTTCCAGTTCGGGATCGGTGAATTGACACTTGTGTGCTAACAACTGGAGACGTGTGTAAAACTCGATAATGTTTTCGCCAGACTTTTGCGTTTTCTGACGAAAGACATAGACGGGATAATCCACACACTTTTGAGGCTCGAAATGGTCAGCAAGAGCCTTTACAGCAGTCTTGTATTCGTCACTTCCTTGCGGTGGTTCTGGAACAGTAAGGGTCTCAAACACATCACAGGTTTCTTCTCCCACGTAATGCAACAACATGGCTTTCTTTTTAGATGCTCGGGTAATGTTCATTGCTGTAAACATGTTGTCCAAACACTTGACATACTCAAAGCGAACGGGTACTGTATCTCTTGGTTGAAGATCAAACTCAGGAAAGGTCGGTAGGTTAACTGCCATTGCAGAGGCTGCTGAAGGCTGCGAAGGCGAAGTGGTTGATAAAGAATCTGCAGGCATTGAAAACCGGTTCCGCTTGATTTAACACTTTAAACACAAAGATTTCCGTTTTTGATTACTTGCATCCCATCCTCGTCGCCATTTGTGATGTTTTGAATGGATTTCAAAACAGGATGCAAATGATTAACAACGATTTAATAAACAGTTGCAAGAAGACATGTTACAGCATAGGTGGATGCCATGATCGTTCTGTTCCATCTATCCCATAGTTCCTAGCGAACATCCAGTATCAATAACTTCCAGTTTATATGAACATTACAGTGGCAGTGGCTTGTGCAAAAAAAAATCAAATGCTTGCCTCATGCTTGGTGGTAAGAGCTTAATTTTTTAACAATAATAATTATTGCACTGAAAGTATTGATCCCAGAACCTGACATGTGTGATTGTCTTGGAATAATATACTACATTTGGTTTTCCTTATTAAATTTGATTACGGGTACAGTTGAACCTCCCGTAAGCAGACACCCTTGGAACTGAGGGTAACTGTCCACTTATGGAAGGTTGAAAAAAGGTTGTTACAACAATTTGTCTGGGAAATAAAAAACACTTCGAAGATCCTCAAGGAGGATTATCCTGTGAAATTTAATGGATTTCAATCTGGAAAAACATCAGAATACCTTCATGTGGAGCTACCTCTGAATTCAAGAGGGGAATGCAGTTTCTTTGCGTGGTACTTTATAGAGCGGTTTTACTTTGGTTTAGCATTAGTCTAAGAGCGGTTTTCCATTGAATGTCGAAAGTAATTATAATTAACAAACACCATATTATGGGCAAGTATTGGTGAGTTATTTTTGCATTCTAGAGACAAATTATTGACAGTAGTTTTTCTCTAGAATGCAAAAATAACTCAACAATACTTGCCCATAATATGGTAGTAGGTGCTCCAAATTCCCGGATAACAACAACAACAAAGGCGGGCAATGTAAACAAGTGCACAATAATATAGGTGGCACCATCCTTGGGGTAGCTATAAAACAAGGTAAACAAGTAATGCTCTAATAAGGGTCGATCGGCACCACAACATTGTATCATGTAGTTGCAATATTGTGGTACCAAATGAAACACAAATAATTGCTGAACAAGATACAGTCATTATTGAGACGTAATATGCCACCGTAGCAACAGGCAAGTACTGACAAAACACCCTTTATTTTGTCTTTAGTTGGTTATATCTTAAAAACGAACTAGGTGACCCCCATTTTTCATTTCTGAAAAGTAATCAGGTATGAGGTATGGTGGACCTTCCCCCCCCCCCCCTTTAATGGTTAATTTTAAGGAGAAAAAGAGCTGGATAGTAGAAGTTGTAGTATTTACATACAAAAGACATGAAACTGCATTTGGAGCCAGACACCAAGTTCATCAGGTTTCAAACACTTCTCACGTAATTCGGTAAAAAACACTTAGAATGAAGGGTATGCAGAGCAAAAACCCCATCTTTTATTCCTTTTTTTTAATGTCCTGTTTACGAATATCAATCGTGCCAAGTTTGACAAAAAACTTGATAGTACGTCATTTTCAATGACCTTAATTTACTAAACGTGCAGCATTTTGGGTTTTGTCTAAAAATCTATGCTGGAAGGAACATTTGGGAACTTTTACAAAAAATCTTAACTCTGGGCTTTCTTTTAGAAAGCAATGAATAATTTTTTGTTCTTTAAAATATTGCTCATCTAAGTTTAAGAAAACAGGATTAAATCAAGGCTTAATTTTATAATAGTGCAACCAATTCTGAAAACTATTACAATTTCCAACTAGAAATGTTCAACGATAAAAGACCAGAGCCAAAGCACATTTCAGACTGCTTAAATGCATACCTATGGCAAATAGAAAACAAGTACTACACAGCTGACATCCATCTTTGTACCTGCTCTCTGACTTCTCCTCCCAGAAACCATGAGTGTGGATTTGCTGAAAATTTGTTTTTTCAAAGTATAATTATTGTCTTCGATAAAAATGAGGTAAGGCAACTTCTCTTTTGGTTTTTTTAATGTAAAAAGAATTTGAGATTCTGTATTGAGGTTTTGCAAATGAATTTATTAAGAACAATACCGATAATAATTATTAATATATGACTATAATGTTATTTATACTCATCTGATGGAACAGGGTTTTAAGATTTGTCTCCAGGCTCAGCCTACTCACGCATGCTGTTCCCTTTTTAGTTGTGGTTACGTAAAGCATATCACCGACTAACGTTAGGGGTCATAATAATTTATGCAAGTTTGTCACTCGCTCAGTTGAATTCAAATCCATATGGCAACGTAATACGTTGAAATATTCTACGACTTCTCTTTGTTTGTTCTGCCGGGATTGATATGCGTTGCAGTCAGCATGTGTTACCAGGCCATAATGTTCAGGGAAAGACTTAAGGTGTCACTGTGCTATTTGTGTTAAAAATGAATGCAAAGAGACATTTGTTCGTCACTCTACCAAGTTCACAGGTCCATTCATATTAGCAAAGGAGCATGCCGTGAGATTGCCGTGCAGAGTGACATTAAATTTTTATTGTGTTCACCTAAAGCAAACTTAACTGCACTTTTAGTTTATTATTATTTCATCATTCCATTGGTTATTATTCAATACCTATAACGTATACTTGTAACACATTTAAAGGCTAAAGGTGCTTAAATGTAAAAGACAGGGTTAAAACCTCTCGATAGCTGTGTTTCCATAGTTGAGAAATATCCAGATGTTTTCGACGCCATCACCTTGTTGTAGTTGAACAGCGAAGCATTCCTTTACGATAAGAATCAAACACGAATTGACCTCTTTTAGCTTGCACATTTTCCCGTTTCAGACCATGTGATGTTCTCGAGGGAATTCTCCTCAAGCATGTGCATAAGACGACATTTGAAAGAAACTGTTCTCTAGAGTAACATCCCATGGTCTGAAATCGGAAAAACAAAACGTACAAGCTGAAGAGGTCAATTTATTCTTTCCTAGCAAAATAGTTATCCTGAACCTCGTAAAAAGTTTAAAGGAGCCGAAAACATTGGTTGGCGATTATTTTCACCTGGCTCTTTTGCATCTACAAAATGCTACTGAATACAGCATGTTTCATGATCCATTCCAGATTTTGTGAAAGGTTGAAAAGTTTTGGAAACAATCCTTGTTTTTACTTACCGCAAACATTCATAGCTGCTTAATACAATAGTTGACCCTTATGAAAATGATGTGGTGTAGCCTGCCAATGATAACACATTCTTTTTAGATAAAAATCAAACACGAATTCTGAAGTCATTGTTTCCCAACATGATCAGAAAGCAACTGATCGCAACAGAACTCCCATTTTGTAAGCTTCTCCACAGTTCTCCTTTGATTTCTATTTCTGTCCACCTCAAACCATGCCCAGTATAGATATAACTTTTTGTTTTTTTTTTGGTTATTACGTCATAATAGCGCAAGGGCTACTCTCAAGAATAAAGTATGTTGGTTGCCTTTAATACACGCAATCTTGGATTTCATTGTGGTTGCAATCGTAAGAATGGTGTAATACCTTTCGTAATCATGGAGGATATGAGCTGTTAGTAGTAACATGCTCGTAATAGCGTAATAAAGTAATTGGCCTTTAGCACTCACGGTAACTGAGTGTTGAAAATTTAAAATGCGAGAGTAACTTATTCGTTGTAATAGCATTAAAAGATTGTTCACACTGGCGATAACGAATGGTATGGAAAGTGGATAGAGTTAGCGTAAGTGAACCTTGAAAACGTCGTAATAGCATAATAATGTAACAAGCTTTTATTTCTTATGATAACCGATCAATGCAAATGAAAAGTATGTGGATACTCAGTCGCAATGGCGTAATAATGTATAAATATGCCTTATCGAGCATAGCGCACTAAATTAAGGGAAAGTGTATGGATACTCTATTGTAATATTGTAATAATGTCATATGCATTTTGTACTCTTGATAACCAAGTCATGAGAATGAAAAGTGAAAATATATTCTGTTGTAATAGCGTAATAAGGAAATAATCCTTTAGTACAACAACAACCAGGCATTGAAAATGAAAAGTGTAAGTATACTCAGTCGTAATGGCGTAATAATGTAATAAGCCTTTAGAACTCACTACAACCAAGCACTGGAAATGAAAAGTGTAAGTATACTCAGTCGTAATAGCGTAATAATGTAATAAGCCTTTAGTACTCACTGCAACCCCGTCGTAAGAGGGTAATAACATAATAAGTCTTCAGTAATCACGGCACTCAGTGGTCATGGCATAATAATCCTTTTGTTATCGTGATAACAGAGCCATGAGATTGAAAAGCTTAAGGTTTTCTAACCTGCGCCCTCTCTTTAAGAAAAGTATGCTAGATCGCAGGTTATTTGGCATTCTAGAGGCCAGTCCATTTTACCGCCGCGCCTCATGTTAAATAAAAATTGTGATAAACAAGTAATATAATTACAATCTAAGTGGTTTGTCAGCGATATTTTTCAAAAGCATGTGATATTCCGCTTTCATTCCTTCATTTGTACCGAAAACCAGAGGTGTGAAGCACACCATTGCAACATCCAGCCCTTTCCTTCACTGTTAATCTTTCGTCTTCTTCTTGTCCTTTTTTAATTCCTTGAAGACTGCTGTTGTTTTGCTGTGATCACTTAGGTTGTGTTCTATTGGGATCAACTGTTTTTAGTTGGTTGGGTTGGTTGAGTTTTTTCGTGTTCTATTGCATTGGGAAATTACACCGTTTTCGGTTGGTTAGGTTGATCAACTTTTTCAACCGGCATCATAGTCTATCAAACTTGGTTGAAACGGTTGAAAAAGCTTTGGCAGCAACCGCTGTTGTTTACGCGGGCCATTTAAAGTCGGCCGCGGGCTCCTGCCATGTTGGTTTCGGGCCTCAACTTGTCAACGCTGATTAGTCTGGTAATAACTATTCCCAGGAGTTACCGCATTTCAACCGAAAACGGTTGGAAAAGTACCTCACCGCTTCAATCGAAATCGGTTGCGGTTGAAACGGTTGATCCCAATAGAACACGACCTGAGTTAATCTCGAGGTTAACAAATCACGAAACTCCGTCCTGTTTTTACGCTACAAAATCCCCGGTATTTCACAAAAGAGCGTGGTCCGTATCAAAGTGCTTTCCAAAAACAATGGTTAGGTAAGAGAGTTCCTGATTATTTCGTACTTATCGAGTCCTGCTCCTCAAAATCATACGGTATCGCATTAATTTAGCCAAGAATTTGCTCCCTTGTTTTCGATCTGCCCTAACAAGTGTCCGAATTCTAAAAAAAGGGTGGCAACACTGTTAGGACTCTGTATGGAGTATTCTTGATTAAACTGAAGTTGGGAGGACCGCTTTTGAAGAAACAGCGATCGTAGATATTAAAGTGGATATAACAATCGATCATGATGACCTCTTGGGACCACATAATTTCAGTTTAGAGAAAGGAAACAGAAATCATCCTTTCGTGTTTACTTCCTCTATAAAACGATTCCACGTCGTAATTTTGCGATGGTGGCAAAAAAGCTTACCAGAAAGTGTGATAAACCTACAGAGATATTGTTTTACCAATTAATATATTTTTCTTTTTTTACATGCAGTGACTTAGTTATCTTCTTGGTATTCATCAGTGTGGAGTATATCCCCTTCAGTTAAGCTCAGTGAGCTGCAAATTAAGATGATGAAAGCCAGCTTGTTCGGTTGAGGAAGCCTGGCATGCTTCTTTGACAAAGAACTGTCTCTCAATTTGTTGCCTTTTCCTTCATTGCATCTGTAGAAACATTTCAAACAGTAACATTCCAGATATTATGCCGTTATTTTAGCACAGCAAAGGTCCATTTAGTCATCATGGACTGAGACAGCATCCATGAGATGCTTAATCACAAGATGGCTTCATGGGGCCTCCCTAACATAGAAAGAGATTGGCTTGCGACCAAAACAGAAAATAAAAGAATAAATGACCAAAACAGCGACACGGTGACAAAAGTTGCTTCAATCGGATTGAAAGCAAACTAGATGTACTCTGCCACCAGTAAATATGTTTGCATCGTTAAATGAAGTCCTCCTCCTCCTCCTCCTCCTCCTCCTCCTCCTCCTCATTATTATTATTATTATTATTATCATCTATACTATCACAGTCTTTCCTGGGGTTCTTTTAGTGCATCAGCCTGGCACAAACCATGCACCTGGGGCATCAGTCACTCCAGTCAATCTTTCTGTTCAGATACCAAGCACCTTTCTGAGGATTCGTGCAGATCCCAGCATGCAGATCTTTTGAATCTCTGTCACAGAAGCACTCTTAAATTTGCTACTTTCTTGATGTTTTCTACCATTCCTTTTTTTACTGTGCCAAGCGCACCAATAACTACAGGGAGCACCATGGTTTTCATCTGCCACATTCTCTGTATTTCAACTTCTAAATCTTTATACTCGCTTTTCTTTTCGATTTCCTTCAATGCAATGTTCCTATCTGATGGGACAGTCATATCAATCAGTTTACAGGTGGAATTTACTGAATCTTTAACAATGATGTCAGGTCTGTTCGCTGTTATAGTTGTATCAGTATTGACTGGCATGTCCCACATGATGGTGAGGTTGTTGTCTTTATTATGCGTCACAGTCTCTAGTGCGTGTTGGTACCATTTGTCTGTAATCTTGAGATCATGATCTTTGCAGATACTCCAATGGAGATATGCTGCAGCATTGTTGTGCCTAGGGATGTACTCTGTTTTGGCTAAGACCTCACATCCAGATACAATAATTATGGTCCACTGTCTCTTCATGTTGCGAACACATTCTGCATTTGCTCTCCACTTGCTGGCCACATATTACTTTCTGGAAGTTTCTGGTGTTTATTGCTTGATCTTGAGCTGGCACAAGTAGTCCCTCTGTTTCTCCTTTCAGATTGCTTGACAACCATTTGTTGGTGGTGATTGTGTCTACGTGGGGCTTCTCTAGGATCTTGGGATATTGGCCATGCAAAGCTTTGTCTTTCCACTTTTCTTGTTTCATTGATTTCATCTTAGACTTGAATATGTGTTTCAGGGCCACAGCATTTTCTGAGGCTGATTTATCTTCTCTGTTCTCAAACTCTGGCATTGTTACTTCCCTTTTGAACTTAGTAGCATTCTTGATTATTGAATTTATGGCTTTAGATCGATCGTGTTCAAGCAACTGCTTTGGATATCACCCATCTTTGTGCTTCAGATAATGATCAAGTCCTATTGTTGCTGTTTTGAATGCTGTTTCTACTTCAATCAGGCCCCTTCCTCCATCTTTTCTTGGAATGCACAGCCTTTCCACATCTACTTTAGGGTGTAACATCTTCTGCATGTTCAATAGTTTGCGTGTTTTTGTGTCAATCTTCTTCAATTCTGAGATTCTCCAGTCTATAATGCCAAAACTGTATTGCACAACTGGGACTGCAACACTATTGATAGCTTCCATTTTGTTTCTTCCATTGAGCCCAGTTCTTGGGATCGATCTTACTCTCCTATTATATTCTCTTCGTATCTTCTCTTTCATTTTGCTGTGCTGGATACCATCGCTTTCATCCACACTCAGGTATTTGTATACTCCTTCCTGGTCCAACTCTTGTATTTCTGTGTCAACATCTATTAATACTATGTTTCCAGTTGAGGTCAGTTTACCTTTCTTGAAACTGGCTTTAGCACATTTCTCAAGTCCAAATTCCATGCCGATATCATCACTGAACTGTTTCACTACTTTCAGTTCTACAATTTGTTCTTGCTCGTTCTTGCTGTACAGTTTTAGATCATCCATATAAAACAGATTGCTGATTGGAGCACTTGTGTTTGAGATCTTGTAACCATACCCAGACTAGCCAGTTCTGATGTTAATTAAAGGCACAAGGGCTAGGCAAAATAGCAGCGGCAAGAATGAATCTCCTTGAAAGATCCCTCTTTTGATCTTGATCTGATCCATTGTGATACATCCAGCGTTGTAAAATAGCTTCATTGTAGTTTTCCAGTTGCTCATTGAGGCTTCCATGAACTTAATTAGTTTTTCATTAAATCTGTACATCTGTAAGGTCTTTAGTATCCAACCATGAGGGACACTATCATAGGCTTTTCTGTAATCTATCCAAGCCATACTCAAGTTCTTTTTCTTCTTTTTGCAGTCTTCTATGATCACTTTGTTTATTAGCAGCTGATCTTTACACCCATATGAATTCCTGGCACAACCTCTCTGTTCTTCCGGTATTATATCATTCTTTGTGATATGGGTGTAGCTTCTTTCTGTCAAAATCGATGTGAGCACTTTGTAGGATGTTGATAAGCAGGCAATTGGTCTATAGTTCTGAGGGTTCTCTGTGTCTTTGTTCTTTGGTGGAAGGTATGTTTGTGCTGTTGTGAACCAATCAGGCAGATTTTCTGGCTGTTCTATTACTTGGTTGTATGCATTCAGGAGATGATGATGCAGTGCTGTAAGTTGTTTGAGCCAGAAGTTAGGAACCGCATCAGGGCCCGGCGACTTCCAGCTGCTTGTTTTCCTTAAAGCAGTCTGAAACTCATCTAAACTTATGTCCTCCCATGGTTGGTATTCTACATCTGTATATTTCTGCTCCTCTCTCTTTATCCACTCTGCTAAGTGGTTGTACTCTCTATTGTTCTCCAAGACGGAACGCCAAAATGTTTCAGTTGCTTCTTCCTTAGGTGGTTTTTCAACTGATATCTGTTCTTTACCAAGGCTTCTGAAGAACTTTTTTCTGTTGTTTGGAAACATCTGGTTTTGACTGAATTGTTTACTTTTCTTTACATATCTCCTAATTCTTTGGGCTTTTGCTTGAATTCTCATTTTGAGGGATTCTCTTGCTGCTTGCAGTTCTTGGTTTGTTGTTATTTTGTATTTCTTTTTGATTCTTTGCTTTTTTTTGGAGGTGCATATATATAATACGATTATTATTATTATTATTATTATTATTATTATTATTATTATTATTATTATTATTATTATTATTATTTTTATTTTTATTACCTTCTCACTACCGTCGTCGTCACAGTTGCTTAAGCTGTGCCATGACAATACCACGCTGAACAATTCTCGTATACAAGTCATGATTTCAATAATATTTTAATTTCGATTTGATGGAAAACCCGTGAAGAAATTGACATCCACAGGTACCCATAAAAAGGCTCAATGCTCTCCATGCTTGATTTTCAGACATTGCTTGAAACAAGTCACACGTACTGAGAATCCAGATCACAAAATAAGGGGGGTGAAGCGGAACAACTGTCCTATGGGACAACTGTAGAGATGTGGTTTGAGGCAACTTTTCCTATATCCCACGGATGTTGCCACTTTTCACATAAAGATGTCTTTTTATTTCTAAAATAGGATTTTACCTTCTTCGCAGGTTTGTATCTTATGGACACTTCTGAACTACATTTTCTGTCTCCATTTCGTAACAGTGAAGCATCGGCAATTAGACCGTATCAATAAGGTTAAGTCACTGCTTACGAGCCAGAAGGCCCATCAGGCCGGCGCTTATCTCCGGTTTCAGTAGCATTAAGCGACTAGGAGTATTAATTTTATACTCCCCCCTGGATGGGATGCTAGTCCATCGCAGGGTTACCCCCAGCATTACGCCGGTACCCAATTATACACCTGGGTGGAGAGAGGCACCGTGAGAGTAAAGTGTCTTGCCCAAGAACACAACGCAATGTCCCCGGCCAGGCCCCGAACCCGGACCACTCGATCCAGAGTCGAGCGCACTAACCATGAGGCCACCGCGCCGGTGCTGATAAGGTTACTGTTGCGATATAAAACGATAAACGGATAGTCGCGCGGGAAAGTTCAGTCATTTAATGGGAATTTAGACACTTTCGGTCCTTAAGTGTGAGGTACGTTCATTTCGGTTATTGGGCATATGAGATTTGTTGAAAGGGCGGCCGGGACGTTTTGGATTTAATAGATCGCAGTATATTACTAAGAAAGTCATGTAAATTAGATTTACCCAGCCAAATTGTTTATTGGATTATAGACCTTTTATCGAAACGTTCCCCGTGAATTAAACAAGCGGGGAATGTGTTTCCTAGTGGGGTTCCCGGTTCCGTTGTGCGCTTCTCAAGAAACAAAGGTACGGTCCTTGGCTTTCCGTCATTGTCATCAGAGACCTAGAAGAAGGCAGTGACTTACAAGGAAAGTTGAGGAAATAAGTGATGATACCACAACTTCATAGATTGTCATCAAAGACAAAGAAAGCAAACTAGTTGCTTACCGTGTTGTGGAGTGGTCGTCCAAAAATAGAGGACAACTAAATAATAATTTCCATCCATCATTGTAAACGGTGTGCAAAAAATTCGAAGCTTTTTGTCGTCACTATCTCTGAAAAGTCATCAAGGAATGAGCACGTTTGCTACGTAGTTAAATAGCCTCCAAAGTGTTGATACCTCAGAAAAGTCCAACCGAGCGCCTTGTGAGCGAGAAATGGGTCGACAAAAATTTCTGGTCTCCCTCCACCGGTGAAGAAGGCAATTTCCCGTATATCAATTGCGGAAAGTTTGAACATGGTAAAGTGATTCACCTCGAGCAGTGCCTTTACGAGATTATAGTAATGAGGGAACGATGTATTTATGACATACATTTGAACTGCGGGAATGAAACAAGAATAAGTTTTGAGATCATCGCAGTTATCAGTGGCGGATCCCCCCTTATATTTTAATGTTAAAAGTAAAGCCCTTTTAAATGTCTTTTCCCAGACAAGAACACCAAAACCCTCGGAAGAGCAGAACATTTTCTTCGCCGCTTCCTCCTTTGTAAACTTTCATTGTGTTTATATGAGAGAGCGGGCTGGTCCGAGGCAGTCGTTTAAAGTGCATTTCATCTCCAAACCTTTCGATCTCGGGAAGTAGGGTTGCCCCGTTGCATGCATGATTGATAGTTCAACGTTTCTATCTGTATCTCTTCTTTTCATTCCGTTATTACGCTTTACGATGGACATTTTTCACGCCAGATATTTTCCGCAGTTATTACGCTATAACGCCAAGAATGTAGTAAAAATGTTCTGTTCCATCTGTTCCGATTTGCAATCCTTATGTTCTTTCTTTGTGTGTGTCATTACGATATTACGCTATTACGATGGACATTTTAACGTGCTATTATTGGAGCTTGGTCAAGCTGGAAAGTTTTTGCCAGTTATTACGCTATTACGCCAACATTATACTAGGAGTATTCCATTCCATGTTTGTTCATCGTCACAGTCTTTAGTTATGTTGTTCATTATGTTATTACGCTAATAGAACGGACACTTCACGGAGTTAATGTAGGGGCTTGGTTAGCTGGAATTTTTAGGCGCAGTTATTCAGTTATTACGCTATTACGCCAACAATTTAGCAGGGACGTTTCATTCCATGGTTGTTCAACGCCGCTTTCTTAATTTCAGTTTCTCATTACGTTATTACGATGAACCACTTTCAGAACATATGTACGGTCTTGGTCAAGCTCAACTCTTTTCATGATAGTTGTTACGCTATTACGCCGTAAATATCTTGAGTAAGGATTTTTCATTCCGTGTTTGTTCAACGTTGCAATCTTACTTTTTCATTACGTTATTACATTATTACAATGAACACTTTACAGAGTAAATGTACCGGCTTTGCCAAGCTCGATATTTTTCACATTACACAACTATGCCAATATGTGATTGTTCAACAGCACATTACTACGCTATTACGATAGACATTTTAAGCCGGAAAAGCAAAAGAACAGACATGTACCGCTGTTCGTACATTTGGTACATTTCATGGATCAAAGAGACGTTTAAAAACTCACGACATTGAAGACTCCGTAAAGCAAAGGAAGGAAAATCCCATTGCTGCCCTTTCCGTTGTCTCCCTCCCCTCCCTAAACAAGTGGCTGATAAAAAAAGGTTGCAAGTGAAAAGAAACAAAAAAGGGTAGTACGCTGTTGCGAAGTGAAAAAAAGAAACAAAACGGTATTACGCTGTTACGAAGTAATAAGCAAAAAACGAAAAAACAGCAAGTCTGAAACAGGCAACATATGTAGCTGCAGCTTTTCCCCTATTCAGCTTTACACCTTTATCTCGGCAGCGTTGAAGGAGAGCAATGACTTTTTCGTCATAGTCTCTTACTGCTTCATCATCATTAGCTCCACATCCAAATACAAGGATGTCATCAGCAATCGCTTTGCATCCGTTCAGTCCTGCTAATGCCTGATCCAGTCTTTGCTGGAATTCTTCAGGGGCTGGTGAGATGCCAAACGGCATTCAGAGCCATCTAGATCTGTATCTTCCCCACGGGGTGCCAAATGTACCGGTACTTGCGTAACTGCTCTCCTCATGCAAGGACACGTGCCAAAATTCATTTTTGCCATCTAACACAGTAAAGCACCTTGCATTTGTTAGCTCAGGAAGGACATCCTTGATTATTGGCAGTGGGTAGTGATTGCATTTAAGGGCTTGGTTGAGTGGTTTGGGGTCCACACGCAGTCAGACATTTTCTTCAAAGGGACGACAGTTGCTGATATCCAGGAGTTTGGAACATTTACCGGTGTTATGATGTTAAGGCCTTCCAAAGGATCCAGTTCCTCTTTTAGCTTTTCTTTAATGGCAATTGGCACCTTTCTTGTTGGGAGTTGAACTGGTGGTACATTCGGATCAATTTCCAGGTGGAGATCACCTTCTAACGTTCCGTCTCCCCTGAATACATCAGCATGTTCTTTGAGAATAGATTTTTGCTCTGCGATGGCTCTTCAGACTGAATAGCCATGATGTTTTGTTGGACCACAGAGATGAGTTGCATTTGCTTACTAGCTCGTAAGCCAAGCAGAGGCTTGCCTTTTCCTTTTACAGCTACAAACTCCATACAGTATTTTCTTCCATTTCTGGGATTCACAACTTGGACACGTGTCTTGTCAATCGGCTTCTCCTCAGTTTTGTTGTACATAACAAGAGTTACGTCTGCATTGTCCAGCAGGGATAGGCTGCCTTCACCATACACTTCTTTGAAAGACTCTTCAGGTAAGATGTTCACTGTCGCACCAGTGTCCAGTTGGAATGGGACTCAATGACCATTTAATAGCATTACTGCAAGCAGTTTGTCTTTACGATCAGGATTTTCCACACCACAGACTTGCTCCTTAATTGACATCAATACAAGCGACATATTCGTCAAAGTCAGAATCCTCCACTGCATGTACTGGCTTGCGGACATGTCTCAGTGTGGGAGGTTTAGAGGATGTGGCCGAACTGGGTGGAGGCGGTTTGGTTTTGCAGGCCACTCCAAAGTGGTTTTGAATTCCACGATTAGAGCAGGTCTTTCCCCATGCAGGACATTTAAGCTTGTTCCAGACATGCATTTTGTCGCAGAACTTGCAGCAAATTTTCTCTAGGTTTCTTTTCATTGGACTGACTAATGGCACTGACTCAGCATCCTCCTGATTAATTTCTTTCAATTGTTGGCTTGAGGTCTCGTAGGATCTACAGATATCAATGCATTCCTTCAATGTGAGTTTGGAGACTTGCAGGAGCTTCTTGCGAGTTTGACTGTCTCTTACTCCAATGACAATCCTGTCTCTAATTAGACTGTTCTCCAACACTCCGAAGTTACATGTCTTCGCCAACGTGTGCAATGCCGTGACGTAAGCATCCAGAGATTCGTTTGGTTCTTGGTCTCTCTTGTTAAATCGGTATCTCTAGTAGATTTCATTTGTCTCTCTGATACAATAACGCTGTAGCTTTTGGAGAACAATATCAATGTCCTTCTTATCGTCTTCACTGTCAAATTCTAAGCCTTTGAACACATCTAGAGCATCTGAGCCAATACAGGTTAGCAGTGTGGCAGTTCTCAGTGATTTGTTTACAGCAGGGTTTTCAGGATCTTTTAGATGTGCAGCTATTTTGTAGTTGTTCCAAGCACAGTGGAATTTCTTCCAGTTCGTGGCCAAATTCCCTGTGAGCTCTAACTTAGAAGGCAATGGGATGTTTATCAGGATTTGTACCAGATTTGGTTGTGCGACGGCTTCGACGGTTTCGGTGGCATACTTAGTAATTTGAAGTTAGCTACAATCCTAGACAAAACTGTTGGGAAGGTTAGCACTTTTGAAGTCTTCGTTGCTTCTCTCCCCTCCCCCCTCCTTCAATGTTGTGCAAAACTGAATGGTTTCAGTGGAAAATTGTTGACTTACCTTCCAACATTGAATAGGGGGGAGGGGGGCTATGTAAAAGAGAGTGAAACTATTTCTTTTGAGCTTTAACAGAAGCAGGTTGAAATACAGCTCTGGTGTGGTTCATTTACATAACCTTCCCAACTACTTTTGTCTATGATTGTAGATTCCTTCAGCAGAGATTTCCTTCCTAAAACACAAGACAATTCCACTCACTGTTGTCTTCCACTATTCGTTGTGAAGAAGGTTTCGAGTGGCTAGCGCCAAACACAACAGAGATTGGAGACTATCTTCTATAAATATCAGTTCGCAGATCAGAGTTGCTCGACCACGTCTGTGCGAACAAATCTCTCTCCAGAACACTTTCTGGTACGCTGAGCGGTAATTCCTTGACGGCATCAATTGCAGAAACCAGTTTGCACTTCTGGCACCATGTAACATAGTCGCTAGGACGGACAACGAAACACTTTAACGTTTTAATCTTGTAAGCCGAGTGTACATCAAGCGAAGAACAAGAACACATGCGGGATCCCGCATGTAAACTAAACTGTATAAATTAACTTAAAATGCATAAATTAACATTGTTACAATACCCACCCCCTCCAATTCATACTTCTCAAGACTTTTGCTCACCCAAACTTGAACTTGATCTTCCTTTCTCCAGATCTGCTGCCCACTCTTATACACTACACAAGCAACTCATGCAAATTCCCCATAATAATAATTATTATTTATAATTAAATATTTTATGCTTCAACCCAGGCCACTCTCTGTCCAAACTTTGATTTATTCACATTTTTGACATCAGAGCCACATGTGGTAAATTGTTATTCAGAAGATGATTTTTTACAGCAAGGCCCAACATTTTTTGAATGAAAAACAGAGAAGCAACTCACTGCCTTTCAGGAAACAAGGATCAAAAGAAGTGGGCTTACAGCAATGGCAAACTCTTCACAAGAAACATCAGGAAAGTAGTTCCAAAACGGGAACTGTTTCAAGTCTTGTCTCAAGTGCACTGTCGAATTTCTCACAGAGGACACAAGTGTGAAATTATGCAGAAATCAACAAGAAAGTTGTTA
>OX421448.1:45113982-45116482 GCA_949126865.1 Montipora capitata | reverse complement strand
AAACCATGTCACACCAAAGAGGCCGACAAACAGCCCCAGATTTATTTAAGAACACAAATCTCGTCAAGACGAGTGCACAATAACACAACTCCGAGCAGCTCCGAGTAAATATGAGTAGGTCCCTGTCACGAGGGGGAAGCAACTAGCAACGACAGAGTTGCTCCGACGAACTCCAAACAGCTCCAAGCAACTCCGTGCAACCTCCGAGTTGCTGCAAGCAAATATGAGTAGGTCCTTGCCATAATAATTTCAAAGCAATAGTCTATTGACTTTGGAGGGTATATAAGCGGTAACCGCTTATTAATAGCCTCTCCGTAACAAATACGTCAATGAAATGTCTGTATTCATTTTTTATTGCACCATTGAACCAATTAAAAAATATTTGCAACATTGAGCGATCACAGTTCATGTGGCCTTTGAAAAGCATCCATCAGATAGGCGCTGGGTCAAGTGACACGCCATTTGAAAGGCTGACGGTGGCATGCTTGGGGTGTGTTCTTGAGAGATCTTCCACTCTGCTTGTACTGGTGATATCGAAATGGCGTTACGGTCTGCTTCTTCGTTGGTTGGTAAGCCACCATGCATGGTTGAAAGCCAGGGTATCGAGGTTGTTGTGGGGGAGGATTCAGTTTCACTAGGGTGAAGACTAGGATCTTGTGGTTCCAGGAAGCATCCAACCATTGGAAGTAGGAACATGTGCGGCTCCGGCAGCTGAAAAACATGCGTCCAGGGTTGTTTACAGTTTTGCTCTGTTTCAAAGAGTAAGGGTTATCGCAGTAACACAGCATCTTTAGCCATTTGGAGTGCTCTTTACCGATGTTTAATACAAGGTGTTCATACTGTTGTTGGTCTACCGCTTGTAAGTAATTGAGTACTTCTTTGTGATTCGCAATGAAGGCACACGGGTACTCAGGGCATTTCACATATTTAAATCCATTGTCTGACATCCTAGGCATGTTGCATGAACTTCCACCGGCGAGTCATCAGGGATCTGCCCCATGAGCTCATCGACGGTGGCGGGTTCCTTTAGCTGCCACAGCTCCCCCTCTAGGTAGGTCTGCTCTGCGACAGGCACAGTGCCTGGGATTTCCTTTTTCTCCTCCTCTTTCGTATCTACCGTGGTGGGCAAAACCACGGTAGATACGGCTTCACACAGTGATTCAACTTCTTTCTTATCAACCTTGCATAGTTTCTTCTTGTTGGTGGGAGGTTTTGAAGGCCAAGTGGGCTTTCTAGTAGGTGCAGATTGATGAAGCACCTCAGACATGTTATCTCATGAAAATCGACGAGTAAGACGTACACATTTTATAACAAAACGTCTACTTTACCTCAAGGCATGATGGACCTATGAAGTCGTTGGGAACCAATCACCAAATAGCATTTTTTTTGTTTGATTGGCTGTCGATGTTGCAAAACCGGTCTCGTACGTGAGCTGTATCTCGTTATTTCCAAAACTGGTTTTACCATACCCAGAAACGTTCGGGAATAATAGCCCTCTTGATTTAACTTCAGTGGCTTCTCATTGGCCGTTTATGATGTCACCTCTACCTCATTGGCTCCCGATCCAATCCATTGTTCTTGTCGCTATATATTGGTAATATCACAACAAAAGCCCAGAACACACCTCTCCTAATTTCTCAAGAAACACTAGTTTTCAGCCCTTACTTTGAATGATGCATTCTTGTCAATTCTGTCAGAGAGCATTTAGGCGCAAGTTCAACAGAGATCGACACGAGACAGTGAGTTGCCCTAAACGATTTGATGATGAAGAAACAATGGACAGCTTTTCAGATGAGGAAGGGAGCTTGGGACGAAGAGCTGAAAAATATTACGAGAACGATGATGAAGAGAATAATTTAAATGAAGATGGAGATGAAGCCGAGGGCGACGAGGTTGGTGATGATGACAATGAGGATGATGACGAGGACAAAGACGATGGTGGGGAAGAAACTGATGATGGCGATACAGAGAGTGGCACAGAAAATGAGGAAGTTGATCCATGGGATAAACTACGAGAAGACGTTATCAGTGACCTAAACTCAGCTTGGGAAGGACAGGTGCAAGAAAATTTACGTCAGGGTTTGCCAAAGGATGATGCTCAGGTTCAAGCTGCTAACCATCTGCTTCCCGTCTACCGCAAAAAGCTACGACAATTATGTTTACAATATGTAAGGTGGTACCACGACCTCAAAACTGATCCAGGTGCACAAGAAGGTTATGCAAACAATACGTAGTTTTAAGGACGATGATGACATGGATTATGCAGAGCCAGTAGAAGCTGTTATGAGTAAGCGGAAGTACCTGCTGAACAGTCTGTTCGACCTAGAACATTTTCCTAAGGACACGGAATTGACTGAAGATAACGACTGTTACTGCCGAATAGATGTCTGTTTTTTTTTGGTTTCCCCACGCCCACATATTTTTCACTACTTACTGTTAATTGGTAGAGTCAAATGTGCCCGACGAATAGGTGTGAACGCATAGGGCGAATAGAACAATG
>OX421448.1:45103982-45106482 GCA_949126865.1 Montipora capitata | reverse complement strand
TTAACGACCGTCCTGTAGGCAACGTTTTGGCACCTACAACGACTTTTCATATGAAACAAGGAACAGAAAGTATTGCGAAAGTTGGTACAGTTAATCACATTAACATTACTTCCTCTGGCACTGGTGCACTTGGATCAAGAGGACCTATAAGGCTCGACGCTACTCGTCAGCTGTTCGGAGTTGTTCAGAGTTTCTCGGAGTTGGTCGGAGCAACTCTGTCGTTGCCAGTTGTTTTCCCTTCAGGAACCTACTCATATTTGCCCGGAGCTACTCGGAGGTTTCTCGGAGTTGCTTGGAGTTCATCGGAGTTCCTCGAAGCAACTCTGTCGTTGCCAGTTGCCCCCCCTACAGGGACCTACTCATATTTACTCGGAGCTGCTCTGAGTTGTTCGGAGTTGCTGGGAGCAATTCTGTCGTTACAAGTTGCTTCCCCTACAGGGACCTACCGGTACTCATATTTGCTCACAGCAACTCGGAGTTGCTCGGAGCAAAAGTGCCTCAGTAACCAATCTCACTCGAAATGTACTAACGGGACTGTTTACAAAGTCAAAACATCCAAGCTGGGAAATATTGTAAAACCTGGACAACGTCTTGAAAAACTCTTTCTTACTCGCGAAGGCAATCCTCACTTCTATCAAGAATGCTTTTTTCATAGATCGTTTTTGGATTAAGGTAATCACTGCTACGATTATGTATTGTGTGGTTCGTTTGTTTAAAGAGAACTATTTTTCGCAAAAATATCACATTGTGATAAACGTTTCCTGTTAATTTAGTAAAACGTTTGAAGTATTTGTTGGTGTATGTTTACTGTCGACTTAATAATAACTGAACCGTTCTGCAAATAAAATCTTCTGAGCTACACTGGTCTCGATTGTTTTCCATTTCTTACTTAATTATAATTCATAACCATTTTTAAGAAATTCTTGTGGGATATTTCGCCTCTTGGATCAAACACTGCGTGTTCACAATTAAAGTCCCTAAGCCTTAGCTTCTCCAGACGTGTGGTTAAGGCCTTGTGTTATTGTGCACTCATCGTGACGAGATTTGTGTTCTTAAATATATCTGGGGCTGTTTGTCGGCCTCTTTGGCGTGACATGGTTTTATTTCAATTTGAAATGCTCTTCGATGATTACTCTACTTGTCTTCAAACAATTTGATGAAGATACTAGTGTCATGCGTGTATCATTTTTACGGTTCGTGAAACCAATGCTTGGTTTATTTTTCGTGAATTGCTCGTAATACAGGATGCGTTTTGTTCATTATCTATCACTGTTTTGGCTTGGCCAGGCTTGTGATAAAAACCTCTTGTTTTACTTGTATTCCGATTTCAGTAATTTTCGTTATTCACAGAAACGGCAATGAATAACTCGAGCGGATCAATTGCACTTATTTAATTTACACCGTGATTTTTATTGTTTGCGTAATTACTGATTTTATACGCTTCAGTTGAAATCGTTACAAATTAGTAAAAGCAAAGCTTCTGTTCGGGCTCAAATTGTTATCCTTTTAATGGAATACTCTATGAGAGTTGATTTCGCTATTCTCAAACACTTCCTCAAGTTTAGGAATAAATATAAGGCCTTATATTAGGTATGGAATAAAATTTTAGGAATGGAGTCCCAGCAGTGGGACAATCATTTTTTGTAGCAGCACCGTTGGCGTGTTTAAGAGTTTAAAGCATTCGCATAAATTACTTTTGGTCTTAATTTGGTAAAATAGAAATTTAGGAGATCATTATATTTTAAGAAACTACGCTTGTTGTTCTCTAAATCTTTCACTTATAGCGGCAGAAGCATGATCTACGTTTGTCCGTAATTTGTAAACAGCGTTTTATACAATTATAGTAAATGAATAACTGGAGCGGTCAATGTGTAATAGAACGCCATTGCAGATGGTACAATGGAGGAAACTTTTCCAGAAAGAGAGAGTTCGCCTTGAAACGAAATTCCTGTAGCATTATTCGTTGCTTTTCAAATTTAAGTAGTTTCGAATGTGCAAAACGAATGTGCAAACGAGTGTTTGATTCCTTACCGCGTGCTAGATTCAATAACTAGATTTGTAAGGATGCGAAATTCCAGTAGCACACTTTGCTCTCTCACTTACAGCTTTGTGAGGAGAATCATCCTGAGATGGAATACGAGGAAAATTGTATAGTCTGTATATATTTTAATAAAGGGTTAAACCCTATTCAACAACACGATTTTTGCCTGTGCAATTCAGTGTACATTTGCATGCCGAAACGTGGATGAAAATGGAAACAGTGATAATCATGAAGAATGTGATCACTGTCAAAGGTTAATTGAAAAACTCTGACAATTATTTCTAACTATGTGGAGAGTTTTTCAAGTAACCTTTGCTTCTTCATGTTTCATTCCTTTTGCTGAATTGAAAAGGCATTTTAGTGTGTTTTTGAATAGGGTTTAATTAATTTGTACACAGCATTTGTTCGCATTGTTTGTAAATACTTTAATTTGCTTGTAAATACGAAGAGAAAAATATA
>OX421448.1:45088982-45093982 GCA_949126865.1 Montipora capitata | reverse complement strand
ACGAAGGCCTTTAATTCTGCGCGGCTTACTCCATGAAAAACGGCAATGCACTCGGGGATTTTGAGAATTTTTGACAGGCATACCTACTCGTTTCGTTTACCATTACTTCCCATAGATCATCTCCTATGAAAGCTAATCAAGTGAAGCTATGATCTTCGCAGTTATCAACGCAATTTTTACAATTGCGTAGAGAAGCCTGAAAAATTCAGGTCTTCAACGGGGTTTGAACCCGTGACCTCGAGATTCCGGTGCGACGCTCTGACCAGCTGAGCTATGAAGCCACTGACGTTGGGAGCTGGTCATTTTGTGGGTTCTAATGGTCCTGTGAGGAATGAATCAATGATGAAATGGTATATGAAATGAATCATATATGAACTGCAGATTAGAACCCATCATTTATGAAAACTAAGAAAAATATTTAATTCATTACGATTATCTAAAACGAAATAAAGAGCAGTAGCTGCCACGAAATCTGGAATTTGAATATTATCGAGCTGATCATTCCAGCGAGCTTCTTGTTTATCATCGGTCGCTTGGTTTTCATAAAAGATCCCTGAGATCCCTAGATCCTCCGAATTCGAAAAAACTAGACCCTCCGTGAGGGTACACTGGGTTGCCTATGGTACGTGCAGCGTTCCATGCACTTTATTTTTTGAGGAAAAAAACATTTTTTGGCGATGGCTGATTTACCGCGGTTTTCTCGCGGTTGGGAAAGTAGGAAAAAGAGTAAATAGGCCGGTAGCCAGGTTTTTAACCTCAGAAAAGGATCTGTTTCGTTGTACGAATGTGTGAGGACCTGTGAGCCAAAGTGCCTCTGCTGGTATGACTTTGGGCCGATTACGGGCTTGCAAAAACAAAGCAAAAGGTAATTAAAAAACCATTTATTAATAAACTACTTACTAACCGAGCTAGCTCAAGCCGTACTGGGGAATACTGGCCCTGTCACGACCTCGGGCCAATATTCCCCAGTACGGCCCTCGCGCTCGGTTAGTAAGAAGTTATTAAGGGGTCACCCAGAAATCATACCAGCAGAGGAACTTTGGCTCACAGGTCCTCACACATTTGTTCGACGAAACAGATCCTTTTCTGAGGTTAAAAACCTGGCTACCGGCCTATTTACTCTTTTTCCTACTTTCCCAACCGCGAGAAAACCGCGGTAAATCAGCCATCGCCAAAAAATGTTTTTTTCCTCAAAAAATATTTAAAGTTAGGGGGAAAAAAATACATCATTTTAAAGCTAAGTAAATAAGCTTTCCAACAGCATATCACTTATTTACAGACAACTGAAACATTTTATAAAAGCGAAAGTTGAACGAAAAAAATTAAGAAAAATAACAGTAAAATATGTTTTCCAGGCAAAATTTGGTCATTTTAGCGTTGATTACGAATTTTTGGATACAAAACTAAAATTTTCTGCAATTTATCTGCTTTCTTGGACATCAATTCGACCGAAAACTGATGAGATACGAATATTTTTAGATTTTTAGTAATAATCGGATTAGCGATCAATGCGCAATGTGATAATGCTATAAAAGTGTCAAATTTGCGACCCGTTGCTAACGGCAACGGAAGCGATCGCATTACGAATAATTAACCTCTGTTTGCCAAAAACCACCCAAATAACCGATTTTTCGATGGAAAATTTATCCCAGAGGAGAAAACTATTCACTGGACATGTAATAACGGTAAATATGCTCGAGCGAAAGCGAAAACAAGCGAATATTTTGAGGGAAAACACAATTATGTGAGATCAAAGGAACATGTGGTGAAGACACGCAATTGCATCGCTATGAAAATAATCTTAACTTTTCAGCGATTTTAACGCTTGAAATTCCATCCAATCCACCTGGTCTAGTCTTTGAATTCACTATTATCGCTGCCCTACGAATCTTCAGTGTTCTACATAACACTGCATAACAGCACACTTGGTAAAAGACGGCTCGACGGGCGACAGATTGTTGTCGAAGTCCATTACTCGTCGGTTTTAAGATTCCACAGCCTGTCTTGTTCAGTATTCATTTGCCTTGCCATTATTGAGCTTCATAAGGGTAAATTTTGTTCAAAGATCCACTAAAACGCCATTCGCGTTACATGACTTTTGACGCCATTGCGGGTTAAGTTTAATTGTTCTACTGTGTCCACCAGAGAAATCTACGCATTTCCCACTACCCTCTCGATCCTAAGAAAATACGCGCAGAAGGCTCTATGCACAAAGACACCACTTAGCAGGGGAGTGACAGGCAAGACTTTTACCGACACGGAAAAAAAAAAAAAAGAAAAACACCCAACAAATGCTACCCTTTTCCGACTGGGATTGCCATACTGGCAACCCAGTAAAGAGCATGAATATCCCCATCGTTTGATGCGTTATCAGGCGCATCGGCTGTTGTCTTCGCGTAATTTGATCGCGCGATCAGAAGGGCAAAAAGCCAGCCCTTGTGGGGTCTCTTATCAGCTGTCAAAATATGCTCACAAGACGTTAAATGATTGGTCAATTATCCTACTAAATCTCCATAACAACAAAACATTAAGATTTACTAAGAGGGACTGGGTAGAGGCCTAAGATCAACTCTGATCAAGACGCCATTTTGTACGGCCGGTTACGGCCGGTTTAGGTATTTCAGGGGTCATCGCGCGCGGCCGGTTACGGCCGGTTTAGGTGTCAATGGGTTCCGTGACATAACATTCCGTAATGGTGATGTATGACTCGACAGACTTCACCTACTTACCGATCGACGGCAAAGTTGAAATTATGTAAAATACTGTTATCACTTGTTATCAGATGCGTATAGGATATATCACTTGCGTAATTTACAACACACCAGACAATCTAAGAATCGCATTGGAAGATAATTTAATCGAAAACTCGGCTAAAAACTCTGAAAACCATAAGCTACGTATCAATACAAACACTTTCGTTCAAATCGCCCTACAATGCAACGTGGCCTCTTATGGTATGTCATGTACGTATCAATGATGTTTACAATGTGGGCAAGTATCGCTAGCCAACGCTAAAACAGTAGACAAAAGCCATATTAGTAGTATAAGTGCTGCTCAAGGTATCGTTATGAACTGCCTTTAACTCTAGTGAGTGATTTATAGTGATTTACTAATTTTTGTCCCACACTACATACATGCAATCCTAAATGAGTATCCCACCATGCACACTGTAGAACCAGATCAAGGAACTTTATAGTTTTAACTGCTTTCCAAGGTTACTTGCGCAAGTTTCTGGTCACATCATCCCCTCCCAAATACACCAATAAGTTTACCAATGTTATTCAGTGTAGCCTGAGTATCTGGTTTTCCAGGAGGGAGAAAGAAAGAATGGGAGACAGAGGATTTCACCCCTCTGCCCCCTTGCAGCATGACATCATGTCTGAAAATTTGAGGCAATGCCAATTACTTCTGGTTTTGCAACCACTCCCACTGCCATTTGTAAGCTTCAGCGTGCATTATTAGATGATTCGAAAGAAAAGAAAGTAAAAGTGAAAGGTACAGTACATGATAGCTTCTCCACAATCACATGATGTAGAAAGGTGCAGAGTACACCATGAGTGATCTTGAAACAGAGACAATTAAACAGCAAAGCACCAAAACATGGATGCAAATGTACCACTTCAACAGATCAAGGAACTAAACCGTCATCAAAAAGATCTCGTTTCTGACACCAGAGCCAAAATGAAGAGAATGATACAATTAATGCCATAAAATTGCATGTGAGTCATGTACTTACATGTGCACAAAGTTGTCCTTAAGGGGAGTAGGGTAAATGACATCTTACCCCATTGGTCAGTGGTCATCAAAACCGTTAAGTCATTGTTTTTGATATTGGTCTGGTCTATAAAGTCTTTAAAGGACCAATTAAGAAACCCTATGGTACACCATGTTAATCTTGCTTCATCATCGTAGATTATTTTGGTGAAAAGACAGGAATTGCACGAGTAATTGAAGCCCTTCAGTGTGCAGAATGGCCTAACATGAAAATGAAAGGTATTGTGTCAGTGGCAGTCCACTTTTATTTCTCCAACTTTCTTTCCTTCATGAAGTATTTTATATATATACATAATACTTGTTCTTGACATTATTATTGTTCTTGCCCCCAGTGTTCCTTCTATTCCGTAGTAAGCATATAAGTAAAGAATGTCAGTGTTCCCAAAACTACAGTGCAGATTCACACAACATGTTAGTAATAATGATTATTTTCCTTTGAGCATTAATGAAGGGTGAGAGCCCCAATAATACACAAGGTGAATGTCATAGAAAAAGGTGACAGGATTGGAGGGAAGAAAAACTGGATACCTTGTTTTGTTGCAGTTCAAGTGCATTTCTCACTTGAAATCATAAATCGTTGAAAAGGGAAGCAACCTGTCATAACTGTTCCTAAAATTCGTTTCAGTCTCAAACAACCCTAAATTTTAATGTGTAAGTTATTTTATCAACATACAGTATATTAATTAAACCACCTTGATTTTTGCTTCCTCTTTATATAAAAGTCTGTTGGTTAGCATTCCCTCTCGACTCTGGAGAACAGCCTACGTTATTCATCTACTTGATAGATATCTTTATCCTTTCCTTTCTGAAACGTGCACACCTGTTCTGGCTACCAGACACACTGACTACTTGTAATAATCTTTCTTTGTAGAGAGTCCTCGTTTGAAAGTCTCAACATATTTAACTGGGCATCATGAGAGTGCTGACGTCTCAATCAGAGCAGGCTCAACTCAACTCAGTAGCGACACTAGCAAGTTAAGTGATGTATCAAAGACACCAGGTGAGTCGTTCTTTTTCATTGGCAAAGGAATCTCATTATAATTCTACAGAAAGTCTGAGAGTCTGATGAGATGTCATTAAAGTAAACACAAAGGAATGGAAGCTAGAAGTCAAGACATTTTTCCTTCTACATTGTCCTGTCCTTCATGAAACTGGCAACACCTCAATCCATGAGCCCTAATTTTTAGTACACTCTCATTGCATAATTTCACAAAGTTAATTCGCAC
>OX421448.1:45063982-45083982 GCA_949126865.1 Montipora capitata | reverse complement strand
AAATGAGTCATAGTTTAGTATTCTACGCTTAAATTCCATGATAAAACTAGATGTTCTAAACAAATCGGAAAAAGAGTTCCATAATTTAGCATGAAAAAGAATGCAGTTAGTTAATTAGTTAGTTACGTTGATTGTTGTTTTTGGATTAGGAAGAGATAGAATATAATATTATTGCCACGTAAACTATAGCTTGTAGAGAACAGAGTAAACATATTACCTAGATATTCAGAATAGTTACTAAAAACAGACTCTTATATGGTATAACCAAGAAATTCTGCAGGCGTCAAATATACAGAGGTTTAGAATTGATTTTATCCAATAAAGTGCCATAAGGTGAGTTATAGTCCTTTTGTATGAATGTAAGAATGCGCTTGTTAAGACTCCATTTTTTCAGTTTGACGCGCACCACAAAAATGCCAAACAGACGATCAATAATTGAAGTGTGGCGAGATAATAGCCTTATACAATCTAAACAGGGTGCCCTTCGAAATTAGCTCACGAAATCTAAGCATAACATTAGACTGGTTGTTTATCTTCTTGCAGGTAGTGACTATGTAATTATCAAAGGAAAGCTTATCATCCATATTTAGTCCGCATATATCTATCAAATTTTTTAACGGTATATCATGGTTGCGAGGGTAAACGCTTGGAGATACTAGCTACACCAAGCTACTTTAAAATACTAGGGTAAACAAAGATCCATGTTGACATGGAGATTGTATATATTAAAATATCAGTGACCTGTGCACTTTATGGTTAACTGTGTCAGCTTGTATATTGTATGATAATGATTGCACACTCGGCGATGATGAGTTCAGTCGTTTCGTGTTTCTTGATTTACCATGCACTCTCATGTTGTTTTGAAATACTGAAAGGTAACAACTTTGTATAGAATTATTTCTCAGTACTTTAATAGTGCTGGTGAGTACAATATCCAAAATTAATTTTAAAACAATAGAAATTACCTTGGAAACAATAAAATTAATCAAACATGGCCTCATTAAAACCCCATTTACACACGCTAAAAAAACGGTACGGCACGGCACATTTTTGGCACCGTGCTGTCCATTTTTGGACACGGCACTCCAAATTTTCCACGTGTAAACGTAGCGGCCCTAAATGGAATGTGGCACCAGTGCCCAAAATTCTTCTGGTGCCAAGACTACCTCCTGGAGGTAGTCTCGGCACGGGTAACCGAGGCACTGTGCCGAGTTCACGTTCGGGTAAACGCTCTCCCGTACTGTTCCAATATAATAAGCTGACCCGACGAGGGCCAAAAAAACAACTTTTAAAAACCAGGCCCCAGTTGTTCAAATGATGGATAGCGCTATCCAGTGAATAGGTAATAGCGAAACCAAAATTTTGGTTTTATCAACGGAGTTGATAATTAACAATTATTTTTTTAAATCGAGGTGAATAGTGGTAGAATATTTACCGAGCCGCAAAGCGGCGAGATAAATATTCTGCCACTTTTCACCGAGATTGAAAAGAATAATTGTTTTAGTATATACTCACGAAGTGATCTCAACAACAATTGCAGAAAAAAACATCCAAAGTCGCTTTAATTGGCATCTCAATTCATGCGTGGAAAACGTGCAAGCGGCACAAAGCATGCGCAAAAGTGTTTACAGAAGCTTCAAACATGGCAAATCTAACTAACCTTCGTTAAAATCCTCGTCACAAACAGCAAAATCATTTAGCACCGTTTAAATCAGCAATCTAAATCGAAAGTTGGCTTGTTAAAACATTTTCACCGTTCGATCAAAGTTTTTGAGGTTCATATGAAATGGAAATTGAAAGTGCAGTTGGTAAAGGATCCACATGAAATGGTGGCTCTAATTGAGGTGAGCGTTAGTTTGTTGTCAAATGACCCGTCTTGTTTCCTTGCAACCATGTGGAACTTTCTTAAACATTTTTTTAATTCCTCGATTTCACTAAGAAATTCGTTTTGGTGGTAGACCAGCCCTACAAGAGAGACTTACTCCGAGTCAAACACTGGTTGGCAAAAGTATGAACTCTTCTCTTACCTTTGAAAACTTTCAGGCCAAACTTTCTGGCCTTCTTTGTCTTCTAAAGCACAGCATCATCTTGTATTCTCAATATTTCCGATTCATAAATGCTGGCAAGTTTACGCCGGCCATTTTGTTTTGTTTGGATCAAGCATTATTCACTCCGTAGGGATTGAATAATGCTCAATTACTCCGAGATAACGAACCAATCAGATTCCTTGAAACACCAAGATCACTGAGTGAGTATACTAATGTAAATTGGCCACCGTACGGAACTTCTAAAAGCTGACGTTTCGAACGTTAGCCCTTCCTCAGAGCGAATCGAGGAATTATGGGTTACGTGTAGTTTTTGTAGTAGAGTAGGAGCTACGCTATTGGTGGTAACATGGCAACGTGAAAAATAGGAATATATTAGTTAAATGAAAAGTGTTCGTTAATACCGTGAGGATTAAGGGTGCCGATTTGGAAGATGAATTTTTGTTCCAGATTCTTGCGGCTTTCCGTCGTACCTAGATGTAGGGAAAGGCCGCAGATAGCCATAGCAAAACCAATTGCGTCATCCAATGGATAGTAATTTATCCGGGGGATAGCGTTATCCACCTTTTGAACAACTGGGGCCTGGTCTTTTTCTGTCTTTCTTCTTCTGAGTTTCTCCAGGAGATCTCGATAACTTTCGTCCCTGAATAGACCGGCTATTGACGTTTTTAACTTCAACTTCACTTCAACTTTATTTTTATTAAAAAAAAGATCTCATAATAGAGTGGCCCGCAAAATAGCAATTGCTCGTCCGTTTTGATGTAAGGCATATTTTACGTTTAAAGCACGATGCAAAATATTTTTTTTTTGTAATTTAAAACTTTTTATTATTTTGTTACACCTAAGCACATACAACGATTATGAATTACTAAAATACAAATCACACTATTAATTACAATATCAAAACAGAATAGACTACTAATTACAACTCAGTAAATAACAATTACAAGATAACACTACTACACTTACACTCTTACAATAATTTGAACAACAATAGTAAAAAATAAAATAGTAAAATCAAAAATTTTGATAGAATAAAGGATTTAACAATCTGAATTCTTCCTAGTAGTGTAAGTCCTCTCCACTTCCACATGTTCAATATATCTTTGATAGACTTAAGAACTAAGTCAAAGTTGGCTCTCATCCTTGATGCTATATGATAATCAAATACAATTCCCAGGATTTTAATTGATTTTCGTACTTTATGAGAAAACTTAGTTGGATCCAGGTGATGTGTGCCAATGGCAAAGATCTCCGTTTTATCATCATTAACTCGAAGGTTGGAGAATTTATAAAACATCTGCAGAGTTGCCAATAAACGATGGTACGATGCGATATCTCTAAGAAAACAAGTCATATCGTCAGCAAAAAGTGTTAGTTTGATTTCTTCCTCATTGATTAAAATACCTTTAATTCCCTTATCCTCCCGAATTCTGCAAGCAAGCACTTCAATGGCCAAAATAAATAACAAAGGTGACAAGGGATCGCCCTGCCTAACGCCACAACGAATATCAAACAAATCAGTAATAAAACCATTATTTAAGGCACAACTAGATACGTTAGTGTAGAAGGTTTTGATCCACTTTATAAATTGCGTTCCAAAGTTAAATTTTTCCAAGAGTTTAAAAAGGAAAGAATGATTCAAAGAGTCGAATGCTTTCTCAAAATCAACTGCTAAAAGAATACCCGAACTATCCGTAAATTTAGCAAATTCAAGTACATCTTCAATTGTTCGAACTCCATCAAGTAATGATCTTCCCTTGATAAAACCATTTTGATTTGAATGAATAAGCTCAGGTAAAAACAATTCTAACTTTCTTGCAATCGCCTTTGATGCGATTTTAACATCGACATTAATCAGTGAGATCGGTCTCCAATTTTTGATAAAACGTCTGTCTTTGTCTTTCTTCTCGAACAACGTAATCATAGCTTGTTTTTGCGAATTTGACAGTTGTCTGTGTTTGTGAGCGAAATTCAAGGAATTGACGAGACATTTCTCTATGAGATGCCAGAAGCCAAGATAAAACTCCACAGTTAATCCATCATTCCCTGGTGTTTTGTTTTTCTCAAATGATTTCAACGCTTCTAAATATTCGTTTGTTGTAATTTTTTTCTCCAAATATTCCTGCTGCTCGTCTGTTAACATGTTAGTATTTACATTCTTAAGGAATTCATCAATCGACAAGCCACCCTGTTGACAAGAGTCTTTATCATAAAGATTGGCATAAAAGCTATGAATCTCTGTCATTATTTGTTTCGGATCCATTATGCATTCATTATTAAACCCCACTAACTTCCTAATACAACTTTTTTTCTTTTTGGAATTTTCTAAGTTCAAAAGGTACTTATTACTTTTCTCTCCATATTCGTACCAATTTACTCTCGAGCGAATTATTGCTCCTTGCCCTATATAATCATATTGACTATCATATTCGGTTTTTAAAATTTCCAGATCACTCAAGTTTTCTTGACTGGGCTGTTCATCGCATTTTGCTGTGCACTCTTTAATTTTTTGTTTTAAGTGTAATAATTTCTCCCTTCTAATTCTAGCCTTCTGTTTGCTATAGGTAATAGTTTCATAACGGATTTTATACTTAATGAAGTCCCAAAGGACCCTTGGATCCTGAATCTCTTTTCCATCTTCTAACCAATCATTGTAATTCTCAGTTATAAAAGAGATATATTCATCATCTTCTAAAAGACTAGAATTAAATTTCCAAAAGGAAGGTCCCCGTCCCGTTTCTTCAATTCCGTTTATATGCATTGTAATAGCGGAGTGATCCGTTCTTATTGCAGGAATAATATCTGCATCTTCTACCTCTTCTTGAACACTACTGCTTATCAGCCAAAAGTCCAAACGGCGTTGTATTGTGGGGTTTTTTTGTCTCCATGTAAAGCGCATAGTATCTGGATTTCTTATTCTCCAGATATCAGTCAGATCATAAGATGAACACAAATCTTCAATTTTTTTACAGGATTCTCTTACTTGAGGTTTGCCTCCAGTTCCATCCAACTCAGCATCGAAAATAACATTGAAATCGCCTCCAATAATAACTTCACAATTATCCTCTAATTCTAATTTATCGAGTTGTTTTTGAATTTCCTCAAAGAAGATGCATTGATCTTTGGTCTTATTTGGGGAATAAATATTGACAAAAACAAAACTATATCCCTGAATGACACCTTTCAAAATAATAAATCTTCCTTGTTCGTCTTCTTGGCGTTCTTCAATATCACAATCAAATTTCTCCTTAACCAGAATCATAACCCCCCTACTGTGCTCCGAACCATGACTAAAGAAAATGTCGCCCCTCCACTGCGACTTCCAAAACTTTTCGACGTCTGGAGTGCTGTAAGTTTCTTGTAAAAAGATAATATCGGATCTCTCTTTTGTTAACCAGTCAAAAAGTGCCTTTATTTTGTCAAAAGAGCGAATCCCCCGAACATTTAGAGATAGAATTCTAAAATTTAAATTCCGTTTTGTGAAGATTTCAAAGAGTCATTTCAGTGAAGAGAACGGAACAATAAATACGTCAAGAGGCATCTGCATACATGAAGCTCAAGCCATGGGTGCACTGCATGTCCCTCACACAAGAACAATATAAAGTTAGCCCGCTAAAATGCGAAAAAGAAAACAAAAGGCACAAAGCAAAACTACGACACACAATTACATAGTTAAAAAAGTAGCCAGCGAAAGCTGTTAAATATAGAGCTACTAACACAAAGGGTCTTGCAATCCTCATAACACCTAGTAAACAATGCAAACAAAAAACCCCAGTTCTTGGAAAAAAATAATGCAAATTTGGTAAAGAAATAGTTTTATACATGACCTGAAGTTTTAGATTTTACGTTTTTATATTTGAACACCGTCAATAAACAACTTATCAGGCTCCGCCCTACTAAAATAGACGGTCTTACCCTCTTCTTTTGCCTTTTTAAAACGATGCATCTTCTTCTTTCTACGCTCTAGAATTTCTTTTGGAAGGTCCGGTGAGATTCCAAAGTTTTTAACTTTCAATTTCTTCGCCTTTGACATGACTTCCTCGCGATCAGGTTATCTTAAAAAACGCGCAATTATTTGTCTAGGCTTTCCAACAGAGGAAGTCCAACCAAAACCTCCCTCGTGTCTTCGTTTACATCTTTTTCTTCTTTAATTCCAAAGAAACGAAGATTCTCACGCCGCTGATAAACCTCCATATACAGTTTCTCGTCTCTGAGAAGGTGAACTTGAACAACTCTCTTTCTGCATTAGCGAAGTTCAAACCGTCCTCAAGCTCTTTAATCTTCGTTTCTGTCTCCTTCTTAAACACCTCGAAACATTCGACCTTAACTTGAAGGCTACTTACTTTCTCGTCCACTGACTGAATTTGATGTTCTAATTTTTATAGCTTTTCTAACACTTGGTCTAGTTTTGGCATTACCGTCTCCGCCATGTTCAGCAAAGTGAGCACCTCATCCGACTCGCTACTACGCTCAGAATCTGTGAATGATACGTTATGTTTTGTCCTTTTGTCATCAGGCGAGAAGTTTTCTTCAGTAGAGGATGTTGAGGAGCTTTTCCACGTTTTTCTTTTAATATTTTTGGCCATGTGCCATATCCAAGAACGGAGCTAACATAAACACGTTTACTCCAACATCTTGCCCGACCCAGTCTCCACGATGCAAAATGATTGCTTGTTGTCTATCTGCCATTTTCCGGGTAAAAAACAAGGTGCCAAAAATGGGCCGTACCATGCCGGTTTTTTGGCGCGTGTAAACGGGTTTAAGATTGCATGTAACTTTCAGTCCTAAGTTGTAATTCAAAAAGAAAAAACAAACGTTTTGCTACTGTTCATTTCTAGCCTGATACCAACAATATAGCTGACTGTTTTCGGCAATGCCTAAGAGCAAAACAATGATAATTAGATTTGGCAGACATTTTATATAGGATCACATCCAAGCCTTTGCCCCAGACGATGCGACATTAGGGTTGATTTCCGCCACTCACTCGAGTTCAGATATTCTCTCCGAGAAGAGACGGCTGGACGTGTGAGCGATAGATTGTGTAATTTATGCAAAGTTGCAGGGAAATGGCATTAGGCATGCCAAAACATTGATTTTAACAAAAAAAGTAATCATAACAATGCTTAAAACGTCTGTGCGAAGTTTCCAGATGATGCCAGCTTGAGTTTGTGGTTAAATGGTCGTCGTGAGTTTGAATGAAACTGGCAAATCATCAACAAAATCTTCAGATCTCTTAGTTGGCCTCATGGGCCCACTCGTTCTGCCAGCTATAAACTCAGTAGTAATTTTACCTGCTTCTACATTAGTAAAGTCTGGGGAGAAATTGTGATAGCAATGGATTTGAAGCCGTGTTTTGCCCAACAGGAAAATTAGTGAAGCTTCCAAACATGACAATACCATTCTCCAGCTTCTCAAACACTTTCCGTTTTCAAAATCTTGGATGTTTCCCACCATGAAAGCACTGTAAAGCTCAAGCACAGACCAGGTCAAAGAATTCCTTCACAGCCACAATGTGAACTGATTTACTCCAAAGATATAGTTTATGCTTGCTCGGTTTATGCATGCGAGTTTCTGATTGGCGAGCCAACCTCACGTGTCCAGCCATGTTTTCGGGAGTGAGTGCTGAACCAGCCCTGGTAGCATATGGGACTTGGAACGTAACAACAGCAGATGATTCGTTTTTAAAGGTTCTGGATTGTGTGGGTCACTGGAAACTGTTGTAATCGGACGGCCGTTCACAATCCTTTCAAATTTGCACATCAAGGTCGCAAGACGCTCTTCTTCGGTGATTTGTTTTCAGAGAAGGCCTTGGAGGATATTTTGAGTCGTACGAATACAGCGATCCCATATGCCGCCATAATGTGAGCCATGTGGGGGGTTGAAAGACCATGTACGTGTGATAGCGGAGCTCCACGCAACACCATAATTAAAGGGGCTGGGTCACGCAATTTCAGGCAATTTCAGCACTGATCGAATGGTCATAGAATTAACTCAAATATCAAAATAACTGTTCAAAACTATAGAAGAACTCTAACAAAACACAGGGAAGCCAAGAAAGGACATGGATGGACAAAAGTGGAGAAGATTGAAATGGATTGAATTTGGGTAAATTTGAAAAACGTCGGCCCACCTTTTTTCAAATTTATATCAGTCTATATCAAAATGTCATTTACAAAGCTAGAAAATCATTCTCAGTTGTTATGTGGTCGTGATTTTGCAAATGAGAGACTCTTGCTCTGCCAATTTGACGTTTAGAGCTCATAATTAACAAAATTAAACAAAATTACCTAAAATAGCGTGACCTAGCCCCTTTAACGAAATATGCGAGAAATTTTGGTTTTATAGCTATGACGTCATCGAGCGTCCGTACGTCCACCCTTCCATGTATGTGACCAGTATCACGCTAGTTTACTGCATACGTCTTTGATATTGGACATCCATGTTATGGTCATTTGACACCTGTCAAATAAAGGTATCTGCTGACCAGTATCACGTGACCATAGCGCAGGCTCAAGTTTAGAGCTCATTGAGGTACTGGTTTTCGATTGGATCGCAGGCTCAACCCAGGTTAACTCATCTAAACATAAACGAGGCTTTATTTTTCTCGTGCTTTCTGTGGCTCGACGCGGCTACACGGCCATGCAATGTCAACTATAGCTCTTAACAGTTAAGCGGGTTGGAAAATGTTTTCTTTCTGCATTTTTTCGCTGGTTTCAATCCAGTTTGAGGCATCATGAAGGCGACACATCGCGGGGACAAGTCGCCGCAACAAATCGCCTTGTTTGACCGTGTTAATTTCGTGAAAATCATTGTCGCTGCGGCAGAATTTTGTCGTCGTGATCAGTCGCACGAATTCAAACCAGTTTGAATTCATGCGACTTATCGCAGCGACAAAATTAGCGAAAGCAGCGTTGTCGCATCGTGTGTACACTTCTTGCAACAAGTCGCTGCGACAAAATATAAATGAACCAATGAGACAGCGTCATATGGTCAGCCATATTGAATTAGAAAACTAGTTCACATTCCCCCTCATACGGGATCACTGCGTGTGCCACGAACAGGCGTTGTGTCGTAGCGACTTGTTTTGCAAGTAGTACACATGGAGCAATTTGTCGGAGAGACATGTCGCTGCGACTTGTCGCCTAGTGTGTCCTGGCCTTGATAGTTGTGGTTCACACTGGTGGGTATGCAGTTATTTAAGTTCAAGCATCGGAGAGATACAAACTTAAAGCTGAGTGTTTATTTTTAATTTGTTTAGAGCTTTTTTTTTCTCTGTATTGCAATTTTCGACATATCTTTATGAGCTCTGGTAGGGTTGCATGATGCCTGGGGGGGTCTAGAACAGAAACGAAAGGAGAGAGAAAGAGAACGACAACTGCAAAACAGAATACCAGTATTAGCTCAAGTTACTCCACAAATTCTTTCCTTGGGCACTAAACCATTTGTCATTTTTATGGATGCATTATTTAAAGGGGATGCGTGTTTTCAAAAAGTGGTTAAATCATTTTATCCTTTGTTCAGGAATGAAACTCGAATTTTTATTTTCAACTGGAATTAAATAACAATTACCTGTACTCTTTTGGACATAAGGAAAAAGTTGCTTTGTTTGCTTTGCTCTAAAATGCGAGCGAACAAGTGCTTTCTTAATCCGTTTGCCCAACTGTTTTTCGATCTGCCGCTTATGTTATAAACACGTAATCGCAATGAGTTCTTGTTGGAGCGGATCTTGTTTGAAGTTTGTCCTTTCTTGGTTGCATTGCCGAGCTGGCGTGCTTCAGTGAAATACATCAGGATGTGAATGATCTCGTTTTTAGGGAGTAAAGTACATCAGTAAAACTCTTTTTTGACCACGAACTGACAAATTTTCCTTACAGTTTCTAATTCTAGCATGATTTCTCTTAGCTGGCTATTGACAATTGACTCCAAAGTGCCTTTGTTCCTTTTCCATTCGCTCGCTGAGGGTGTGCTAGTTTTCTTTTAAAACTCATGCGATTCAAGAAAAATTCATTGCCAAACTGGTAAATTCCAAAGTAAATTTCATTCAAAAAACCGATATCGCACTTGTCGCTTCGTGATTCATGTGATATCGGTTTTTCACGTGAAATTTACTGTGGAATTCACTAGTTAGGCAATGAATTTCGATATAGAAGAAAGCACAAAAAAAAGTCTTAATTAAGCAGTAACCGGAAACACCAAAACGCAGACAATTCAAAAACCTTTTATTTTCACTAACCCTACGGGCTTTTTTGTAACAAGTGCTTGTCGATCTTTTCCTGGATCCACGCTTTAATGGACTTGCAGAGCTCTTTTTCACCACTGGTGAAATTCGTCCCATTATCTGAGTAGATCTTCTCGACTTGGCCTCTCCTTGCTATGTACTGCTTTAAAGGCAACAGGAATGAGCCACTGTCCAGATTGTGTGCGACTTCATTATGAACACCCCGAATCGTTAGACAGGTGAAGATGACTCTATACCTTTTGAAGGCTTTGTCCACGCCGCACTTAAAAGGGGACCAAATTAATCGACACCAACTGACATGAAGGGTAACTGGTCTGCAGTAAATGTAATTTCTGACGTTTGAATGGCGTGAATGAATTAGTCAGAAATTAATATTCTGTTGGCACGATTTTGAGGTTCGCGGGTGGTTGTGGGGGTTGTTCAAGAGGTATTTAGGGCTTTGGCGGGAGATTTGAATCATTCTAGGTCAGTTAGTCGTCCTAGCTCTTCGCTCGTTTTTCTTTAGTCTTCTTCCTTCGTGTTTATTTAATCATGGCGGTTCCCACTGAAGTGTGGGAATTTATCAGCAGTGCGCTCGCCGGAAACAACAGGTCCTTGTTGGGGCAGATTTCCAAATTAGTAGCTGATTCGGCTGAGAGTGTTAAGCGTTCTAGTGTGGAAGCTGCTGATGAGCAGTTGCATGAAATTAAAAAGCTTCGTAGAGAGGAACTGAAATCTTTTAAGCGTCAGTAAAGGAAACGAAGTTCAGTACAAATTCAATTCAAAGCTGCAGGATACCTTGGTTCAAGCTAAGTCACGCCTCGAAGCCAATGCAATTGACAAAGCCAAAGCCTCCCTGTCAGAAGGTATGTCTATGGTGACTGAAAGGCAAAAGCTTATCCTTATAGCAGACAAGTCCGAGTTCGGTTGGAAGACCGTTCAAGAATACACCAAGCATGAGCTTGCTGATAGTGAAGCGGATGGCAAGAAGATTCGCAGGGCAGAAGAAAGAGCTGAGAAGGCTTTAAAGTCCGCAGCTGCTAAGAAGTCTGCAAAACGGCGTCCTTTTTTTCGCTCTTACCGTTCTCAGTTTTGCTCCCAGGGTTATGGAGGTTCTTCTGTGTTTAGTGCTACGCGTAACCAGAGTGATCGGCGTTCCTTTCCTCGTTCGTCTGGGGCTCCAGAAAGATCTGGGAATTGCTTCGCTTGCGGAAAATTTGGCCATTGGAGGTGCGAATGTTCACAAGTTTCTCGTTCTGGTTCGAAATCTGCAGCAGGTATCAATTGACTAGGACTCGACGAAAATCGTAAGTGTGACGTTTGCTTTCTTGATCCCCCGTGTGATTGGGTTGATGGGAACAGCTTTGAATTTGAAGATGTGGTCATGTTAAAGGCAAATTGTTGAATTCTATCGATCGTTGGAAATCCTTGGGTGCTCCAGATTTCATTTTGAATATAATCAGAGACGGTTATAAGATCCCATTTATCTCTACGCCCTCACGTCATCATTACAGGAACAATGCGTCGGCCGTTAAAGAGGCGGATTTTGTTGGCGAAGCTATTCTGGAACTTTTGCGCGGCAATCGTATCGAAGAGCTATTCTCTCCTCCGGATATTATCAATCCACTGAGTGTTTCAGTACAGAGCAGCGGCAAGAAGAGGCTTATTTTAGATTTAAGACATGTCAATCTGCATGTGTACAAGCAGAAATTCAAGTGTGGCATACCATTAGGAGTGCTTTTTCTAAAGAATATTTTGTGTTTTCATTTGATTTGAAGTCAGGATACCACCATGTTGACATTTTTCCCGATCATCGCCGTTATCTAGCATTCTCGTAGGATTTTGGTAGCGGGCATACTAGATATTTTCAGTTTACTGTTTTGCCTTTTGGGCTTTCCAGTGCGCCTTTTATTTTCACTAAGTTGTTAAAGCCTTTGGAAGCGCATTGGAGGGTGCAGGGTATTCCAAATGCCACATTTTTCGATGACGGAGTTGGTGCAGCATCTTCATTGGAGGCTGCCAAATTCAATAGTTTTCGTGTTCGTTCTGATCTTTCGCGTTGCAGTTTTGAAATTAATCATGAGAAGTCCAAATGGGAGCCCGTGAATAAATTTTCATGGATTGGCTACGATATTGACACTCACACCGGTTATATTTTCGCTAGTGGTGCCAGAATTGAAAAGCTTTGCTCCTATCTTGATGGTATTTGTGGCAAATTAGAGTTGTCTGCTTTTATTCATGTGAAGGAAATTGCATCTATTGTTGGTCAAATTATTTCAATGGCTTCAAGCTGCGGGAAGGTTTCTCAAATTATGACGAGGTATTTGCACCATATTATTAACTCTCGTAGTTCCTGGAATTCCGTTGTTTTCGTTCATGATCAAGGAACAGAGGAGCTTGACTTTTGGAGGGGCAATTTAAGAGTTTTAAATGGCGTCCATTTTTGGCCGGTTCCGTTCGTTCCTTCAAGGTGCTGTTTTCAGATGCTTCTTCGACGGGCTGCGGTGCTTTTATTCAAGGTTCCAGTTTAGTTTGTCACAGAAATTGGTCCACAGAAGAGTCTCAAAAGTCTTCGACCTGGAGGGAGCTTTTTGCAATTAAGTTTGCCCTTAATGCTTTTGATAGTCTATTGGTGGGTCAGAGAGTTCGCTGTTTCACTGATAACCAGAATGTTGTTAGAATTGTTCAGGTCGGTAGTATGGTCAAAGAGTTACATGACATTGCCTTGGATGTTTTCCTTCTTACTTCGCAGCGCAATATTCAGCTTGATGTTAACTGGCTACCGCGTGAGCAGAATTCACAGGCGGATTTTGTAAGCAAGATTATTGATTTCGATGATTACTCCGTAATGACGAAATTTTCCGTCACCTTGATGAGCTCTGGGGCCCACATTCTGTTGACAGATTTGCCTGCAGTTACTATTCCAAGTTGCCCAGGTTTAATTCCAGATTTCTCCAGCCAGGTACGGAAGCTGTTGATGCTTTTTTGCAGGACTGGTCCACGGAGAATAATTGGCTTGTTCCACCAACTGTACTAATCGGCAGATCATTAAGTCACTTGCATGATTGTAAGGCCATAGGGACCTTAATCGTTCCTATGTGGATGTCAGCGCAATTTTGGGCGCTTTTATGTGATGATGGCGTTCACTTGAATTCATTTGTAAGAGAGTGGTTTTTTCTACCTGACAGACCGGATCTATTTGTTAGGGGCAGGGCCAAGAATACTTTGTTTGGTACCAAATTAGTCAAGTCCCGGTGTCTTGCACTTCGTATTGACTTTGCTGAGTACGTTCGTGTTTCCAAAGTTGGTTTTTGCACAACCCCCCATGGGGTGGTGTTCTCTTTGTCGCTCGTAGAAGCTTCTTTGATGTATGTAATACTGCTAGTTTCCGGTTTTAGTGTTACTGGTATTTATTGCTTTTCTTTCTGTTGGTGTTCATCCCCGTTGGTGTGGCACTTGCAGTGTATTGTTATTTGCGGCGTTAACCCCCCGGTAGCTATTTAGTTTCTTTGTGCACACCCCCCGGTGGTGTGGCACTTGCAGTGTATTGTTGTCTGTATGTGTTAGCCCCCCGGTGGCTATTCAGTTTATTTGTGCAACCCGTAGCCTCTTGTTTTTAATGACCTAGTTTGATGCCAGTTGGTAACGTTGATCAACCAAACCAACCAAACACGGTTTGTTTCCCAATAAAGCACCAAAAAACCCAACCAACCTAAAACAGTTGATCCCAATAGAACACAACCTTAGTGTGATTCTTAAGTTCTGACTCTCATTTTCTATTGCATCTTAGGTTGCCATGGCATTTTGGCGTGCAATTGGTGGGAACGAAGACGAAATTGATGGACTAGAAGACGACAGTGATGGCTAACCATAAAAGTTGTTTTAAATGAATGGTTATAGTTTGATCTGAGCCATTAGGATCGCACATTGTACGACTTGTGCATATCAGACTTAAGTGCCACTGAAATCTACACTTCCTTTACCAGCGTTTGCCTTAGAAATAATGGTTTAAAATTTTAGTTTTTAAGGTTTCTTTTGGTTTGTTAAGTTATGGTAGTTAGGTCTGACCTCATATTAAGTGGATTAAATGTGTATTCAATCAACAAATTCTTATAACTGTCGTCATGGTTTTTCTTCAGAAAATTAGTCCAAGGTTGTTTTGGGGTCCACTATGTTAGTGTCTTGAAATGGAGGTAACAACACTATATTGTTCCACGGTTGAAGATATGAGGAGAATTGGTTTCTTCCCAAATAAATGGTCATAGGGTGAAGGAAAGTGATTGGCTGATGGGGTTGTGCAGCACATCCACTGCTCTCGATCTATCATACCACTTTGGGAACACTTTGTTTTGGATTTCTCAGGCTGACATACTGTGGGCCATTCAGAAGCAACTGTTACGGGTAGGCCGTATGTAGCTAACACCCTAGTAAAATGGTTGTAGATGATGCGGTAGCCTCGCAGCTCTTACAAGGTCTCACCCTTAACAAAAGAACAAATAACAGAAACAATGGACCCTAGGCCTAAAACCTAACCCTTTTGTTTTAGGCCTAGGGTCCATTGTTTCTGTTATTTGTTCTTTTGTTAAGGGTTAGGGTGGTCTCCAATCAGGTGAGACCTTGTAAGAGCTGCGAGGTGACCCAGATGATGTCCGCACTAATCTTGCTTGAGAGTATGACCACAGGATATCTGGAATAGTAGTCGACCATCACGATATAAAAGTGAACTATTTTACTTGAAAGGCTAACAATTATACTAAAGAGTAAAATCCAAACGTTTTCAACACTGGGTCATTATCAGGGTAAAAAAGCACCGTCCATATTTTATATATATTTCGTAGGAGTTAGTTTGTCTATTCGTGCTTGGCTTCAATTTTTGAATCAAGGATTCACAATATACTTCTTTCCATTGACATCAAATATGTCACTTCCGAAATGTTCCCATGGCCGAATTGCGAGATTGGGTTGCATAACTGGTAGTACTGGTTGAACTGGTGAGTGTTCCTTGGATAAATCAGCATCTTTTACCATGTGCTTGATATCATTAGAGATACCTGATCTAAACACATACTTCTTCTGAGTGGATGGTCTTTAGGACTTGGTCCCACATGGCCTTTGGCATGATTATCCCGTGCTTTTCAGCACCATTCCATTTTCTGTGAGATGGTACCTGGGATTCCAAAAATTAGCATAGTTCTGGTGGGCACTTGTTTTTGTAGGGTGGCCAACCATTGTAGGTGACTTCTTTGAGGAGGGTTGTAGTGGGTCTTGCACAGTAGGAGACTTTCTATATGACAGGTTAATGGTACTGGAAATAAAATCAGCACAGTATTGTCTCTCAAAGAGGAATCAGGGTCTAAAATTTCAATTGAGTCCAAAGCTGTGCTCTAAGCAAAATTTCGGGGCTCCCAAGCATTTCAGCTGGGGTGCCCAGCCCTCCAAGTTGGTCGCCCGTATTAATTATTTATTTATTTAATTAATTATCTGAGATCAACAATGCAGCAAGATCTTCATCCATCTTTCTCTCAAAAAAAAAACATTGCTGCTACTGCTCAGGGCCCGGTTGTTCAAAAGGCGATTAACGCTAATCTCAGATTAAGAATTAACCAAAGAGTGTATTTCTCTACTCCTAAATGCTGTTCAACACTGATATTCGGCAAAAGTTTACATTAGAAGAAGTCAATCTTGAAAAACGAAAATAAGCAAAAGAAACTTTCACCAAAAAGTTGAAAACATGAAACAAAAGTTCACACTAATCCTGGATTACGGTAATCGGCTTTCGAACAACCGGGCCCTGGTGATCCTCAAACTCGCTAGTGCAAGAAAAACCCGCAACCCGTCAAATTTTCCACGCCATACTTAAGAAAGACGAGAAAAATGGCAATGCCACCAATGTTTTTCAGGTTTAAAAGTGAAAAAGTAAAGATTGCCGCAGGTTTATGTAAAAACGTTTGGGTCTAATGCAGGTAAACCTTTTTACTGGTTAGTTGGGTTAAATAAATTTTCTAAGCGTGAATCAATGCCGCTTGATTCCCGTGGAGCTTTTGTAAAAACTGCCGTGAAACAATGAAACCACCGCGGCCCAAAAGCTATCATTAGCAAGTCATCTTGATCTGGACGAAAATCATCGCTACAGGACAGAACTAAAGTAATTTTTCCTTATATTATCAGTAAAATGTTTAGTGGAATGAGCTTTTTGTTCGGTCGAAGCGCCAGTCACAGCCGTTATTTGTTTAGGGCACGGAATGATTTGTCACGAACCAAAGACAACGCGGGATTGCTCTGTTTCTAAAACAACAACAAATAACATGATATCTTTCCCTTTTTTATTTCGTTATTTCATATACAGGGGAAAAACAACCATAACCAAAATATATTTTGGCCATGTATGGTGGCATCATACATGGTGTTTTGGTGCTTCTTTTGGCTGTTTCGGTGTTTCGGTGTTTCGCTGTTTAGTAATGCCCGTTTGGTGTTGCCTGAGCTGTAACTCAAAGGCCTATAACATCCAGGTGGCCAATCGACACTATTAACGATCCAAAAATCGATTTATGGGTCCGATAAAGAAATCAAAATTCAGCAAGAGCCAGTTGGCTTCTGGTTTACTCTTCAGAGGTTAGCACTATTGATCACAGCTTATCGTATTACAAAGAGAAAAAAGGTTGGCAACCAGGCATAGATTTAAACCACAGATGATATTTCATTTTTATGATTTTGCATGTTATACTGGCTTTGATTAATCCCTTTTGGGACATTCATTTAAAAGTTGTTTTTTCATAATGCCAGTAATTTAAAAAATCAACAATGTTAAGAATTTGGATCATTTGTGACAATGGAAAGTAATAAATGTTGTATATCCTTTCTGGTTCAGCCAGCTAGGAGTCCTGGCATTGAAATGTGCCTGAGCGCACCTGGGATGTACAACATAAACACTATTTTGAGATGTAGATTTAAGCAATGTTGTATTTCCTTTCTGGGTCAGCCAGGTAGGAGCCGTGGCATTGAAATGTGCCTGAGCATTCCTGGGATGTACAACATAAACAATATTTTGAGTTGTACATTTAAGCAATGTTGTATATCCTTTCTGGTTCAGTCAGGTAGACGTTCTGGCATTGAAATGTGCCTGAACGCTCCTGGGATATACAACATAACAAATATTTTGAGTTGTAGATTTAACAATGTTGTATATCCTTTTTGGTTCAGCCAGGTAGGAGTCCTGGCACTCAAATGTGCCTGAGTGCTCCTGGGATTTACAATATTTTGAATCATAGATGTGAAATATGTTGTATATCCTTTCTTTTCAGCCAGGTAGGAGTCCTGGCACTGAAATGTGCCTGAGCGCTCCTGGGATATACAACAGAAACAATATTTTGAGTCATAGATATAAATTACGTTGTATATGCTTTCTGGTTCAGCCAGGTAGGAGTCCTGGCACTGAAATGTGCCTAAGTGCTCCTGGGATATACAACAGAAACAATATTTTGAGTCATAGATATAAATTATGTTGTATATCCTTTCTGATTCAGCCAGGTAGGAGTCCTGGCACTGAAATGTGCCTAAGTGCTCCTGGGATATACAACGTAAACAATATTTTGAGTCATAGATGTGAACTATGTTGTATATCCTTTCTGATTCAGCCAGGTAGGAGTCCTGGCACTGAAATATGCCTGAGTGCTCCTGGGATATACAATATATAAACAATATTTTGAGTAATAGATGTGAACTATGTTGTACCCTGTTCTACCTAGAAGCTGTGCATTACAATACAAATTACAATAATGTAAAAATTAAGAACAAAGCCATAAAGATTATCAATTAAGTTAAGCTTTGCCCGTGCAGATAGTAAACGATTTAAGTTTGGCCTTAAAACGATCTAAGGAAGTCTCCTGCTTTAAACTACTCGGAAGAGCATTCCATACTTTGACTCCCGAAAATACAAAACTGTTTTTGTAATAATTTGTTCTAGTTTTGGGTAGTACAAGATCATTGTTAGAAGCTCGAAGGCTATAATCATTTAGAGTCTTATGAAAGGTAAACATATCCGAGAGATAAGAAGGGCACAATCCATTAACCACTTTAAACATCATTATGGCTTTGTGTTCTGTCTCATTTCAGCGAGCGATATCCAACTTAGCTCACTACGAATTTCAGCACTAGTGAGGACTCGTGCTGCCCGATTTTTAAGTTTTTGAAGGTTCGAAGATAAAGTATTGCCTATCCCATCCCAGACTATACAGCCATAACTAAAATAAGGTTCAACTGTTGACCTATATAATGTTACAAGATTTCCTAAAGAAAGAAATGGCTTAACCCTTCTAATAACTTGTACATTACAGGTAACCTCATGACGTAGACTTTGAGTGTGGCTGTTCCAAGTCAGGAATTCATCAATATTTAAAACAAGACATTTAGCACTCTTAACTCTGCGTAAAGCTACTCTGTTAATGGATAATGATATGTCACCTTCTAATGTTGCAATTCTCTGCCTTAAACTAATCACCATAAACTCAGTCTTCAATATATTCAATGAACTTATTGGAGCAGAGCCAAGCAAATATTTTACCCAGATCATTGTTTATTTCGTCTTGAAGTTCAGGCAAATTTTTATTATCTATGGAAAAAAAAGTTAGGTATGTGTCATCAGCAAAAGACCTCCCAATACTGAAATCTAAACACTTTGGCAAATCGTTGATAAAAATAAGAAAAAGCAGTGGACCCAGTATAGACCCTTGCGAAACCCCACAAGATATGAGACTTTCGCCAGATCACACACCGTTGCTACACAAAACTGTTGCCTACCCGTTAAGTAAGATTTAACTAAGGTCGGACCTTGAACTCCATAATGCTTCAACGTTTTTAATAAGAGATCATGGTCAACAGTGTCAAAGATTTGGTTTTATCAACGGAGTTGATAATGTAAATTGGCCACCGTACAGAGATTCTAAAAGCTGACGTTTCGAGCGTTAGCCTTTCGTCAGAGCGAATCGAGGAATTGTGGGTTATGTGTAGTTTTTATAGTAGAGTAGGAGCTACGCTATTGGTGGTAACATGGCAACGTGAAAAATAGGAAATTCATATATTAGTTAAATGAAAAGTGTTCGTTAATACCGTGAGGATTAAGGGTGCCGATTTGGAAGATGAATTTTTGTTCTAGATTCTTGCGGCTTTCCGTCGTACCAAGATGTAGGGAAATGCCGCAGATAGCCATGTGTTTTTTGGAGTGGTTAGGGAGATTGAAATGACGAGCGACTGGCTTAGATGCATCCTTGTCATTCTTCTCAACATTGCGAAGGTGTTCGCGGAATCGGTTGCCTAGCTGTCTATTTGTCTGGCCAATGTATAATTTATTGCATAACGTACAGGTTATACAATAAATGACATTCGCTTGGATCCCGATATCTTGCTAGTGTTAAGAATGAAACAGTTAAGCGTTGAAACTAGTTCGGCAAGGCGGAGGAACGTTTCCGAACTTGGTTCTTTGACAGTGCGTTGATCCAAAAAGTGTTTATTTGTTGTATTCATCGTCACATCCATGACATGTCAAGAACACCATTCCTTATTCTCAATTTCTTAGACTTCGACGTCTATGTAGTGATGACTCCGATTTCTCCAGCAAATCAGAGGAGATGTGCCAGTTCTTCGAAAAAGGTGGTCTCTGTGGTCAAAGCGGGCCATCATCGCGCCCAACAATTTGATCGACAGTGAGCACTACAAACGTCACAAAAAGATAAGAATGA
>OX421448.1:45053982-45056482 GCA_949126865.1 Montipora capitata | reverse complement strand
GCAGCCATGTTGGTGCACAGAAGAATAGAGAAAAAGTCTGTTGAGAATTTGACTCTATTATAATGCAAAACATAAGCCGTAATTTGCTATTGTTTTGTGCACGAACATGGCCGACTTATCACATGATTGAAAACCATCTATCTTTAATTATTTGAGACAATTGGTAATTAACCATTAAATTCCACAATTTAGTAGTATGAGCCTCTGGATTACAGAGAAAATTGCAATTCAAATCACCCACAATGCAAATTTCATCATATTTGCTATCAACCTTTCAAATCTCTCGAAATAATCCAGGGGAGATTTTGGTGTTCTGTACCATGGAGCGCTAGAAACGGACTCAAATTAGGCTTCCTATTTCTAGGGCAATCAGTTCAAGAACCTCATCTTCAAGCTCTAATATTCTCGTATATGAAATATTATTTCGGAAATAGACACAAACTCCCCCACCGTGCTTATTTCTATCTCTTCGAACAATGTGATAACCTTTCAGATTAACCAGCTGATCACAGTACTGCTGATCCAATTTTGACTAGTTGATCGCCAATATATCCAGAGGCTCATTTGCCATAAATGGTCTTAATTGGTCAATATGCCTAGTAAGGCTGTTTACATTTATAGAAGCCATTTTGGACCCTCTAGTATCAAATATTAATTTGTCAAAAGACATGGATTCAGCAGAAGTTTGATCATCAAGTCGATTAGAATCTGCACCAGCACAACTCAATTACCATTAATATAATCTCTAAAATTAGAAGCAAGGCAGTGAAGACCCTTACGGTTCAAGTGCATTCCATTCCTATCAAGGGAATCTTCCTTAATGTTATTGTTGCTAATAAAATCCCATTTCTTTTGCTGGCAGCAGGAAGAAAGCAATCGATTTACCTCGTAAATTTTGTTACAAAGAGATCGCTGATCAGTTCTCTGGATTATCGATGAAATTGCAACGTTAACAGACGGATGCTCAGCTTAATGCTTTCGACCAAATTGACCATTTTCTTTTTAACATGCTTTGGTTGGTCAAAACTTATGTTGTTGGTGCCCACATGAAGAATAATTTTGCTGGGCTTATGTTTGGCAATTGGCCTTGCAAAATCTTTCATGTCTTCAATGGTTGCTCCAGGAAACGAAAACGAGTTAACAATTTGATTTCTTGATAAATTCTTTCTAATAACATTCCTTGTCATGGAGTCACCAATGACAACTACATCGGTCTGTTTACTTTGCAAGTTCTGATTTTCATCGTTCACTTTACCTGTATTCCCCAATCTGCCCCTCGAGTTAGCAGCTGCCATCTTCTGTGACTGCATGGATCGGGTTTCGACAAAACACTGACCCCCGGTCAACTGACTCCCTACTGACCCCCTTACTGACCCCCCTACTGACCCCCTATAAAATCAATGGGAAAAGCCCAGAACTATCAACGGGACCCGATATGGCAAGCCGTTTGTAGCAAAATTTAATCTTAGATATATATGTTCAATCCTTTAAATAAAGGTTTAATTTAAAGTCATAAAAGGCATTCAATGCAGTCCAATCCTTAAATTTGATATGCAATGCAATACCGCAAATATTGATTCAATCCAATCCTTAAATTTTATATGTAATGCAATACCACAAATATTGATTCAATCCAATCCTTAAATTTTATATGTAATGCAATACCATGAATATTGATTCAATGCAATCCTTAAATTTATATGCAATCCGAAAATATATGTTCAATCTTCCTGGGACGAGCGCGGCCATATAGAACCAGAGTAAATGTGCAAGGTATAGAACAAAAGATGGCAGCAGAGTGAGAAGAAAAATTTGTCATAGAAGTGGAGTTTCCCAAATTTCTAGGAAAACTTGTGGATAGAACCAAGACAATATATTATTAATAATAATAATAACACAATAATAATAAAACTACTTATATAGCATTTATCCAGTCCTGTTCTAAGCGCTTTACATTATTTGAGAACTTTGACACAGAAGCTGCAGAAACGCAGGCCGAAGTTCTTGATCAAACAATTAGCCTGCTTAGGTCGATGAAAAAGTGTTGCAACCCTAGTTGCAACCCTAGTTGCAATCTTAGCTTTTATTTTTGGGTTCGGTGAACTACACGCTCTACCGAGAGCGTGTGAAGAATATAGCACTCGTCTACTGATTAAGCCTAAGCGCTCGTTTCAGTCGTAAGGCCTAAGCACGGGACCTCGGACCTCGGACCGCGGTAGCGCTTCCACAAACACTTAGTCGCCCACTGCGGGACCTCGGACCGCGGTAGCATTTTCAACAACACTTAGTGGCCCACTGTGGGACCTCGGACCGCGGTAGCATTTTCAACAACACTTAGTGGCCCACTGTGGGACCTCGGAACTTAAACTTCCGGTTGATGTAATCGTGTGCGTGTAATGTGCGTGTAGCTCGCGGTTAGTTGCGTGCGTGTTAATTTGCCAGAATTTCCTCGCTATTTTTATTGCTTAATTTTCTAGCGGTTACAAATACCATGCTTGCT
>OX421448.1:45033982-45046482 GCA_949126865.1 Montipora capitata | reverse complement strand
AAAAACAGCATACCATGTAACACCCCAAAGAAAAGGTTACATAACCCATGATAAATACATTTATATTCTAATTCGTTACCCCACTCAAACGAGTATAAAACATTTATCATGTAACAAGCAACCTCAATTGGGGTGTGTCAACACGAGCCGTGTGCGAACTAAAAGAACGGGAAATGCGGAAAATTAAATACCCAGTGACAACGAAACCGACAACAATGAATGAACACTATCCTTAATGTAACCGTCTTTTGCCTTGTCTGATTTCCAACGGCCGTGTCTTTTAAACAATCTGTCAGGCACTCGAGCATTAGCAGCAGCAGAGGCACCTCCGGCCCTAAGGCTATGGAGACCATAGTCTTGCTTGGGAAGGCCGATGGAATCGAAAGCACTAAGCACTATCTCCCGCGCTCTAGTATAAGACAGAGGAACAGACCCGCGCAATTTATAGGTTCCGGTACTGCGAAGAAAAACGACAGGGCGAAAAATGAATTCTTCACTGTCTGCTGAAAAAGAAGCGGCCGCAAAATATCGTTGAACTAATAAATAAGGACATGTATGCTTGAAGGTCTTAGCGATAACAACCCAAGCCCCATCCCTGTAAACGTCAGTCTTACTTCGATGAACAAAGACTCTCATAAAAGAATCTTCAAACTGAAAGTCACACCTGCGTAACTGAGCCAACTCGTTAAAGCGAAAAAACCCTGCATAACCCAAAAGGCACAAAGTAAGCACACGTAAGTCAGACAAACTAGCTGAAGACGATCCATACTTAGAAACTAAAAGCTGAATAGCCTCGGGGGTCACCGGCTCTTTCTTTTTAACAGGAACACTGAGAAGCCTCTTAGCAGATTCTATTAAAGGTAATACTAACGAGGAATTACAGGGGTCGGGTAGACCTGCCAAATCGTGCACCCACTTGAGCCCATAATGGACTTCGTCAATAGTACTGCAAGAAGAAGATTCTTGAATCAAGCTAAGAAAGAACAATGAAACGTGCACACTAGAAGCGGGAAATATAACAATTTCATTAAACTGAGAGGCCCATTTCCTCCACGTATTGAACCCCTTTTCATACTTCCTCGCGGTACTAACTGCTTTGGATTTAAGAAGAACTGCGGGTAGATCTTGAACCAGTGCCCGGAGTCGCCCGTTTTCAACCTGTTGAAAATTAGGCTGCAAGGCATCTTTGAGAACTTCTACGAGGATAAGAAGAAAAACATATGGCAAAAATACCTCAATACACGCATTGGGAGTCAATACAGCAATATGCCCCTGGCCAGATGGAAAAATATTTAAGGCCGAGTGGGCCAACTCAAAAAAAAAAAAAAACCACGGTAAACAAGCCACTCGGCGAGCTAGTTTCATGCGAAACGAGGACAAATAACCCGACGAGCGGAATTAAAAACGCACGGGCCAGCATAAAGCCACTCGGCTTGAGAAAACTAAGGCCCCTTAGTGCCAATTCTGACTGCCAACACCGCGCTGTTAAACCTATCTGAACCAATGAGTGAATCTTTGTAACACCCAAGGGCAAAAATCCCTGAGGGGTCGGGAAAATGAATGTGCTCAAGGACATACGGTTGAAAATGAATTGCATTTGCGAACAAGAAAGGCCAAAACACGTTAGACGGCCAATAAGGGACGACTAAAGTACCAACCGCACCGCATACAAGGAGATGCTGAACCACCCTAGAAATGCAGTGGACAGGAGGGACTAGCCAATTATTCTCTCCATACCAGGAGATTGAAAATGCGTCAACAGCTTCAGTGCCGGGTACGCGAAACCTAGAATTGAATCTGGGAAGATGGGCGTTGGCTGCATTCGCGAACCTGTCGACTGTATGTGGGCCCCAAAGGCGGTCCAAGTGTGTAAAGAACTCGGGGGTTGTATACCAATCATCGAAGTCTACAATGTGGCTAATCGCGTCAGCACAAGCATTAAGTTCCCTGGGAACCCACTGGGGAATGTGTGATATTGTGAGTTCGACAAAAATAGAAAATATCAAGCGCAATAGAGTGCAATTCTGCACTAGGACTCCCTATCTCCACAACACGAACTGCCCCTTGGCTGTCAGAATGCCACTTTACACACTTACCCCGAACCGAGTCTGAACGCACTTAAGGCAAATTGTATAGCCTTAAGTTCTCTCCAGGTAGAGCTCTTAACTGCTTCGCAAGCAGTCCACATACGGTGGGACACCTCGTTAGTGCCCACAACAAAAGCCCCGCAAGCGACGCTGCTAGCATCCGAATAGCTAAACAAAAGGGGAGCATCATAAGGCAAAATAGCTCTCGTATTAAGACTAACGATATTGTTTTTCCAGAAAAATATTTCAGAGAGGCAATCATTATGAAGCCCGATGTTAAAACGGGAATCCCAACTACGGCGGGATTCTATGACCTTGTAAAGGAAACGGGTTTTGAGGCGAGTCAGGTTGCCCAAAACTGGCGACATGGACATAACATGACCTGCGATAACAGCACAATCGCGAGCCGTAACATAAGGTGCGGATAGGAGAAGTTTGTCAATCAGAGCGACGAATTTACAAATACGTATATCGGTAATAGAAATGGTACCAATAACTAAGTCCCAGTTTAAACCCAACCAAACAAGCGTCTGAGTGGGGGTCCATAGTGATTTGGCGGAATTGGCAACAAACCCCGCACTGCTTAAGGATGATTGCACAAACAATGAATTTTCCTTGGCCATAGGCAGTGAGTCCCCTTTTCCGCACCCATCGTCGAGGAACGCAACAATTTTAATCCCGTTGGACCTCCAAAACTTAACGAGTGGCCTGAGACACTTGGTAAAGACATATGGGGCTGAGCTTAGACCGAACGGAAGTGATGCAAAACAAAAATACCGAACGGTACCAGAAAAAACCCAGGAGAAACCTAGAAAAGTTTGGTGATCCGGAAAAATGTCAATATGGTGATATCCGGACTTGAGATCGAAACTGAAAAGGTAGTCGCCCTTATTAACGTATGATAATAAAACTCTCCAATCTTCACACCTAAACTTCTGTTTCCAAACGAAATGATTGACATGACGTAAGTCCAAAATAAGCCTCTTCTTGCCTGAGGACTGTATCGAGACAGAGAGCGGATTCACGACGTGTGGAATAAAGGGTAACTCAACGACGATGTGAGTGTGGACTAATTCAGCGATAGCCGACTCCACGAAAGAAGCGTTATTAAGAGCTGACTGATTGTTAGAAAAACGCGCCTGACAAGGTGTACTAATGAATGGAATCCGATAACCAAATTTAATAGTATCGATAACAAAACTGTTGGCGCCAATAGTGTGCCAATAACCTAAACAGGACCTAAGTCTACCCTTAAGTACCGGCAATGCGGAATTCTGTTCAAATTCAAATAGTCCCTTTCCCTGAAATACTCCAAATAAGAAGGATACATGTCTAATAAATGGACTAAAGCTAATATCTAACCTTGGAGAACAAGTTTTTAATCCTGTGGTCCTATTTACCTCCAATGCCCGAAAAACCAGAAGAACTAGGAAAGGACTGCCCCGAGCTCGAAGATCTGGTTTGAGGATTAACTTGACACTGAGATCTCCAATGACCTTGCTGGCCGCAGGCGAAACAAATATCGCTTGGTCTTGGTTTTCTGAAAGCGCCAAGAGTACGAGAAAAAGGTCTGGAGGATGACGAATGTTGGTCAGCAAAGGCGGTGGTTGTGGTGGAAGATTGGGGCTGAGAATAACCTTGCTTTGATGGCTTCGCTTTCTGTTGTCGTTGGTTGCGTTTATGAAGGGCCCTCTGCTCGGCACGGCGGATACGCTTTTCGTCCTCGGACCCGCTAGCCAGCTCGTCTGATAAATACTCGTTCACCAAATCCCAACCGGCGGCGGACTTATCTGCCAGTCTGATAAGTTTGTTGCGCTTCTTGATGTCAGAGTCTAGTTCTTCCAATTGAGTTTTAACAAGGTCTAATTTTCTCTTCCCAAGAGCAACTGACGCCGACTTCACCTTTTCTGCGAGGTCGGAGTTGAATTGAAACTGTTTCTTATTACCTTCGAATCTAAACGTGATCTTGGATTCCTCTTTAAGCTTTTTGGCCACAGAATCGGTATTGCTGCACGATTCGTCTTGAATATCGCGCTTCAAGGCGCCCAACTTTTTGTCGAAATAATCCTTAAATAGAGAGAACGCGGACGCTATATCACTGGATTCTGAAGACTGGAATGGTACTGAAGCTTCGAGAGATTGAGACGAAGGTTGTTTAGGAAGCGAAGACGGCAAAAGGCTAGAAAAATCTGTGTTCGCTGGAATAACGTCTTCAACGTCGGACATAATTTTGAGGGCGTAGGGACGGTCGTAAGACTCGAATGAATATAAATGAGGACAACTAAAATATATATAGCCTGCCGCTAATGAAGCGACAAAAACAGCATACCATGTAACACCCCAAAGAAAAGGTTACATAACCCATGATAAATACATTTCTAGTGCCATGGTAGAAGTCTTAGATAAATAGTCCCCTGAGAAGAGCGTGGTTACTAGCAAAGTCCTGAACCCAGAAAGATTGAAGAAAATAAAAGGGAATCGAGAAACATTTGGCTTCTGGGCTGACATGTTGATCATTTTCAAGTTCCCTCACAACTTCTTTTCACCACAAGTGTAAGTGTGCACTCTGGGCATCTGACAACTTTTTAAACAAAAGTTCACTGAAGTTAAGCCCTCTCCGGCTGGGTTAGTATCTGGATGGGAGACCTAAAAAGTATACCTGGTACGACCTCGTAACAGAAGCATAGGACCGAAAATTCTATTTTAACGCTATCAAATGCGAACCAAGCAAGATACAGATTTTGTTAGCTTGCTTTATGCAAAACAAATATTGATGCAAAAGTAAATAAATATTGATACACAGTTTTTAGGAAGAGCAGAAGGAAGTTTTCAGGATTTACGACATGAAAACAACATTAATTTTGAACCACAAATATAAAAAGTTACCATCAGCGAAAAACATTTTGGGAGATTTTTGTTAAGTTGAATTTTGTTATTGTAGTTTTGGCTGCACCGAGTAAATCGCACATCAAATTCAGCGGGCGCTGTGATCAAGTTACCGTGGCATGTGTACTCGCGAAACATTAACAGTGAAGCATATGTGTCAAGTTATGCCAAGATACCGTTGTTAGTTTTCTTTTTCTTTCAAGTGTTATATATTTTGACAAGAAATGTGCGAATTCAACACAAAGATCACAATCGCCCAACTCTTGAGGTTGACCATTTCTGCAAAGTCAAAAATTTACTCTCCAAGACGAGGTTATTTATCACCAGGTAATTCCATCATTTTGGGAATAGCAGCTACGGTACTTTATTATTCATCAGCGTCACAATCTTTTTCCGATTTTGGGGCTCATTTTGTTGAAACTCCAGCACGCTTCCAACAGACCTGTTTATTTTCGTGACTTACGCGCTACCACAAAAATTCTCCCCGTATCACATTTCAACACATGTATGCAAATTTGTTAAGCTTGAAAATTTTACAACATGATAAATTTACAAAAGCTGGAAATTTCACAGAAGTCTTTTCCAGCGAAACTTTTATTGAAACAAACAACATATTTGCTATAAGAGGCAAGAAACCCTTCCTATTTCAGTTGCGTGCGTGTAAATGAAACACAATCGCTGTCACAAAGCATATGCAATTAAATAAATTTGTGACAGTTCACATCAACCAACACATTGGCCAAGATTTCCAATGGATTGTGTGACAACCTCTTGGTAGGCCTCAGTTTGATGCCCAGACTCAATGTCATTTGTGGTTTGTTTGTTGATTCTGTGTACTCTGATCTAAGAGGTTTTTCTCTAAGCACTCTGGTCTTCTTTTGTATGGCCTACCAGCCTACACTATAAAAAAGTTACAACACGTCCAGAATGCCGCGGCGCGCCTCATCACACTTACAACAAAGCATGATCACATTACGCCTGTTCTTTTTAATCTTCACTGGCTTCCTGTTAATCAACGTATTATTTTTAAGATTTTGCTTATAACCTACAAGGCACTTAACAATTTGGCAACGTCGTACATTAATTTTGTGATTTGCTTACATCTTACACTCTATCACGTCAAATACGCTCATCATCCAAGCAACTTCTGGTTTCTCCATCCTATAACATGAAAACATATGGCGCAAGATCTTTCTCTGTAGCAGCACCATCATTATGGAATGCTTTGCCATGTGAAATTAGAAACGCTCCGTCTGTCTTTTTTTAAAAGTAGATTAAAAACTTTTCTTTTTAGAAAAGCTTTTTATAATTAATTTTAGCTGTTTTAAGTGTTAATTTTAAAGTTTTGTAAGGCGCCTTTGAACAGTAGGATACTGGCGCGGTATAGATCTTTTATTATTATTATTATTATTATTATTATTGTTTTTATTATCAAACCCTTTTCAAAAGAACCTTGACTGTAAATAATAAAGCACAAAAGAGACAACAAGCTTTCATTCAATAATTTTTCACTGTCGCATTTCCAATTTTTTTTGACCTTTTGCTGAGTTGAGTCATAAAATGAATGTACATGTAACTTGCCAGACAACTTAGATGCGACCTCAGTAAACACAGTGATGCATTCAAGGCGTTCGATTCCTTCAATGTTTGTTAAATCCATAAAAGAATTGCCATTTGACTTCAGTGTTGTATATAATACCAAGTTAAAGCTTACAAGATATCCAACTGGGAAAAATGAAATTGTTGTCGAAGACCATTACTCGTCGCTTTAAAGATTCCAGATATTTATTTTTCATTGCCTAAGTTGTTTATCCAATTGACGTTCCATTCTTGAGCTCCATAAGGGCATATTTGTTTAAAGATGCACTGAAATGCCATTTGCGTTACAATGACTTTCAACTTCATTCCAGGTTAATAATTAAATGTCCTCCCGTGTGCACCAGAGAAATCTACGCATTACCCCAGCCCCCTCAAACCTAGCAAAATATGCACGGAAGACACCTGACTGGGTTTTGCAACCCAGTAACAGAGAAAATTTAATTACAGTACCGGACAAAAGTAAGTTGACAGTCTCTTTAGAGTCTCGATTCTCGACCCTATCCTCAATTTTTGTGAGGATTGAGGATCAAGAATCGAGGAACGACAATAGAGAATCAAGTGGAAAATCAAATCGAAGCAATCAAGTAACTAATGAGCTAATCATGTTGATTCCTTGATAGACTAATAGCACAAATGCGACTGGGAATATGAATGGAAGATACAGTGTAAGCCTGCCCTTCGGGAGAAACGCAGAAAACCGAGCGAGTTTAGTCCTCTTTCGAATCCAATTGCTGAAATTGGGAAAAATCACAATGAACGACACTATTCTGTGCAATTGCAGAGGAAATAATTATTCTTCAGCCGTATGATCCACTCAACAATCACATGGACTGTAAACAGTAATCGACCCTATGGAACCGGAGTGGTACAGCACGGCTTGAAACTATTTGTGCATTTGCCACGGTTCTGACTAGGTGAAACCGCGGATTCAATTTCCAGTTTGACCAAGGTAAAACTTTGTCTGTGGTAACCGAAAACCGAGGTTTCACCTAGAATTTTTCTGGTCGATTTACGCCGTGGTTAAGAGAGGATGCAGTAAGGGTTTTGTGTTTATTTAGAGCAAATGCTATCAAAGAAATTTGCATATTCTTGCGGATCAATTGCATCGATAATTACTATGCATATTTGCTGTATTTACAATCTGCGATGGTTGGCACATTCGATTATAATAAAGTCCCTGCAATAAAAGCATGTCTTATTTTCTTTTTCCAGCAAGCGTTAAGATTTCTAAAATTGTTCGAGATCTGTTCAATACAAATGCACTAATAGTTTCGAGTGGTACTGTATTTCAAGGTTACTCCATAGGCTTCTAATCAAGAGCGTGATCTGCCCGACAATTTAGCTGTAACCTACAATGTAGCTTGTTAGTGAAAATTACTCTGGCAGTATTTTGCGAGAGAAAAGTCTTTGAAATTATTCTGTGCGATTGCAGAGCAGATAATTATTCTTCGGCCGTATGATCGAAGGACAATCGAAGCATACTTGACAATCACTCTCCCTCTAAAGTAGTTAGCTTAGTCGGACCCCATTTTGAAATTAAATGCCTCCCCACACATGCACGTTAATTGGATGTTTTGGCCTTCCTTTTAACTTTTTTCGCCAATACTAATAATAATTATGTGTATCTTCTAAATTAATCTTAAGTATCAAAGTGTCTTATTCGAATTTCAATTTGGCTTTACAAAGGGTCACTTCACCGACCATGCAATTCTAGAAACTATAGTCAATTGTAAAACTGCTCTTGATCGTAACATGCTAACATGTGGTATTTTCTTAGATTTCTCCAAGGCCTTTGACACTATTAACCACCAAATCTTTTTATCTAAAAATGTTCAAATATGGTGTACGTGGAACCCCATTCACATGTTTTTCTAGTTATCGTAGCAGACATGAACAATATGTAAAAAAGTTGGTAAATTTTGTTGAATCCTCTTTGAAACTTATTACATGTGGTGTCCCTCAAAGGTCAACTCTTGGACCGTTACTCTTCCTATTATATAATAAAAAACCTACCTACAGTACCCCTCAGAAATACGTATATACGTATATCTATACGCGTATGTGTGTATAACCATACGCGTATTCACAAATAAATATACGCGTATTCACGTATAAATATACGCGTATATGCGTATACCGATATACCGTCTGCCTCATTAGCTTGCTTACTGTTTTGCTTATAATTTGTTCTAAAGAATACTGTAGCTTGACAGCAATAAAATAGTACACGACTACGAACTACATGACGAAGACGCACTTTCACAAACAGCTGTCTTGTTCGGAATACGAACCCACGCACGGAGTTTCATTGATAAACATGAGGTTCAGGTTCAGAGTTATTTTGTTTCACACTATTAAAAGAGAAAATAATATACATATAAATACAGAATTAAAGTAATGTTTGCAAAGATGCAAGTAAGCTATAATATGAGTTATGGGTTACAAGAGAGTGTGGCGACCAAAGTAGCGAGTACTTTCGAGTTGGCGCTCATCATGCTCACCTTCTTAAGGACAGGCAAAGCTTAAATACGGGACCTAAATCTGGCTGTTGGGTTGATTCCGGCGCTAGTGTTCGTTGCAGTTCTTGGCAATTGTTCGATTTACCTCGCTGGTTATGCATAAACGAATACTATACTCATTGCTTTTAAAGTTCCTTTTGTATTAAATGATGTTGCGTTTGCTGTCACAACTTCGCGCTTGCATGCGTCGGCATGTGACGACAGACATGTTTTCCATTTGTGACGGCCTCTTTTTTTCATAAAAAGTCTTTGATTCCATGAAAAGGCACACCATCAATAAACATGCAATTCTCTGAAATTGTTCGAGTTTACCTCGCGGAACATGACGGAAGTTCTACTCCTATTTGAGAGGTGTTGCATTACCTGTCACAACTTCCTCTTGATGTGAGTCGTATGCAAATTTTGATAGAACCGACTGATACTTTTGCTCATTTGTGCCAGGGTTTGTGCCCAGCCCAGATGGGACACATTTTTTTCAGAACAAGTGAATAAATAAGATGTTTTTTCCTACCTGCAGAATGATAATGAAGATAATATTTTTCTTGCGGGCCAAGAACATTGAAAACTTGCTTAGAGTCGACATGAATATCGCATACAAAGGCTCCGTTGGCGGAATTGTTCATTTCTTCGAGACATAAATCGCTTTCTCGAGTTCTTTTCAAGTTAATGCATATTCCAAAGTTCTTCTTTCTCAATTCTCGAGCCTCTATTCTCAAGCCTCGATTCTCGCGTCTCAACGTTCGCAACGCGAGAATCCAGTTTTCAGGATCGAGTCGGGACTGTCAACTTACCTTTTAGTGGTACTTTAGGTGTGTGACTTTGGTACTGATTGGTTTAGAGAGTGTTCCAGGATTTGGCAGCATTGTACTTAAAAGATGTTTGAAATTTAGTAGTCTTGGCAAGAGGCAGGCAGATAAGGTCTTTGTTCCTAGTGTTGTAGTTATGGATCTGCTCCGAGGAGTGGAAGTCGTCTAGTAGATATGCTGGAGCCAAGCCATTGATACACTTACAGACCTGTATGCACTTTTGGTGTTCTCTGTAGCATTGTAGGGATGGCCACTTCAATGTTTGCTGTATATTGGTAGCCTTGCGACCCGCAATTATTCCTGCAGCTCGCGTGAGAAGACGGTCAAGGTAGTTCTTGTTTCCCTGACCGCAACCATCCCACACAACGCAACAGTAATCGAATAACAGTACCATAGCATTAAACAGAGTAATGCAAGCTTCTTTTGGGATGACTTTCCGGGCTCTACATAGCATTCCAAGGAGGGACGAGATTTTATTTCCGATGTGTTCAATGTATTCGTTCCATGTTAGGCATCAATCCAGAATCACTCCCAGACATTTAAATTTGTATACACTTTCAAGATCTTTGTCATTAACACTAACTGTGAATGACTGGACTAAGCTCAGTTTTTGGTGGGTTCCCATAAGCATAACTTTGGTCTTTGAGTGATTTAATATGAGATAGTCTTGGTTCAACCATCTGACAACGTGGTCGAGGTCTTGGGACAGAGCAACCTCAATAGCTTGCACAGAACTGCTTTTAAAAAACAACAGGGTATCGTCAGCGTAAAGATGGACTTTACAGTACTTTGTTACTGACGGTAGATCGTTAATGTACATTATGAACAATTATTAAGAGGTCCCAAGACAAACCCCTGGAGCACACCATATAATATGGGTTCAGCGTCAAATTGAATGCCATTAATGTTAACACTTTGGGTTCTCTCAGTAAGATACGCATTGAACCAATTCACTGAAGACTTACTTAGGCCAAAATCTGCCAATTTCATAAGTAGTAATTCATGGTCACGGGTATCCAAAGCCTTAGATAGGTCCAAAAATGCCAGGCTTGTAAGTTTTCCTTTGTCGATGTTGTGCAGAATAGTGTTTGTAATATCGATTAGGCTGGTAGCAGTAGAATGTAGTGGACGGAAACCGGATTGATAAGAAGATACGAGCTTGTGCTTTAGTAAGAAATTATACACCATTTCGTGAACTGCCTTTTCTAGAATCTTTGCAAAGACTGGCAGACCTGAGATTGGGCGATAATTGGAGGTATCAGATTTGGAGTTACGATGGCATGTTTCCAGCTTGCAGGAATAGACCCCTCATTTATCGATCTATTCATAAGTATTGCTAGGGGTGTGGCAAGTGTGTCGGCACCGTCCTTGAGAAGTCGTGCTGTGATATTATGTAATCCAGTAGATTTGTTGCTTTCCAATTTCTTAAGTTCTTTAGCTACAAAGGATTCACTAACTTGAGAAAGCTTGAAGTTGTTTGAGGATCGATTTTCAGGTTGTCTGGGAGCCGATAATACAGAAGTCATACGCTGTCTCAGTTTTGCAATTGCAGTAGAAAAGTACTTAGCAAAGCTCTGCGAGATCTTCTTAGGATCCTGAATAACACCGCTGTCAGTCTCAAGTGACTCAATGGTTGACATCTTAGATTTGATAGCAATGACGGATTTCAACGTTTTCCACAATTTGGACGAGTCTTTCTTATTTTCTTCAATCAAGTTTGAGTAGTAATCTTGTTTTGCATGTCTAATGAGGCGAGTTGTTTTATTTCGCAGCTCTTTGTAATTAACCCATTCTTCAGTTGTCTTTTGCTTCTGCGCCTGTTTACGGTGGAAATCGCGTTTTCGCATCAGTTCCCTTATCTCACACGGTAGCCATGGTAGACTTTCAGCGCGCACTCTCTTTGTGGCAAGAGGTGCGTGTTTATCAGCTATTGCGTTAAGTGTTTCAGCAAATGCAGTTCATGCTTCGTCAACAGTCAAACTGGTGTCAACTTTCTCCCAGGAGGCCTCACGTAAATCAGCAGCAAAGTTTTCACTTGAGTAGCGTTTAAAGTTTCTGTATTGAATATTTTTGCCGGGGCTACGTAGTTTTTTCGCTCGTCTTCTCAAAAATATCAGAGAATGATCGCTAATCGAGCACTGTAGCACACCTGACTTTTCAACGCACGTATGCAAATTTGTTAACTCATTTTCACCGCGTCCTGATTCCCGCGAAATTTTTCTTTCAAATATCAACAAAAATATCATTTCTCATCAAGCATTCCATCTCTTATGTTAAAATAACCGCTAAAAATAAAGATTTTTTAACTATCTATCTGTATTCCGTAGATATTTTTTCATATAATTTAATATTCTGTCAAAATGTGTCAAAACAGAAAAATAGCAACGCACGCAACAAATTTAGTCACATTTACCGCTTCGTCGAATTTCCATGCTTAACACAGGTACTTTTAGTTTTTCTCTATTCGTTAGCAATCACCCTTTCAGAGAAATCGACCGGTCTGCGAATATTTTATGAGTTTTTTTCAATGGGATGTCAAAAGGCCAAGTGGATGTTATGCATAATCGGGCGATCAAGTTGCGCGTGTGACCCATTATAAATAT
>OX421448.1:45023982-45028982 GCA_949126865.1 Montipora capitata | reverse complement strand
AAAAATCACTTAATTCTAGTGATTTTGGAAATGTTTTACACACCATCACCTTATTTCTACTTTAGTTTCCTTTGGTAACTGGTTTCTTCATGGGTGAACATTGGGCATTATTTTTCCATTTATAAGTCTGTGTTAAGCATAACATCTGTTACCGAAAGCTGATTTCACCGAAAGGCAGGCCATGTAACCAAAAGAAACATTCCTACTGTGGAGCGCTTGTTCTTGGCTACATGAAGTACTGTCTCATACTCATCCAATTTCCTCTAAGATGGCCACCAAGATCATACTTGCGACTAAATCCAGGAATCGATCTGACCAGCGGTCTAGGTGAAAACATTGGTTTGGTGTTGTGGATCTCATTCTTGCAGGAATTGCAACCAAATCACTCTAAGGTCAATGCACCTGTCGTATTAAATCTTTCTTTCCTTACAAAGATACAGTACCGCTCAGAAATATGTTAACCAAAATATGCGCACAATACGTGTATATCCATACGCGTATGTGCGTATATCCATACGCGTATGTGCGTATAACCATACGCGTATTCGCGTATGCTGATATACGCGTCTGCCTTATTAGCTTGCTTACTGTTTTGCTTTTTGTTATAAAGAATACATGTAGCTTGACAGCACTAAAATAGTACACGACTACGAACTACATGACAAAGACGCACTTTCACAAACAGCTGTCGCGTTCGGAATACGATGAACCTACGCAAGGATGTTTATTTCATCGATAAACATACAGTTCAGGTTCAGAGTTATTTTGTTCCACACTATTAAAAGAGAGAAATTAATAATATACAAAAGGCACACAATCAATAAACATGCAATTCTCGGAAAATGTTCAAGTTTACCTTGCCGAATACGACGGAAGTTCTCCGACGGAATATCGAAGAGTAGCATCTGTGATTTACTGTTGGTAATCGTCTTCCAAAATAATTTTGCATAAATTATTGACTGATCTACGCTGACCAAAATTTGCGTGGCCCCCCTTTTTTTATTGGAGCTAAAATTTCAAAATGGTGGTCAATAACATGCATTAAAGAGAGTCTCCGATAGTTTTAAGATTCCTTGGCTTTATACATTTGTAGCAAACAAGCACTCTTTAATTAAAGGAGAGGATGTGTAAGAAAGTCCTTCCTTGATATGCACACATTTCAAATCTTCCAGTGCAACACGCTTTGTAGCTTGTTTTTGAGAATGGCTAGGCTGGTCTGAGCAAGGCGGTGGGTTTACATGGACTGGTGAGGGGATAGCAGAAGCCTTTTTTGAGTGAACACATGACAAGCTTTACCCGAGAACGCATGTTTTGAGTCAAATGAGTCAGTGAGTCAATGAGTCATGAGTCAATGGACTCACAGTCAAGATAGCAATAATTTGTTGATTAAGCCTAAGCCCTCGTTTCAGTGATTAGGCCTAAGCACTCTGAAATTTTAGCTTTCATTTTATGGTTTAATTAACTACACTAACTTGTTGACTCATTGACTCATTGACTCATGACTCATTGACTCATTGACTCATAAATACTTGACACTCGCTTTACCCACGGAAAAAAAAGCAACTTAGGCTTATTATTACATAACTTTAACTGAAGATGTAAGTTTGCGCCTTCGTATAATCGAGTTGTTGCTTTGGAATTCTCGGTAATCACTTTTTACACATTTACCAGCACCTAAAACGCACGCTGAGAGAAACACAAAACCATTTAATTAAGTATTGACATAATGAAAATGTTTTTAAGATAGGGACACGCGCCTTTAGCAGCGTCACTTGCGTGGATACATTTAATTATCCAGCTCACCCCTTGTGCGAAACATTTAACACAAATTAAACTCTTTAGCTTTTTTTGCTATTTGATCCACTCAACCTCAGAGTATCATAGATATATATCACAACGCGGCGAAACGAAATCCAGAGCATTCACAAGAAACTAATTCCAATAACAGGAACTCGAACAAATTTCTTAATCATAAACCTTAAGTGACTCATAACAGACAACTCATACACATACTTGTGAAAAGATAATTCAAGCATTTGCCGTACAAACTCAAGTAAATACAGTATGTGTTGAACTGCATACCTGATAGTCTTGGTGGGATTTCAAGTGGTGGCGTCATATGGTAAAGATGTTTTTTTACCAATAGCAAATTTGCATTAATTTAAACACGTAACTCTGTACCCTTTTGCGGCATTCATTCTCTTTATAACAAGAGTGGAATGGATAACAGCAAGTTTTCCAAGGAAAATGGATAAAGAGAAAGCAGAATATGGTACACTGTTCAATACTTGCACTTTATGTGTCAAGGTATAATTCTACTGTCTGCTCAGTAAACTTGTGATTCTCCTTTTCACAGTTATTTGATCGTTATCTTTAAAGCTGCTCATGTCGGGGAAGGTGTTCCACTGTTTTTCTATAGTTATCAGCTATTGTTTTCAACGGTTAGCTCTCCTCTTTTACAATCAAGAGTATACTATATCACTTGACCCTGTGTCAAAGAAAACAAAATTAATGATATTAAAGTTAACTGATGTTTCTTCAGGTCACACAAGTATACATGTACATCGAATATTGACTGAATACCCAAGAGTGTTCCTTCCTGTACCTTCCTCAATCAATGATATTAGGGCCGCTACCTGTAGTTTCTTGGGCGTGATGGCATAGTTAAGGCCAAGGCTTAGCGCCGATTTCTCCGTTTCGCTTAGGATTCTGTGGGATACATTCAGGACCCATTTATCCTCCATGGTATTTGGGTCAGGTGTAGTCACCGCAGGGATAATTTTAGCAAGTTTATTGGCGTGCCTAGATCATCTTTGTTGCGTTTCATATTGCCTTTTGCTTTTGACAGTGCAATCCGGAATGTCCAAGGTTGTCACGTCTAGTGTTTCTCGCAGTTTTGACGAAACGTCCAGCAAAACTTCCGAATGTTGCCTGATTATCGTATGGCAGTTCATGATGCCTAACCTGAGGTACATGAGGCCCACTTTTGTTGCAATATGATAACCTTCTTTGGTCTTGATGGGTGGGTTAAAGTGAAGACTCTGTGGCAGTACGTTGTGTTCCTTCAATTGGTGATTGAAATGTAGATGATCTTTGAATTTATCAATGACGCGGGATTCATGCTCGAACTCTTGCCTTCTTTCTCTTGATTTTACTACATTTTACTACATTTGCTACATTTACTATGATGGCGCTACATTATGGAAGGTTGGTTTTACTCTCAAATTTTTTGACTATATCTGTCTCGCGGCCATTGAGTTGTGTAGTTTGGAGGAACCTAGTCAATAATTGCCCGCGCGTACACGGCCTACCGTTCGTGGATGCCAAGTCGGGCGTATGAAGAGGAGATGTATTCCTACTATAGTAACATATGCCAGGCAGAATCTTGGTGAGCAAAATCTGAGTGAAGTTAGTGAATTCAATATTCAACTTGACACCTTTCAATCAGCTTCCAGTTGCACTGTTGTTCAACGCAGCCATTGTTACCAGGACAAAAGGAACGTTCATCTTTGTTAACTCTATGTCATGCCAACAATCAGTTGGTGAAGTCCAAAACTGTTAATTTACGGGCATAATATCATCGATTGAACAAGGTACAGGACACCTCCCTGGTGCAGAGAAAGATACACTCTGTGAAAGAACAAACTTCAAGTTGTCTTCTGACAGCGTAATGAGACTGTTGGAGTTTGAACTTAATAACGTCTACTTCACCTTCCAAGGCACCCACTACCAACAAGTTTTCGGGTGCCCTATGGGCTCTCCCATAAGTGCCATTCTAGCGAATCCAGTTATGAGCACATTGAAGAGAGGGCGGTCGCAACCACCCCTCACCCACCTAAATGGTGGTACTGGTATATCGACGAGAGCCACGCCTGCATCCATAAGCATTTCATAGTCTAAGAAGAGTTCCATACCCACCTGAATTTGATTGACCCACATGTCCAATTCACCTATGAGATTGAGCAAAAAGGCGTTACCTCTTTTGTGGACACAAAAACCACTAAAGGGACAGATGGTTTGATCGTTGTTACTGTATAACGTAAGCCCAAATACAGACAAATACCTAGATTTTGACTCACATCATCATGTTGCACACAAATGCACCGTTGCACATCTGTATCTGTGCCAGCATGTGGCTGCATGATTTTAGGCTCTGTAGTTTGTAGCTTTTTAACTTTTAACTTTTAGCATTTCCTTTTCTTTCAGTTAGACATATATTGTTGTAAGTCTTAAATATGCTAGTCTACTCCAGAAATACTCTCATTTCACTGCGTAACTGGTACAAGACCTTCAAGAAGCTTTCGGGGCCGCTTCATGGATCAGTTGTTTGACCGGTATCGACTGAAGTTTGGGAGAAGTTTTGACGAAACATCCAGCAAAACTTGCGAATGTTACCTGATTATCGTGTGGCAGTTTGTGATGCATAACCTGAGGTACACGAGGCCCACTTTTGTTGCAATACGATAACCTTCTTTGGTCTTGATGGGTGGGTTAAAGTGAAGACTCTGTGGCAGTACATTGTGTTCCTTCAATCGGTGATTGAGATGTAGATGATCTTTGAATTTAGGAATGGCGCGGGATTCATGCTCGAACTCTTGCCTTCTTTCTGTTGATTTTACTACATTTTACTACATTTGCTACATTTACTATGATGGTGCTACATTATGGAAGGTCGGTTTTACTCTCAAATTTTTCGACTACATCTGCCTCGCAGCCATTGAGTTGTGTAGTTTGGAGGAACCTAGTCAATAATGGCGCCGCGCATACACGGCCTACCCGACGTGGATGCCGCCGCCGGACGTATGAAGAGGAGAAGTATTCCTACTATAGTAACATATTCCAGGCAGAATCGTGGTGAGCAAAATCTGAGTGAAGTTGGTGAATTAAATATTCAACTTGACACCTTTCAATCAGCTTCCAGTTGCACTGTTGTTCAACGCAGCCCATTGTTACCAGGACAAAAGGAACGTTCATCTTTGTGAACTCTATGTCATGCCAAC
>OX421448.1:45006482-45013982 GCA_949126865.1 Montipora capitata | reverse complement strand
TTAAAATAGATAATCTCATGGGAAATTAGAGCACTGAAACAATACCCCCTAATTACTAAAAGAAGTGTGAATAGTTTTGTTTGACCAGGGTCTCCAGACACCTTGAAACAATAAAAGCACTTGGCCTACGGCCTCATGCTAACCAAACAGTCACACTTGTTTTTGATATATTACTTTAATGTCCGTATAAAAGGCATAAAATGGAGTATGAACCTGGTGTTAATATAGGTTATATATAGGTGTTAGTTAATATATGTTAGTTAAAGTCAGCAGTCACTGTTTTCACACTCTGCTAAGGTTTCTTAAGGTGCCTCAAGTGATAGTTTGTTTAGTCTCTTCCCATGTTCACCGAGAATCTGGTTCTTTAAGTAAGGATTCTTTGCGGCAAAACATCCTTTACGCAGCAACGTCCGAAGACAGCGCCATTACAACCTTGCCAAACAGCACGATCAAGCTTTCCTCTTAAATCTTGCCGACCTGTACACCGTAATCCGTAATTTAGCAGGGCAGCAGGTCCATTTCGCTGCAGTGCTCGTAACACCCAGACGCTGATTCTTACTGGTTCGAACAAAAAAACCAGAGAAGTGATGAAGTTAGATGGTGACTGCTGTTTGCAGCCTTTGGACGAAGATCTTGGCCTTTTTCAAACTAACACAAATCGTTTAGCTGAACTGGCTTTGATTACTGGGTTGCCAAACTCAGTCGAAATCTGCATTTCATTTCGTTGTTTTTTTATTTTTTTCCATGTCGGTAAGAGTCTTGCCTGTCATTGCCCTGCTAAGTGGTGTCTTTGTGCATAGAGTCTTTGTGGCATGTCATGCGTGACACTGCTAGACTGCTAGACACCAGGTCCCCCCCCAGATATGTAACCAGGCCCTCAGCCTCACACAATCGTGTGTCTCGTAGCTCGCTTCACTTTTATTAAAAGTTCCATTGTAAGTTCTGTTCTTTAGTCCAGCTGTGATAGTATTCCCCCAACACGACATGGTGTCAGAAGTGAGTCGACCTCTTTGCTAGAGGAGAAGCAAGACAAATTCACGCCAAAAAGACAAGAACAAAGCCGACAGGACAAGAGAATATTCGCATCTGATCGGCGCCATATTGTATTTCGCAAAGATGCCCGATACCGAAGAACAAGCGGCTGCGCCACTGATAATGCCGCCAGCGAATCTTCCACCGCCGAAACCTCTCGTAATCGATGATAACCTAGTCACAAGTTGGAAACAGTGGAAGAAAATATGGCAGCGTTACGAAATCGCCACCGGGCGAACAGGATAACAAAATGAAGGACGTGCTGGCGAAATTCGACGAGTATTGTGAACCACGTACACGAGTAATTTACCAAAGATATCGCTTCAATAACAGAAAACAGGAAGCTGGCAAGAGCATTGCCGCTTATGTAACCGAGCTCCGCATGATTGCGAAGGACTGTGCTCACAATGGCATCATGCCCGACGAAATTTTACGGGATTGCTTGGTCCTAGGCATTCGTGACGACAAGGTCCGAGAACGGCTATTACGAGTCACTGACTTGACTTTACAGAAAGCATTAGACATATGCAAAATGGCTGAACAGACCAGTCAACAGCTAAAGATGATGAGCAGTGTCACGCATGACACGCCACAGTCTTCTTTGCGTATTTTCTTAGGTTTGAGGGGGTTGGGGTAATGCTTAGATTTCTCTGGTGCACACAGGAGAACATTAACCTGCAATGGTGTCGAAAGTCATTGTAACACGAATGGCGATTTAATGTATCTTTAAACCAAATATACCCTTCTGGAGCTCAAGAATTGAATGTCAATTGGATAAACAAATATCTCTAATCTGAAAAGCGACGAGTAATGGACTTCGACAACATTCTTTTGCCAGTCGAGCCTAAATCAAAGTGAGCTGTATTTCTAATATTTTGCCAAGTGTGCTGTTATGTACAACACTGAAACCAAATGGAAATTTCTCTGGCAACTTATGGTTTCAACAAAGACAGAGAAGGAATCGAACACCACAAGTGGATCTGAATAAACAAGAAAGGAATCTGGAATCTTTAAAGCGACAAGTAATGGTCTTCAACAACAATTTCATTATTTGCTGTTGGATATCAAGTGAGCTTTGTTTCTACTATTTTACTAACTTGGTATTATATATACAACACCGAAATCAAATGGCAATTTTTTTATGGATTTAACAAACATTGAAGGAATCGAACGCCTTGCATGCATCACAGTGTTTACTGAAGTTGCATCTAAGTCTGGCAATTTACATTTATTTTATACTCAACTCTGCAAAGGTTTAAAAAAATTGGAAATGTGACAGTGAAGAATTATTTGAATGAAAGTTTGTTGTGTCTTTTGTGCATCATTATTTACGATAAAGGTTCTTTCGAAAAGGGTTTGATGTGAACTGTCACAAAATGAGCCCCAAAATCAGCAAAAAAATGTGACGCTGATGAATAATAAAGTAGCTGCTATTTCCAAAACGATGAAATTACCTGGTGATAAATAACCTGGTCTTGGAGAGTAAAGTGCTGACTTTGCAGAAAAAGAGTTGGACGATTGTGATTTTTGTCTTGAATTCGCACTTTTCTTGTCAAACTTTATAACACTTGATAGAAAAAGAAAACTAACAAAAACAAAAACGTGGTATCTTGCCATAACTTGACACAGATGCTTCAATGTTTCACGAGTAAACATGCCGTGGTAACTTGATCACGGCGCCTGCTGAATTCGATGTCACTTTCAATTTTGCGATTTACTTGTGCAGCCAAAAGTACAACTAGCAAAAAATTAATTTCCCAAAAGTTTTTTCACTGATGGTAACTTTTTATATTCATTTGGTGGTTCAAAATTAATGTTGTGTTCATGTCGTAACTTTTGGAAAATATTTTCTTCTCGATCGATCATCGTGAAAATTTCCTTCTGCTGTTCCTAAAAACTGTGTAAACTGTGTATTTATTTACTTTTGCATTAATATTTGTTTTGCATAAAGCAAGGTAACAAAATCAGTACCATACTTTGTTCCATATTTGAGCATTAAAATAGAATTTTCGGTCCTATGCTTCTATTACAAGGTGGTATATTTTTAGGTCACCCATCCAGATACTAACCCCGCCGGGGAGGGTATAACTTATGTGAACTTTTGTATTACAAAGGCATTGGACGCTCAGAGTGCACGCTTAAACTTGTGGCGTAAATAAGTTGTGAGGGAATTTGAAAATGATCAGCATGTCAGCCTAGAGGCCAATGTTTTTCGATTCCCTTTTATTTTCTTCAATCTTTCTTGGTTTAGTACTTAATTTGCTAGTAACCACATGTCTTCTCAGGGTGCTATTTATCTAAGACTTCTACCATGGCACTACAATGATATACAATACCAAAACAGTATCATGTACTGTTAGAGCTAGATATTACGCAAAGACAACTTGAATCTCCTGGAAGACAAAACGCAGCTCTGTTTTACTGCAGTACCACACGTACGCAATGCGTGCCTATTTTTTTCTAAAGATGACCCCATCGTTTTGGAAATAGCAGCTACTTTATTATTCATTAGCGGCACAAATTTTTGCTGATTTTGGGGCTCATTTTGTTGAAACTCAAGCACACTTCCAACAGATCTGTTTATTTTCATGTCTTTAGCACACGCTGCTTACAGTGCACTACCACAAAAATTCTCCCGTATCACATTTCAACCCACGTATGCAAATTTGTTAAGCTCAAAAATTACACAACATGATTAATTCACAAAGGCTGGAAATCTCAGAAAAGCCTTTTTCAGCTTTTTGCTATTAGAGGCAAAAAAACTCTTGCTATTTCAATTGTGTGCCTGCAAAGAACACACACAATCCATGTCACAAAGCATATGCAATTAAATAAATTCCTGACAGTTCAGGAAGAACCTCTTTTCTGAAGAACCTTTTCCATGAATAATGAAGCACAAAATAGACAACAAGCTTTCTTTTAACTAATTCTTCACTGTCACATTTCCAATTTTTTTTTTACCTGAAGACTGTGTTGAGAGTTGAGTACAAAATAATGTAAACTGCCAGACAACTGACTGCGACTTCAGTAAACACAGAATCATGCATTCAAGGCTTTCGATTCCTTCAATGTTTTTTAAACCCATACAGAATTTGCCATTTGGTTTCAATGTTGTACATCACATCAGGTTAGCCAAATAAAGTTAGAAACAAACCTCACTTTGTGAATCCGACGACGAAAGAAGCAATTGTTGTCGAAGACCATTACTTGTCGCTTTGAAGATTCCAGATATTTATTTTTCACCGCCTGTCTTGTTTATCCAATTGACTTTCCAATTTATGAGCTCCATAAGGGTATATGTTTTTTAAGATGACTAACACAAGACTTTTGACGCCATTGCAGGTTAAGTTAAATATTCTACTTTGTCCACCAGAGAAATCTACGCATTTCCACTACCCTCTCGATCCTAAGAAAATACGCACAGAAGGCTCTATGTACAAAGACACCACTTTGCAGGGGAGTGACAGGCAAGACCTTTACCGACACGGAAAAAGAAGAGAAGAAAACAGACTGGGATTGCCATACTGGCAACCCAGTAATTAGTTTATCATACCTTATTGCTGCCCCTAAAATTTCAGCACACAAAATGAAACGACAAGGCGGCAGGGGACAACCTTGATGTCATCTCTATTCAGATTGAAGAAGTCTCAGATGCCCAACCATTATTTTGTACACAATTTTGTACCAACATGTAATGTTGGTCCAGAAAGGTTTTATCCAGGAAATAAGTGAATCTCCAAAATTATGATATCTCAGAGTTTTATCAATAAAAATTGTAGGATGTCAAAAGCTTTTTCAAAGTCAATTAAGAGAAGACCTGGAATTTTTCGTCAGTATAATGTATGATACTACATGTATTTAGCAGCAGTTTTCTTTATTCTACTAGGAATTGATTTTGCAGCAATTTTATAATGGCAGTTTAAAAGCGAGATGGGTCTCAATTTTTAATATGGCACAATCCTCTTCTTTGTGATATAGAAAGGAGGCCTTTGGCATAAGAAACGTTAACAGAATCAAGGAAAGAAGACTTTATATCATTCCCAAATTTTATAAAAATTAGCTGGGATTCCATCCATTCCAGGTTTCTTATTGGATTCCATAGCTTTAAAGCTCCCTAAACATTCTGCCACCATTAACAAACCTTCACAACATTTACTTTCATTCTCACTTATTTTACAGTCATTGTCCTGCACCAAAAAAGGTCTTTACTATTGACTACTTGTGCATCACTAACTAGTATTTGACATCTGATAAAAGCACCTGATTTCGAATTTCTTCATCGGTATTTAAACTGGTGTTATCTTCTATTTTCAGATTCCTTATTGTTTTGCTATTAAGTGCACATTTTTCGAAATCAACGAAATAATTTGTATTTTTCCCTTCATTGTACCAACGAGTTCTGTACCTAATAGTTGAATCTTGCACTCTGTAGTTGATCAGTTGTTCTAGACTGAGTTTCTTAATCTCCAAATTCGCAAGTACTGCACATTTTGCAGCTTCAGAACAGTTACTTTCAAGTTTTTGTTCAAACAAGGAAATTGCGGTCTCCAGGGTTTTCTCAGTTTTTGATGTTTGGCCTTTTGTTGTTTTGCATATTTGATTGAGCTCGCTCTAATATGCAATTTGGTGACATCCCTTAGCAATATTTCATCTACTGTCTTGTCTTATTACAGTTTTGTGTTACTTCGTTTATAGTTTCTTTAATGATATTGATATATTCCAGTTCTTTTAAAAACTGACAATTTAACCCGGATGTAACCCAGAGGTCGTGGATTCACTTCCCACCCTGGTCAGAGTTTTTCTCTGTCCTTGTGTGGGCCCATTTCCATTAGTAGGGCTATAACGCTCATGTGGTTCATATGGAGTACAAAACTAGCACTTCACATTACATTCTAATCAGATATGTTTAATTAATGAATGATCAGTTTTGAAGCCTGGCAGAATATCCCACTTCTAATGTATCAGTAGGCTAGAATTAATAGGAAAGATATCTAATCGGCAATTAATGTCGGATTTACTTCTTGTCCATGTACAACGTTGTGTGTCCATGTGAAGATCGCACCAACTGTCTGTAAGATCCATATTTTCTTTTAGAATTTCAATTCTTCGATTGATTTACAGTACATGTAAAGTGGGTAGAATGCTTTCCTCCTTTTTTTATCAATGGCGATCTGTTGAAACGACGTAAAGTCTCCTGCTAGTACTAGGTGTTCACGTTGAAACGAAGATAAGCTATCAAAAACAGTCATTTTTACATAAATTTGGATCATCATTATAATGAGCATGTATAGGTTTCTGTAAAGGTATAACTGTTATAAACAGTCCCTCAGGATCTGAGTAATATTTTAATTTCCCAAAGGCAAAATTGTTATTAAAAAGAATGCACCTCCAGCTCTAGAACTTGAAAGGCTACTAAACAAACTTCTGTAACTCCATTCAGCTAAGCAGAACTCTTCTGTTTCCTTTAAACTCAGCACCTCTAGTATAAATAATTGGAGTAGTTTTTAGGTGTTAACCAATTAAAAACTTCTTCTCTATAACTTGTTTGACAGTCCCCTAACATTCAGGGAACATGACACTAAATTTTCCGTTTTAAAAGCTGCTATTCTTCAAAAACATAATCGACACAAATACTATACCAAGGGACCAGGAGTGCAACTTCCTATACAACAACAACAACAACAACAACAATACCGACATACATCCAAATTACAGTACAAACAGAAACACAGGAACAAAAACAGATTAATGGGGACATTCACGTGCACCTCAAACCCCCTAGGACCCCCCCCCCCCCCCCCCCCCCCCATTGACGAGTAAAATCGTCTGGCTTTAGACAGAGTAAAATCTTCTGGCTTAGAAAGAGTAAAATCTATTAAGTTTAACTCTCAGGGTTTAATGGGTTAAATTGAAATTTCATACTTAGGGCACATCAAGATGTATCTGGAAGCAATGGGTTTGGGTCGGCATTATTTTGACTTTGCTAAGAAGGGAATGGTATATCATATAGGTAGCAAATGTTTGTGAAGGATATGTACATTGTATTGTTTACTCATCCGTTGGAAGCAGCTTCTTTTCTCAGCAGATATTCCAGAATCCTGTCAACCAAATATGAATCTCTTTCAACAAAAAGCCAGCCGTTCTTTATGTATGATGGAGTGAGATTCATCTTCCTAGCATTCCGCAATTAAGGCATTGGACAGTTTCCTATTCTCCTTCCCAGTCTTATGTGAATAACCAGGTGCCAGAATAGCATGCTTATAGAGATGAGAACTGGCTAATTGCTTTTAATTGCTTTTATTCCAAAAAACATTTCACACTCACTGGTCCAGTTGCCCAATTTGGCTATCTGGGTTTGGTGGTCATTCTGCTTTTATTTAACATTAAATTTTGAATCAACATACCTCTTAGTTTATGAATAATTACGTAATAATTATAATAATATTTTTGCGGTGTAATACAATGTCA
>OX421448.1:44983982-44988982 GCA_949126865.1 Montipora capitata | reverse complement strand
TCCCTTAAAAGGGTCTTCCACTCCGATGGAATAGAGTTAAAGACACTCATAAGGACAAAAAACTCCACACCGGTTACGTTTTGATTTTGTAATGTCCTACATGATTTCATTCTACCGGAATCAGTCAAAATATCACTCACAGTAAGAAATCCTTTCCTTAGAAGTTTGTCCCTAAACAAAGGTTTTCCATCTATACATAAGAACTTGTTGTTCCATATGATTTCATTTAGCACATCCGGTAAAGTGGTAACTGGTAATATCTTATAAAGCGCCCATTCAGTTAAGCATTCCTTGTAAAATTTAGGAAGAGTCCTCGGCAAAAAACGTACATCGTAATTACATTTAGTTAAGAAAGCGCCCCCAAAGTCAGCAAGATAGTTATCAAGAAACAATTTCCAGGTACAATTATAACCTTCGAGATATTTCTTCATGCACATGATTCTTTGAGCCTTGATAAGTGTTTCAATATGTGGCATACGTAATCCACCATCTTTATAGTCACTTATAAGTGTGAGGCGCTTTATTTTATCTTTCCCTGAATTCCAAATAAAATTGAAAAGAACATTATTCACCTGCTTCACAATCTCTTTCGTTAAAGGGATTAACGATGCCCGGAACATAATTTTGGGGATTGCGAAGGTCTTAATAATTTGAATTCTACCAATCAGTGTTAAGTTTCTCCACCGCCATGCATTGATAGATTTTTGAATGGACCTAATAATATTTTCAAAGTTGAGCTCCTGATACTTTTGCCAGTTATACGTAAAGAAAATGCCAAAAATTTTCATTGGTTTGTTTACTTTGTCAACGCCAATATACTCTGGCGACTCATGAAGGTTACCAAGCCAATAAAAATACGCTTCTGTTTTCTCTTCGTTCAACCTTAGTCCAGAAATTCTACCAAATCTATCTAAGAGACCTTGCAACAAGAAAAAGGACGGTGTATCACTAACAAAAGTTGTCAGATCGTCGGCAAAGACGCTAAGTTTAACTTCACATTTACCAACTTTGATTCCTTTAATGCCATTATTTTCACGAATACTGATATTGACAATTCCAAGGGCAATAATAAATAGGTATGGTGACAAAGGATCCCCCTGGCGAACTCCTCTATTGACCTCAAAAATATCAGATGCGAAGCCATTATTCATAATACAGCTTGAGATGTCCGAGTAAAGTACTCTAATCCAGTGCAAAAAGGAGTCGCCAAAATTAAAAACTTTTAGTGTATGAAACAAATAATTCCAGCTTAAAGAATCAAAAGCTTTCTTAAAGTCAAATGTTGTCATAAGACCCGGAATATTCTGTAGTTTGGTATACTCCATTACATCATTTATTGACCTCACTGCGTCAAAGATCGTTCTCCCCTTGACATATGCGCATTGGTTTTCATGAATGATAAATGGAGAGTCTTTTCGAGCATTACTGCTAGAGCTTTAGATCCGATTTTATAGTCCACATTTAGCAACGATATCGGTCTCCAATTATCCACATATCTTCTATCCTTGTCTTTCTTTTCAATTAACCGAATAATTGCCTGCCGCTGGGAATTTGACAGTTTGCCATTTAAATATGCAGCATTTAAAGAGTCTACCAGAAGAGTGCCTAAAATTGGCCAAAACGCTATGTAGAACTCAGCCGTAAGGCCATCATTTCCCGGCGATTTATTATTTTCAAATTTCTCTAGAGCTTTATAACATTCAGTGTAAGTCAGCAATCCATCACACTGTTGGCTTAGGTTATCCGATAACTTAGGTATGCTAACGTTCTGAGTCTGAAAGGAATGGAAAACATCTTCATCAAAATCTGAATCCCTATTAGCGTATAGATCTTGATAGAATTCTTTTAATTCAGCCATAATAGCTTTGCAGTTTGTCACTACTCGTCCCTGTTTGTCAAACAACTTTCGAATACAGTTTTTCTTATTTCTGGATTTTTCAAGATCCAAAAAGTATTTATTTTTTTCTCCTTTTTCATACCAATTAGCTTTGGACCGTATAATGTTTCCACGAGTAATGTAGTCATACTCAGAATCATATTCACTTTTAAGTTCTTCAAGCTGCAGTATATTCTGTTCAGTAGGATTACAAGCACAAAGTTCCTCACTTTCTTTAAGTTTCTTTTCAAGGTCAGTAAGTTTATTCCTTCTTTCTCTTGCCTTTGTTTTACAAAAAGAAATAGTACATTGTTTGATTTTATATTTGATCAAGTCCCAGAGGAGTCTTTTGTCGCTCACCTCTTGAAATTCTGTTAACCAATCTTGGTAACTAGAGGCAATAAGATTAAGGTAGTTGTAATCATTTAAAAGGCTAGAGTTGAAGATCCAATGTGATGGGCCCCGGACTTTGTCCTCAAAGCTATTAATTTGCAAAGTGATGGCCGAGTGGTCAGATTTAATAGAAGGTATTATATCCGAATCTTCAATAAAGTCCTGAAGTCCATCACTAATTAACCAATAATCTAGGCGTCGCTGAATAAGAGGTTTCTTTTGTCTCCACGTAAACTTTCTTTTGTTAGGGTTCCTAATTCGCCAAATATCAACGAGTCTTTTTTTTCAACACGTCCACCATAATTGTCCAATTCTTCATGTAAATGAGCGTTAAAGTCACCTCCGATGGTCAACTGACTACTAAACGTCCCATCCGTTTCGTCTAAAGTTGACAAGATTCTTGAAAAGAAGGAACATTGCTCTGATGTTATGCTTGAATCAGAGCATCTATAAGAACGTAACGACCATCAGAATCAGACTGAGTGTTTTTCATTTCAAATTGTAATTTGTCATTTATTAAAATCAGAACACCTCTACTGTGATTGGTACCGTGAGAAAAGTACATTTTCCCGGGCCACTGAAATCGCCAACTTTCAACAATATCCGGAGTGCTATAAGTTTCCTGAAGAAAGGCAACATCAGCATTTTGCTTTTGTAACCAATTAAATACTGCTTTTCTTTTTGTAAAATCCCGAATCCCTTGAGCATTTAAAGAAATGATTTTAAAAGTAACGTTATCAACCGGGGAGCGATCCATAGCTGAGTGAAAAAAACAAATAATTGTAAAGCGCCTCTTTAAATATTTGAGCCAAAACTTGAAAAAGGTATATCGCTAAACCCTCTAGACGTAAAAAACAAACCAAGACACTGACATCCAAAGTTAACAAAGAAAAATCTACAGGGAACTGCCCAGCACGCACCCAGCCCAAGAAACTAACTTGAACGGCATGGTTACCTGCTTGAAATAGTTGTCAAAACGGTCTCAGGGGAGCTCCATCTCATTTACCGACCCAATTTTCCTTTGAAAAGAAGGGTACAAAGCCTACTAGGTGTGAATTGTTTCAAAGCGTAAAGAAAAATGTTCCTAATGAGCATTGAAAAATAACGAATGGCGAAAAGAGACTAACAACAATATTTACATAGGAGCAATTTTTCCGTTTATAAACAACTTATCAGGTTCAGCTTTGCTAAAAGCAACTTTTAGTCCTTTCTTTTTCGCCTCCTTCAATTTGGGCATTTGTTTTCTTCTTCGTTCAATTATTTCCTTCGGAAAGTCCTCCAGAACTTTTATCTCTGTCGCACGATTAAGGCCGAAAGACGCCCTCAAAACTTTCTCTCTGTCGGGATATCGTAAGAATCTCGCAATTATAGGTCTTATCTTTCCTGCCACAGGTTTTCCAAGGCGATGAACTCTTTGCAGATCTATTTTCTCAGCCGGTTTATCCATACCTAGGTCATTTTCCAAGAAATCAATAAGAACATCACGCGTGTTCACTTTCTCACCGTCTTCTGAATCTGCTTTTGTTTCTCTCTCTTCAATTCCAAAGAACTTCAAATTTTCTCTGCGACTATACAACTCCGCGTATAATTGTTTCGTGTGCAGGTCCTCCTTTGAACGTTCTAGATCCTTAATCTTACCTTGAATGTCGTTAACTTCAGTATTAAGCCACTGCAGGCTATCATCCATCTCGTCTAATCTTTTCTTCGCCTCTCCCGCTCCTTCCTTCAGTCTACTAACCTCGCTCTCAACTTTGATCATCTTTTGGCGAAATTCATTCAGGGAAGCTTCAATAGCATCCAATTTAGCAAGCTTGGCCAATATTTGGTCTAATTTTAAAGTGACATCCATATCCATATCGATATTTAACGCTACAGGGTTGACTTCGTCTTCGCCACGTGGCTTCTCCTCAAACACTTCTCTCTGCTCGTTTTGACTCTCAAGGTTATCTGTTTCACGTTGTCATTTATCTAAAGGCGACTTAGACTCCGAAGAACTAGAGCTGTTCCTTGGTATAGATTTCCGTTTTCCGAGCGAATGAAAATCACCCATAGGCGAATTATATCCAATACTTCAGGTAGAAAAACGAGCGGAACTCTCACAGACACGTCTAAGCTACATTCATGCCAGACCCAGTCCCCAGTCTACCATGATCACGTGGATACTCCATCGACTAAAAAAATATATATTTTTTTTATCGAATGAAAATATTTTTATCGAATGGAAATATATTTTTATCGCCTGAAAATAATTTTTATCAAATGCAAATATATTTTTATCGAATGAAAATAATTTTTATCAAATTTTGCTACATTTCGGCAACCATAGTCCATATTAAACCAACAACAGCTTCTCTTTATTTTACAAGTAATTTAGCTCAGCTTGTAAGTGAATACACGTTCATTTGTTACTGTTTTAATTTGCTGAAAAAAAATTTTTTCTCAGTGAAATTCACTTCAAAGAGGCATAGTCATAATCTATCTGGAAATTCTCTATTCTTTGAGCCTTTGTTTGTTTTTTACTTTGAATTGCTTTTGTTGCTGTTGTGGTCCACTTGGGACTGTGAGGGAAGCAGAAATGACAGCACATTTGGTCATTCACATATTACTCTCCAAAATATCTGCAAGACATGCAATCAAAGATAATGAGATAAATGTTATGGCAAAACCATGTGGTAACTAGTCATCTCGCCAACCAGGAAGACTCGCCACCAATATGCAATCAAAGTCGCTA
>OX421448.1:44976482-44978982 GCA_949126865.1 Montipora capitata | reverse complement strand
CGGACGAAATTCCTTTTTGGCTTTTAAAAGAACACGCGGAACTACTAACCCCGGTTATCTCTTATGTGTGGAATCTTTCCCTGTCAACTCATTCCTGGCCTAAATCTTGGAAAAGAGCGAAAATCAGTCCATTAGCTAAGGTTGATGTACCTAAGGAGAACGGTGATTTCCGTGGAATCAGTGTAACACCGGTGATCGCTAGAGCTCTTGAAAGGGTTGTATACAACACACATGTCAGACGTGTCATGGAGGATCACCTGAGCAGTAGTCAATTCGCGTACAGAGAGGGTGGGAACTGTACATCTGCGCTCTTAACTATTCAGCACCATATTTGCAAATACCTAGATGACAATAACTGTAAAACTGTGCGACTCTTTACCATGGACTTTTTCAAATCATTTGACTTGGTGAAACACAATCTTTTGTCCAGCAAGCTTAAACAATTACATGTATCGCCATATCTTGTTAATTGGTATCACAGTCACAGTTTTTATCCGCTAGACAGCAACGCATTTTGTCTGGTCACTATCACTGTAGGTGGAAAGCCGTCAATAAGGGTACCACACAAGGTAGCCCCCACCTCTTTAATATATTTCTTAACGATCTTGAAATTACATATGATGGCTTCCCTGCTGATGATTCGACAATTGTTGCACCGGTACTAGGCAATACTGACACCTCTGTAGCCTTAGTAAACGAGTTTTTAAATTGGTCGCGAGATAACTGTATGTCATGTAATCCTAGTAAATGCAAAGAGCTCGTAATTAGAAATAAATCGAACAAGCTTAAGGTCAAACTAGCTAAGGCTAACAAGGGCCTCCATATATTAAGAACTTTGAGAAAGGAACAGTGTGACCAGAATGAAATAGACCTCCTTTTTAAGACAATTGTATTGTCTAATTTAACTTATTGCCTTTCAGTGTATGGTGCGCATGAACGTGATCTAAACACAGTACAGAACTTTTTAAACAGATGTTACAAGCGGCATTACATTTCAGTTCCATTGAATGCCAAGGATATCATGTATACGCAGGACAAGAAATTATTTAGTAAAGCTCGGGCTCTAACCTATCATCCGTTAAATGAAATTCTGCCGAAGCCTTAACCCCAGGGACCAGTTCCTGAAAGGTGTAATAACTCTATTCCAGGGATAAATATGCCTTATTCCAGCACATTTATTCCTGGAATATAGTTATTACACCTTTCAGGAACTGGCCCCAGCAATATAATTTATGTTGCATGGTTTGCCTCCGCCCAAAGATTAACACTGAACATTTCAAGAACACATTTGTAAATAGACTCATTTTTGAACACAACCTGTTATAATTACATAATTCACTTTTAGCTTCAGCATATTATTGTAAATTCATTACACAGTTCTCGTTTATGTAACATAGGATAATGTACTTTTTATCTTATGGTTTATTAAAGACATCATCATCATCATTATTTGAAGTTAACTTCACGGATAGAGAGAGGTCACTTGAAAACAAAGACAACAGCACAAAAAAGAAAATATTGCCTTTTGTCACACAATACCACCCAGCTTTACCTAACCTCCAGAATATATTAATGGGGAAATGGCACCTTATTCAAAACCAACCGCACCTTAGAGAAGTATTTAAAGAGCCACCCATACTATCATATCCCAAAGGAAAGTTGTTAAAAGACACTTTAGTCAGAGCTAAACTTCGAAGGCACAGATTTTAGAATCGTTTGCGAACGGCAGGAGTCACGCAGGCCCGTCAACACTTTTTCACCATTCATACGCTCTGCGGTGATGCAATTGTCCCTTTCGTAAACAAGGGATGCCATTTGGACGAGAAAATTTCACTGTTAAGTTTGTCATTTGCAATTGAGGAAAAAATACTTAATCTAGGACGAGGAATTGCACTTGACCTCTACACTACCGAAGCTAATCCTAACAGATAATTGAAAGCTAACCAATAGAAACCATGCCACACTATTACTGTGCTGGTGAGTGCTATAATAGCTCTGACTAGAGTCACCAAAGCAAGACGAGATGGCGATGCCTTGGTGGCGAGTCTACTGGTGGCGAGTCTTCCTGGTGGCGAGGTGACCATAAACCAACCATATCATCTTCATAACATATCAGGGTCACGCTTGTTCCTTATTGTTGTAATGTGCATGCACAACTTTCGTTATTAAGTTTGCATCAACGTTTTTAAATGTTTCAATGCCACTTAAGGATTGAAAGCACATTTTTATTGCTACCATTTTAAAGTGGGACAGTGCATTCCTTTGATTTTTAAGCAATTTTGACTTTCTTTCATCCCATCAGAGTAAATGAATGTGAAAAAGGCCTACTTTGCTGTGTAATTTAAACCACCTCCCCATCTTGGAGCCAGATGTGGAGATACACTTAGTGCCCGACGTTGTGACTGGATTTTATTCACTGGTGACTAAATTTTCACACTTACTCGCCAGCCTGGTTGATAAGATCTATTTATTGTCTTATTTAATTTTTTAATTCATACAA
>OX421448.1:44963982-44966482 GCA_949126865.1 Montipora capitata | reverse complement strand
CAATTATTTAACTTCTATGGCCACAATAAATTTAGCATTCAAAGATCAAGCACCAAAATATCAAGTAGAGGAGTTTAAACTTCAAGGCCACAAGAAAATAATTCAGAAGTGAAAGATCAAACAGTAAAATGACAATCTGAGGAATTAAACGAAGGGGGTAGTTTTTAAAGAAACTGTGGTGCTGCGTCGGTGGGGAAGTAGTATACAAAAATTTGGTTTTATCAACAGAGTTGATAATGTAAATTGGCCACCGTACAGAGATTCTAAAAGCTGACGTTTTGAGCGTTAGCCCTTCATCAGAACGAATCTACTATCACCACAATGAGCTGAGCAGTCAAAGTTCAAGCACTCAAAGCTCTATGGCACAGTATCCTTCCTATTGTCTGCAGTGGACTGTCGGTGAAACATGGCCTTGTGCTCTTCGTTCAACAAGGAAGAGTTGTTGAGACATCCGTATTTTGTAGACCAGGTAATGGTGTGTGAGGTCCGAAAGCTGGCGTTCAAGCGTCTTTCGAATACCCGCCGACGGTCATAGGGATGAAAGACGGCAATAAACCGGATGGATAAGTGTTTAACTTAGCACTGGCGGGAAATCGACCGCCTTGCATAATGTCGTGAAAGCTGGTAGTGCCACAGAATCGATTGATTCGAGGAGTGGGGAAGATGCACATCAAACAGCTACAAACACACACTGTCTTAGAACTGTCCTACAAAATCGTCCGAAGTCATTCTCGAACTTCAAGAAATGTGCCTGGCCGTGAGAAAAAGACCAGAGTGATGAAGCACATGGTAATGCAAGCTATTGGACATTACAGAGAGCCATGCAATTGGCCAAAAAAATAATGGAGAGATCCAAAGGTCAGCTCATATGAGGTTGCACGTCAAAATCACTGAAAATAGGACAAGGCTCAAACAAGAGTTGTTGATTAACTGAAATTTATTTCCGGTGATCAATAAATTATGATGACTCTACGGACGGTTCTGATCAGTCTTTGCCACACTCCAGATATGTGACTGGCGGTAGGGGGCTGAAAGTGCCACTTTTTCAATGGTTGGCATTGCCACTGGACGTCTTTATCATTTAAAGACCCTTGAATACGCTGCTGGTTGAGATCACAGATAGCTAGACAAAGCTCTTTCTCTCCGCGGGTGAAATTGGTACAATTGTCACTCCAGATTTATTTAGCAGCACCTCAAACACAGATAAAACAACGTAAGGCTTGAATAAAGGCATCTGTCTCAAGTGACCCCATGTCTTTGATGTAAATGGCCCTTGAATGTAGGCAAACGAAAATGCATCCATAAACCTTCTCTGTACTGTGGCCTCGCTTTATGTGGAAGGGACCAAAGAAGTCAACTCCTGTGTACATTAAGGGAGTTAAGGGAGGTTCATGCGGAGAGCCTGGCCAGGGGAAGCCTTTTCCCATCATCTAGTACATGACGGCCTCATCTCTCTTGCGGCAATGTATGCACTACTATTTTACCGCACTACTAAAAGAACATGCTCCCACCCAGCGTGTGAGAGTATTTGATGGTGGTAACAGATCATTAACATCACAATAGGATGTTCACTGGGAATCATCAGCAGATGGATGGCTTGGGAGATTTTCTGTGTGTTCTGTTGTCAACCTCCAACACAGCTTAACCCATCAACGAGAATAGGGCACAAAGGTCTCATTTTGCTGCTACTCTTCACTGGTCCATTGGATTCCAAGCCCTCTAGTTCCTCTGAGAAATGCTTGCACTGAATTACCTTTATGATGCCTTGTGTGGCTCCTTGTATCTCTGCTTTGTTAATCACCCCCAAGGAAACTATGGAGTGTAAGCCCTGTCTGTTTTTGCTAAAGCCCACAAAGGGTATGAGCCATGCAACAATCCCTGGTAGCTTACGCCAGGAGGAATACTTGGTCAGAAGGACTTGATGGTGATGGTGTTCTCTTTGTCATCTTTAGAGACACTGCCTAGTTCATGGTAGGGCCAATGATCCTGTGTTTCGTTTAGGAAGTCCACTCCTGTCCACCACCAACACACAATATGCAGAGCTTCCAGGGGCAAACCTAGTGACCCATTATCTGCTGGATTCAAGGTTCCAAGGACATGATGCCACTGATCTGGCATTGTGACCGTGCGCCTAACAGGCTGCACGTCCAAAATATTGCTCGCTAACTTTTAAAGTTTTTTACATTTTAACTGCGGTATTTTCATCACCACTACAACCCTGTATCTCTATAACATCGAGAATTACAAGGACCTACAGTCATTTATTTCTGAAATCAATTTTACCGTTGGTTTCGACCAAATGTGTTTCTCCAGCACTGTGGCGATGTTTACTCGACAATGGCATATCGAAATTCAAGCAGACTCGACGTGGTAACAGGGCAGGGAAACGGAAGATGAGGTTTAACTCTATTACAGAATCAGTCTCATCTTCCAGCTTATTTGAGAGTCGCAGTTCAAGCTCAAGAAATTTGGAGTCAGAAGTTCTTGAATCTCCTGCAGT
>OX421448.1:44953982-44956482 GCA_949126865.1 Montipora capitata | reverse complement strand
ATCTCTTGCTATGCTTCGAAAACTTGACGAGTGCGTGACTGTGCATGACTCCTCACATCTTCCATAACTTAAGCGTTAAAATGTGTTGAACAGCCACAAAATTATCCCTTTCTCAGGAAAGGTCTTGAAAATGTGAATCATAGATTTCCATTTCCTTGCCTTCGGCAAATTCCATACATTGATTGTGGGAGTTCATGAAATCATTCCGCAGTGTTTCATACGTTCACAGGATTCTTGAGGAGTACTCTGATCTTCCTTTGTGCGGATGTGAGTGTGCCAAGGTGGCCAAAATGCAACCGTTTGAGCGATAACGCCTTTTCCCTCCTCACTTCTTCAGGATCCAGTCGAACAGAAGTGTTAGGGTTAGATGGATAATAAAGTTACAAAGGACCTAACACAACCTGATCATGTGAGATATGTGACAGCTAAAGCCAACTGCATGCTTGGTTTATCAAGATGAACTGTGCTGGGATGATCAACAAAAACAGACTCGAACTGTTGCGCACCCCCATGGTGTGTTCCCATTTTTGTCATACTTCCCATTTTGGGTTCTGCAAACACCAGTGCTAATGATAAAAGTAGAGAAAGTCCAAAAGCGTGCATGAATAATGAACTATCATACAAGGACAGACTGTGTAGAACACAGAGATGCATAATTCAGGCTAAGTAAGGTAAAGCAAATTTGATTAGTCAGTTAAGGAGATAATTATCTTAACCAACTATAACACATTTAAGCGCTTAAACACCTGTAGCTTCTACTAAATTACTTTGGTAACCAAAGTCGGTATTTACTCAAGATGGTGATGCATGTCGTGTCTTGTGTTAACCTTATCAGATGGAACCGTTGTTTGTTGCAGGTCAGGCCAAAGCAGTAAACCACCTTGAGACAAAAGCGATAATTTTTGGAACTTTGAATGATCTTGTGACCCTCTTCTTATTCTTGACATCTTTTGTTGCTAAACACAATGTTAATTAGGGTTGTTTTCCCCATATAAAGATTTTGCATGACCCACATGCAACAGATACATGTAATCAGCTTTGTTTAGAGCTGAGATTTTTTTAGCGTTATAGCAATGTGAAGTTACATTGTAGGTGAATGAGGAATTTACATTGGGGAAGCTGCATTTTGGTGTTACTTTAGCAAGAATGCTTTTCGTGTTCCACAGGAGCACTAACTTTTGGCTGTAACATTTTGGAGGAAGAAATACATGTAACTTTACTTGTAACCTTGCGTAGGTACATTGCATTGTTTAGTTAAACCCAGCGATCTTTTTCATTTTGTCTTCAGGATAAGAAGGCCACCTTAGTAATCAACCACGATGTTGACACGGTTATGGAAGGACTTATGGATGGCCTGGGATTATCCATTCCACAATATGGAGAAAAGCAATGGTGGATTAGGGCATGCATGGACAACAACAGTCCGAACACTACAGACAAAAGAAAATGTCAAGTGGATTTTGAGACACAGTCTGTTAAAAGGCAGAAGGGTTGTTGTCACAAAGATGAACAGTGAGATGGTGTATGTCCACTGACTGTGTTCCATCTTCAATCCAAAGTCATACTATCCTAGTATATTCTTAACTCTAGAAGTAATAGAGCGGCCTTAGTAAGTTCTGTGATAATTTGGATTCACCTGATGGTCTAAAACTGTTAATTTCATTTTATAATTATCAGAATGATGATGTGTGTACCTCATTCCGCATACCAGTGTTAACATAAACCAGAAAGAGTTGCAGAGAGTGATGAAATTGTTCTCAAATTTGTCTATCCAAAACGACCATGAGATCCAGAGTCAAAAACCTAACCTTATCCGTTAAGTAAGAAAGGAAGGAAATCATTGATATTACTGAGCTTTCCCAGTCATGAGAGCAAAGACGAGGAAAAGTCAAATGGTTGTGTATGGTAAAGAAACGCTTCCAATTACGCATTAAGGGGGTGGTTCTTCATTATGCTTTCAAGGTTCAATCTCAAAAAAGGCTCTTCAGGTTCAAATCGATTTAATAGAGATCTATTGAGGGCCAATATGATTTTTGACGTAGAGAGGGCCTGCAAAATCTATTCCAGTATAGGTGAATGGTGGTTCCTCCCTTACTCTGATCTCTGGAAGTGGTGGTGGTGGAGCTTTATTTGGCCTTCTTTCCAGTTTCTGGCATGACACAGTTATCCAGAACCTTGCTGTCAATTTAAGTTGACTTCAGAGAATACTTCATTGAAGTTGGTAGCTCTGCCTTGGCTAGGCACCCAGGACATCTTATCACGCCTTGGTTATCAGTGAAGATGCCAAACTGCCTGTTTCAAATTTCATGTTTCGGATTCCTGCTGAAAGTGCACTTAACCCGTAAAATTATTTTTGGTCATGAATAAATGAGCATAATTTTTTTTTTTATACACAATTTACATTACATTGACTAATACAAGAGACGCAATACAACTGGGAGAAAAGAACAATACTAACTGAATAAAAGAAAAGAACAAGTTAAAAAAAAGAATAAAGAAT
>OX421448.1:44928982-44936482 GCA_949126865.1 Montipora capitata | reverse complement strand
CAAGGTCCATTGGAAGTGTTTGATTTCGTTTCACTCCTCGACTCCAAACAACCCAAACGATGTAAAGCTTTGCTGCGGATTCTCTCCCATTTGACTAGCAGATGTTGTTGCTCACTCGTAATAGAAATTATTTCATCGGTTTCAGTGGTTAAATTCAGGCAATCCACAAATTCCTTGCGATATATTTTCCACCGTCAGAAAGTAACGCAACAACAAAAAAAACCTAAGGCACTCTGGTGCTGTTACACTCCATGGACCACAAAGAACACAAACGACATGTCTGATGTTACAATGGGCTAATACGACTAAGCAGAAACATTCGAATTGATAGGAACTTCCATGCACTCCTTGATCGCATCCAAATTCAAAGATGAAGTTGGACCGTACCGTGACGATGGTCTTGCAGTCTGCAAAGCACCCCAAAAGAAATTGAAAAAACCAAAAAAGAAGTCAGCAATGAGTTTAAATCAAATGGCGTAAAGATCACAATCGATGCCAACAAAAAGATCGTCCACTTTCTTGAGGTAACCTTCGACCTTACAGATGGAAGCTACAAACCGTGCATGAAGCCCAACAACACCCACCGGCAAAGCAATCACCCTCCAGCATTTCTGAAAAACGTACCACTCAACATCAACAAAAGGCTAACTAACATTTCATCCAGCAAAGAAGTATTTGACGAATCAATTGCCCCTTACAAACATGCACTCAAAGAAAGTAGATATGATCGCAAACTAACACACAATCCAGACCCCGCTCCGAAAAACAAAAGAAAGAGAAAAAGGGACATTACGTGGTAGAATCCCCCTTTCGATTCAAGCGTTCAAACCAACCTTGGTAGAAAACTCCTACATATCGTTGAATTATGCTTCCAGAGCAACCATCTGCTCTACAAGATTTTCAACAGACACACACTCAAGCTGAGCTACTTATGTATACCAAACATGAAATCCATCATATCGATGCAGATGCAAAAACACCAGCACCACAACCGGATACCTGCAATTGTAGAAAAAAACCTGATAGCCCACTCGAAGGAAAATGCCTTCAAACTAACGTAATCTATCAAGCCACAGTCACCACCGAGACAACAACTGAAACCTACGTTGGACTAGCTAAACTTCAAGGAATGCTACAGGAATCACAAAACATCCTTTCGACATTCAAACAGAAGAAATGAGGCAGAGCTTTTCAAACATGTTTGGAACTTACAAGATGCAAAGAAACCGTTTCAAATTAAATGGAAAATTCTTTTAAAATGTAGACCCTACAGCAACATTAGCAAGAAATGTAGTCTTTGTCTGAATGAAAAGTTCATAATCATATGTAAGAAAGAACTGTGTAGCCTTAACAGAAGAAACGAATTAGCAAGTTCATGCCCCCACAGAAACCGATATCTACTCTGGAACTTTAGAGTAACGTAAATTTAAAATACCGACATATAATCCCCTTATATCATGTCCTGTCACCTAGCAGCTCCTTAAATGTAACGCATTTACTATAGCAACCATTCAATTTCCGTATTTAACTGCCAGCTTTCCAATTTCAACAGTTCAGTCATTAAAATTGCCTGATGAGTTCGGTACTTGTGCCATACAAAACAGTTCTGTAGCATTAAAACGATGGTTACTCATGAAACCTAAACTTCTGTGAAGTCATATATAAGTTTTGTCTGACGAGCGCTTAGGCGGGAAACTCAGAGTCACAGAGAATCGATGCGTCCTCTTTAATCCTTCAACTTATGTATACTTAGCTCTGCTACCACAGCAATGAGCACTTTACGCCAAGGTTGACTCTACCTCCACACATATATACAAGTTTTCAGGGTCTCTCGAACCAAGAGCGCATCTCTGCCCCCCAGGAGGATCACAAATGGATTCACAGTCCAAGCCTCTGGCGAAATGTAATTAATGAAGTTTGAAGGGACCAAGGACGGACAACTCCTGGATGACATTTTCATTGGGAGAAAAACTCTTTATGCCCTGAGCGGGATTTGAACCCACGTCCCCCTGATTGCTGGTTGGGTGTGATCACCACTACACTATCAGAGCAACTATGCTGGCTACATGGCCAATCTAGATAGCGAATGGGATTTTACGTGGTCATCCTAGGTCATTGCTTTTCCCCAACTAAATGACACTGGATCGACACGAACAACGATTTGCATAGTGTATCTGATAGTGTAGTGGTGATCACACCCAACCAGTTGAGAATAAAAATCCGAGTTTCGTTCCCGAACAAAGGAGAAACCGATTAGACCACATTACAAAAATACGCATCCACTTTAAATCACGCATCTGTAAAAATAACAAACACCAAGGCAAATTAAAAATAAACACTCAGCTTTAAGGTTATATCCCTCCGATGTTACTTAACAATTAGACCCGTAGCCCGCAAGGGCTACGGGTCAATAGCCCATGAGGCGAAGCCGAATGGGCTATTGACCCATGGCCCTTGAGGGCAAAGGGTCTAATTGTTTTAGTATCACCCAACTAGTCGGACAGAAAAGGCAATAATAAGGTTAGCAAATGCAAGTTGAAAATATATTTATTTGGAAATAAAGCGAAAGAAAGCGTCACGCTTTTCGCTACTCGATGACTATTACTAATCGTCCTCTAGTAGCGTAGCCAATCAAAATGCAGCATTTGCATTAGTCCACTAGTTGGGTGATACTAAACTTGAATAGCTTTGTAGCCACCAGTGTGGACCACAGCAATCATGATATGTCAAACTGAATTGAAACCAGCGAAAAATGCAGAAAGAAAAGTATGGCCGTGGTGCTGGGTCAAGCCACAGAAAACGCGCGAAAAATGAAGCCTCGTTTATGTTTAGGTGAGTTAACCTGGGTTGAGCCTGCCATCCAATCGAAAACCAGTACCTGGTCAGGGGTCAACTTAGAAAAACAGCTGCCCTCGGTGACCGAAAAACCTTTACTAACAATGACCACAACCAAGTTTTCTGAGCACCCCCAGCAAACCATTGTTTTAAGTAAGACCGCTGGTCAGCAACCTGGTTCTGGTCATTGCTGTGTAAGGTTTTCCTCTGTGACCTCTAAGCCCGCGATATGGTCATGTGACACTGGTCGGCGGATACTTTGTTTTGACAGGTGTCAATTAAGCATAACATGGATGGAAGTCCAATATCAAAAGATGTAATGACCGGATGCAAAGATGGCCGCCAACAAATTATTCTTTTGTCTTTGTGTTAATTAGCCTAACTAGCCTCGGCTACACGCGTAAAATTGAAAGAATTTGGGCTCTAAAACGAGGCTAGTTGGGCTAATTAACACAAACACAAAAGAATAATTTGTTGGCGGCCATTTTTGCATTCAGTCAATGCTGTAAACTAACGTGATACTGGTCACATTGGCGTGCGTACGGACAGTCGATGACGTCTCGCATCAATGAACTATAGTGCTCTGCGCGCGTGGAGCTCCGCTAATACATTATGAAATACCCACAAAACCAAGTATTTCTTGAAAGCGGCTAAGGGACCGCCATAACAACATGACAACCGCTTACAGAAATTTTTTTTGGAGATATCGAGACTTGCCGCAAAGTGCGCAACCACGCCATAGATCAGCCTTCACAGAAATTTTTTTGGGGATCACTTTCTGGGGATGTAACCAGTCTCAATTAGGTAACCAAGGTTTTGACGCCTTCGTAACCGCAAGCAGAATTTTTTTGGGGATCACCTGCTGGGAAGCTTAGAGACCTTGTTCCATTTTGGAACCAAGCCTTCATATTACCTGGGCCACTAGTTGTTGTTCGATTCAGTAGTTCATAGCAACGCGGTACGAAATTTTGACACGAAATAATGGTCTAAAAGTCTGGGGATAAGTCATGATTTGAAATATCAGACATCATATCCAAACCTTTTTTTACCAGAATTCGTTTTTAGTACCTCTTGATATAAATCAGAGTTGTGGAGTAGTCCGTATACACACTCTGACATCATATATAAATTAAATGAGGTAATGAACCAATCAGAGAAGAGATTTGGGTAAGTAGAAGACTACAAATGACGTCAAAATGACGTTTCAGAGCCACATTAAAAAAGGGTGAATTTGCTGAGTTTGAATTTCCCTCAACCAACCCGCAAAAGGATTAAGAATAGAGATCCGTGTAGCAGGCGTGCATGTTGAAAAAAGAGGGTGAAGGAAAGAAAGGGAGGTCAAGAAATAGTGAAGAGGGATGATGTCACGCACGAGGATTGAGTAACGTGGGGTATCGGCACATTTTATGCATTTCGTGCTAATAAAACTGTTTTAGAGAATCACGCTTGTATACAGCTATTTTATACTCTTTTTGATAACAAATAAGGTAACAAATATGGTGTTTATGGTTGTTTTGAATAGCAACATACTAATTAAAACACTTTTCTTTTAATTAATATGGTGCTATTCAAAACAAGCGGTGCTTGTTTAGATAGCATCCATGTTAAATCATGAAGTGTTTTTTTTTTTAATTCTAAAAGCGGATTATAACGAATAATTTTAAAAGCCGGGTTTAATAATAAATTTATTATGAAATACAAATACTGAATACAAGGAAAAAACTATATGTTTAAATATTCGCTTAAGTAAATGAAACAGGAAAGAATCATCATAGCGTGACATTTATATTCAAGATAGTTCTGTCAGTAAACTTTATAAGTAAACTTTATCATTCAGATTCTTTTAGTGCGTTCATTTTATGATGACCATAAGCATATGATTTTAATCCATTATCTAATAAAGATCGTTTGTCATCGAAGCATGATAATGAAACTTTGTTTAATTCATAGCTTGCAAGTTGATGATTTTTGCTTCTGATGGTTTTTATTGTATGATACATTTGTTTATTACCAAATAGCGTTTGTTTATAGTCTTCATGTTTGATATTTTTTTGGATTACAATCTTTTGGATTCCTTTTGCTGATTTATTATTTTCATCATTGTCTTTGATATATAAATACATTTTAGATTGCAAGCCGATAAATATAGTGATTGGCATACCAAAAGCTTCATCTTTGAATTTGCCTATAACGTTTTTGTTTGCTTTGTTGAAATATGGACTGTTTTCAGGACAAGCACTGTTATCAAATTTATTTTTATCATTCCAAAAGTCTTGATACACATCATTAGTTTCAATTTCATAAGTCAGTGAGTCTGTGTCTGTGAATAATAATTTTGCTTTAATATTGTACTTTTGTTTGATATAATGATAGTGAAAATCATACATTTATGTCTTTGAAAGATCTAAAATACACATACCAACGTATGCAGGTCTGTTTAAGGTCAATGTTTCCTTGATTTTATGCACAGCTACTAGATTTTCATTGAAGATCTTACTACTTACATAAGTAGGTTATGCAGCTAATTTTAATAATTTATTTTCATGTGTTACTAATCTAACATCAACTCTTTTTCTTAAATTTTCCATTGTTTTACCATATACACCGTTGTTCATGAGTTTGAAGAAATCTTTTTCAAAAGCATTTTTGGAATTAGTTATTTCCTGAGTATTAAAATCGATATACTGTTTTAACCATAGAGATTGATCAAACTCTAGTACTCTATGAACTTTAGTTATTTTTAAACCAAGATCAGTATATAATTGAAGGTTTCTATAATGAAGAACATATTTCTCTCTTTTTTTAAGGTTGGAATTAGTTTATGAACTAGACCTGTTAACGAGGCCCTGTTAGGGGGGGTGCCCATGTCCACCGTCTGAATTTCACAGCTAGCTATGTCGCAATTTCGGAACATTCTTGTGTCGCCTGTCGGAATTTCGTTAATAAATTTTAGCTCGTTGCCCCTCTGACAATCCCCATTCGCTGGAACGACGCCAAAGGAACATACGGCCTCTATCTTTAGTACTTTTAAGCCCAGGGTTTTGAGACCTTTTTTAATGTTTAATACCTATTCAGACTACTTGGAATAGTTGTTGAAGTCAATGAAATTCCATCTAGTAAACTATACAAGTGAATAAAGGTCTAATCTAGCAAAGCAATCGAGCTATAATAGCGGTTCTACAATTCTGGTAGTGCAAAAGTCTAATGTTTCTTCCGAGTTCAACTCTGATTTATTCATCAGACTGGGCTTTTCTGTAACTGTAACAACCCAGGAGGAAGGACATTATCGACCATTCATTATCCGCAAGGCATGCGTTTACAAAAGGTCTGTGAAAAATCATAGTTAGTAGAGGGGACTGGTTATGAAAATCGGCAAACTTCAAAGGGTTAAACAATAGCGCAGTCTCTGATGTTGAACAGACCCGTCACGTGACTCTGACCGTGCACAGGTTCGGCACTCTGACGACTCGCTTATGACTCTGATAGTGATGTATTTCAATTACTCGCTTACGATTGGAACACCGAGATGAGCGCGATCAATACAGAAAAAAGTATCTCTCTGACAGACTGATGGAGTGCACACGTGGGTCATGCAGGGAGAACATGATACGCAAAGCGGAAAAGTCCTCAAAGGGAGTGATGCACTGAATACGTCAATCACATGAAATGAACAATCAAAACAGCAGTAAAATGAGATGAATTTCTGTTCGCCTTTATTGGACCCTTATTAGCCATAATTGGCCATTATTGTTGACAATGATCATTATTAAGTAATTACGACGAATTGTGTACGCGCAAATGTTCCGAAGTCCGCAGAACATTCACAATTCTGAAATTCGCTGTCGGTCAGTCTTGACATTCGTGTCGCTTTCGCTAATTCGTTGTAATAGTCTGTCGGTCGTCGCCAGTTAGTGGCTATCATTTCGCCGGTTCAAGGCCATGTCGCTTGTCGGAATTTACCCCTAACAGGGCCTCGTTAATACTTTGAATTTATCAGCTATTTATCGGCAATATGGAGATAACATATCTTTGTTAACTTTAATTTTTTCTGTTCCAAGTGGACAATCATCATGTAAATTATGCAATTCTTTTGGATACTCTAGGTCAACTTCTAATATCAATCCTTTTTTGCTATTTTCATTATATTTGGCAAGGTCAATTTTATCAATTTGTTTTTCATTTAACCATTTAAATCCACCTGCTGGTAAATATTGACTCATAGCCCAACCATAAAGATTATTAGCATCTAAATACATAATATTTTTTCTTTCTTTTTCTTGATCCCTTTTTAAAATCTTTGAATATGATAAGCAGCATCTGTTTAACAAAGCTATAATTTGTTATAAATTTTTCATGTATATTATATGTACAGATAATATTTTGATATCATTAAGTACAATTTACAATATTTTGTTATGTTTTTAGAAAAATCTGTGTCAGAATCTGATGAATATTCTGTCAGTTTCATAAGTATTATCTGAAGTAACATCAAAACTACATTGAGAATTATCAATAAAGTTGTTATTTAAATCATATTGATCTAATTGACTATCACTTTCATAATCATTACCAATTTTGGAATTATATAAATCTATACTTTCAGAACTCATTTATATTATTATATTGGAAAACAGTTTTTGGTAATAAAATTAAACAATTTCAAGA
>OX421448.1:44918982-44923982 GCA_949126865.1 Montipora capitata | reverse complement strand
AATTTTTCATGTATATTATATGTACAGATAATATCTTGATATGTTTTCAGAAAAATCTGTGTCAGAATCTGATGAATATTCTGTTTCAGTTTCATAAGTATTATCTGAATTAACATCAAAACTGATTAAAAAGACAAACGCAACTAGATTCATTTTGACAACGTTTCGACATCATCCGATGTCATCGTAAGGCAATGAATTTTAATCGGATGAAGCATAACTTATAGTGCAAGAACAATAGAACAATATATACAATAGTACGCTAACAATAAATGTGAAATCTAAGTAAATAGTTTTGCCCTGACAGAGTCTGACTGCACATTAAGTGATGGTTTCAATTCTTTGATGTAGAACATCTCATGAATTAAGCAATCAAATTTCGATGCGCATTTCTTTATGACACTAAAACTCGCCGCTGGGGGTGCTGTTGTTTGGCCATGATCTGCTAGGCGATGCCTCCCAATAGCTGAGTATCTATGTTCCTCAATTCGTTGATGCACGTGACGAGCTGTATAGCCAACATAGCTCGCATCACACGAGCCACATTGAAATTTATAGACGATTAGTTGTTGGCTGACTAATGATGGTTTGGGCTCACAGAATTTAAGGACATCCTCGAGCTTGCGGCTGACAAAAACTGGCTGTAGATCTATATCCAGTTTCTTATTTAGCTGAGTAAGTTGGCGCTTCACAATATCGGCTGGTTTTTGCTCAATAAATGGCAAGACGATTCTAATGGTGTTTTTATTATTATTGCTAGTAGACTGTGATTCGACATCTGATGTATTGATAAAGTTACGGATGGTTGCCTCAATCAATTCAGACGGGTATCATAGCTTGTAAATAATTGATCTTATGTTTCCACATTCTTTTTTAAACAGCTCGGTCGTTGAGGACAGACTGTACGCCCGGTGAAGCATTGTCTTGAGTAGAGATTTCTTGTATTTGTTGTCCACATGACTCAGGTAGTGCAACAAGAGGCCTTTGTTGGTAGTTTTTCTGTATACGCTTGTGGTAATCTTACTTCTTTGTTTCATCAAAAGCATGCCAAGGAAGGGCAGTGTGTTCTTTACCACTAGCTCCATTGTAAATTGAATAGATGGATGACAGTTATTTAGCGTAATTAGGAACTGTTCTGCTTCAGCTACATCTTTTATGACAACCAAGGTATCGTCTACGTATCGTCTGTAGAATGACGGGAGTTTGTCTTGTTGTTCTAGCATCTCCTCCACATGACACAGGAATACATTAGCTCATAGAGGCCCTAACAGGGAGCCCATAGCAACTCCGTCAGTTTGTAGGTATAGATTGTCGTTAAACTGAAATAGCTGGTCTTTGGTGGCGATTTTTAGCAGTTCAGAAAGATCTTGTTTAGAGATGGTCAGATCATATCTCGCACAGAACCAGTTGTCTTTAAAGTTGGCTTTTTCCACAAGCAGGTCTATCGTGTAGTCAAGCGGTACATTCGTGAATAGTGACGTCACATCATACGAAACCAAGATGTCATCATCATCGAAGGAGAGCTCTTTCAACTGTTCAGCAAACATGAGTGTGTCAGAAATTGTGTAGTTGTTAATGGATAGTGTTTTTAGCTTATCATCTAACCACTTCGCTAGAGGGTAGTTGTACGTAGTGGTCGAAGACAAGATGGGACGTACTGAAAGGTTTTTCTTATGTGTCTTGGGCAACCCATATAGACGAGAAGCTTTCAAGCATACAGTGTCAGCAATTCGATGTCGAAACGTTGTCAAAATGAATCTAGTTGCGTTTGTCTTTTTAAGCAATTTTATCACAAGATCTAGACTTATTAACATCAAAACTACATTGAGAATTATCAATAAAGTTGTTGTTATTTGAATCATATTGATCTAATTGACTATCACTTTCATGATCATTACCAATTTTTGAATTATATAAATCTATACTTTCAGAACTCATTTATATTATTATATTGGAAAATATTTGTTGGTAATAACATTAAACAATTTCAAGATTAGAGTCAATAAATTTATTTCACCTAAGCTGACACAATTTGGAATAAAACGTTTTTCAATTTTATGTTTTAATGTATCATATATTTTTGAATCAAAAAAATCTCTAATCAATACATTCTCAAAAATCATTTTATAATATATATACAGAAAATAGTTTTATATATGTGTCAAATTCTTCAATGGAATCCAAGAATTAAAATCATCAGTATATCCTTTCCATTTTACCAAAGCTAGTTTCTTATTATAATCTCTTGTTATAACTTTGTCAATAAAAATGACACCTACGGAAGCAAGTAAAAAAAACAATGAAGGTTTAGTATATTTCAATTTATATGGTGATATGGAGCAAATATCATCAAAACCTAAATTCAAAATAGGCGATAAGGTTCGAATTAGCAAATACAAAAGAAAAACATTTGATAAAGGTTATACTCCAAATTGGACAGAAGAGATATTTATAGGTAATAAAATACAATACACTAATCCAACAAATTGCAAAATAAAGGATCTCAATAATGAAGAGATACAAGGCAGCTTTTAGGAGTCTGAATTATTAAAAGCCGAACAAGATGTATTTAGAATTGAACTGTATTTCGTGCTGTTATACTGTTTTAATATTTTAGGTAATATGTCCAAATATTGTGAATTGCCTTGGACAGTGAACTGTTTCCACATTTTGTTTTTAATCGTACGATTCGGTCTTTCAACTACTGATGATTTTTCTTCATATTCTGTTGAATAGGGTGTTATGTTATTCTTAGCTAAGAGTTCTTTCACATATATGTTATAAAACTCACTTCCTTTATCAGTCCATAAATATTCAGGCTTTCTGCCCTCTTTGAAGATACTTTTGAATGATTCTTTAACAGTCTCTCCTTGTTTATTTTTTAATGGAATAATCCATCCATATTTGCTAAACCCATCTAAAACCATAAGAAGATATCTATATCCTTTATTCCATTTACTAAACTGTTGCATTTCAACTAAATCAGAACACCAAATTTCATCAATGTGATTCACAATAACATGCGGCCGAGTAAAATTCCTTTTTATTGGTTTATGCAATTTATTTGCTAATTTTTCTTGCCAATTTATTTTATCTTTACTCGAAGGCTTCTTTTATTTATTTATTTAACACCAAAGCCAATTTTCTTCTTTAGTGTTATGGTGTTTTTTACAGCTCTTTCTGTCAATGACTGATTTGGAAATTGTTCTGTTGCTTCTATCATTTTTTGATCCGCTTTATGCTTGTCAGCTAATGTTTTTGAATTACTGTAATCAATATCATGCTGCTTACAAACTTGATCTAATCGGTTTATTCCATCATCACCTCGTACTAATCTTTCTTCCAATCTTGTATTTGGACCAGGAAATGTTCTTAAATGAAACTCGGGTAACCATTTTTGATTTAGCATACTTTGTATATTAATAGCACCAACATCAAGATCTTTTCTGTTTGTTTTATATTTTTTCTTTGGTCTTATCTTGGTTGACAATTGGTTAAGAGCTTGTTATCCATAATAACGACCCATTTCAACAGCTTTTTTACCAAGATAAGGAATTCCTTTGCCCACCCTAATAGATGGGCTATTTAGTTTCGCTGATTTTTAGCAAATCGAGTCTTTTTAATTCGGCATTCAGCACAAGTACAATAAAACATTAATCATCTATTTTTTGCTGTTTTCTAACTTATTCAGTTTGTTTTCTCTGTTTTACACAATAACTTTAACCATTTATATATATAAAATATATATTTTTAAAATAATTGATTATAAAACGATTGTTGACCAATTGATCATTCATATCAAATTTGGCATTATGGATTGTTGCTAATATGCTTTTTTTCATTTTGTCTTTCCAATAAGTAATACAAACACCAATATCCACATAAAACACTTAATCTCTCTTGTATTTCATCTCCAGAATAGAATATTTGTTTGTTGCTTGTATTAAGATAATTAGCAACTTCTTTCGGCATTTTTAAACCAAAAGAGTCAAAATATTCCCTCTGTTTATCAATATTTCGATAACAAACCCAATGAGTGCCTGGTCCAATCATTGTATCTAAATTGATTATACCACATTCTTTTCTAATTTTAGACGGAAGATTGTCTCTTGAATAAATTTCTCGAAAATGTTTGATACCAAACCAAACAGTTTTGGAATTAAATTCATTGCTAATGGTATGCCAATTGAAGCAAGAGCACCCCAAAAACCACCGTGTTGCATCTGTTTTTTTGTTGGCGTTAAATGCATATTACCGCCTGTTTGATAAGCATTATTGAGATCGCGCTCCTGTTTTGCTGTAAATAAATTTAGCATAGGAACCTTTTGCGTTAATTTATTCATTGGTATTATCATTCCTCCTTTTTCACCAAATATTTTATCGATCAGATTTTCACCTAATCCAGCTAAAGCTCCTGTTAATAAAGGTCCTCCTATTTTACTAACAGCTGGCATCACTTTTGGTAAAAATTTAGTAGCTAAGCTAAAAATATTTCCCCCAACTTTTCTTATCTGAGTTTTACTAATTTTTATGTCTGTTCCTGTTCCATTTTTCATTGATTTTTGGATTTTTTTCAATTGTGTCCTTGTTAGCATAAGCTTATCAGGTCCAGATAATTGGGAATTAGATAGTCTTAATGTTACTGCTGATTTGTTGTTTATTGATTTTGCTAATGTTTGCTTTTTGGTTTGGTGATAATTTTACACCATAAGGAATATATTTTGTTTTCATATCTTGTATATAATTAAATTAGATAAAAACGTGTATTATCATGTTATACACAAGATATATTTAATTTAATAAAAGAAAGAATATTTTATCTGAATAACAGCTTTCCATCCTGCTCACTTAAAACAAGAGCATAAATTGAAAAAGCTGTTGCTGTTGCTCCTGATAATATATAGTGAAAAGTTAATTTAAAAGTAGAATATTTTAAATCGGCACGCTGTTTTGTTAAATCAAAATTGATAAATTGGTACAATGACAAAACATTACTGCTA
>OX421448.1:44908982-44911482 GCA_949126865.1 Montipora capitata | reverse complement strand
GTAGTAGTAGTAGTAGTAGTTAATTACAGTGGAAAGCCTACTCTACTTGGCAAAAATTGGCTGAGTTAAATCAAATTGGCATGGGGTGAGATTTTTAGTGTCCCCAGTGAAAACAATGCCAGTTCCGAGAGTCAACTACAAGCTCTTCTGTCAAAATATAATGATTTGTTCAGCGAGAATTATGCAGGCATGACGGGGCTTGAGGCACATATCACTATGAAAGGGGATGTAAAGCCAATTTCTGCGGTGATTACAAAGCGACTATCAATCAGGCTATGGAGGACGAGCCATATGTTTTACCCACCACTCAGGATTTGTTTGCTTCCCTTGTTGGTTCAAAGGTATTTAGCAAACTTGACCTATCCCACGCATACGCACAGCTGAATGTTGACGAAGAAAGTCAAGAATACTTGACTGTAAACACCCACAAAGGTCCTACAAGAAACTACCCTATAGGGTAAAAAATCATCCCCAAAAATATTTCAGGCCAAAATGGACCAAATCCTCCAGGGAATCGGGAAATGTGTATGTAAGCAGGATGATATATTGGTAGGAGGCAATGATTGGCAAGAGAATCTTAAAGAACTCGCAGAAGTTTTGGACAGGATGCAGCAATACAATTTGCATCTAATTTGCGTCAAAATGCGAGTTCTTAAAACCTGAAGTGGTTTACCTAGGTCTAAAAATAAACGCAGTAGGTCTCCAACCAGTGGAAGAGAAAATAAATGCAGTAAAGAAAGCATCAGCCCCTCGGAACGTAAGTGAATTAAGGTCTTTCCTAGGCATGGTCCAACATTATCATTCTTTCCTGCCAGGTCTAACCACAACATTAGCACCGTTGCATAAGCGTTTGAGTTTTTTGTTCCGTGGGATTGGACAAAGGAATGCCAAACAGCTTTCGAGAGCTGTAAGGAAGGTCTTACTAGTGATTCACTGTTAGTTCACTATGACTTGAATAGGGAGTTACGGTTGGCCTGTGATGCATCAAGTTATAGCCTAGTAGCTGTACTAAGTCATGTCATGGATGACGGGCGGGAGAGGCCAGTAGCCTATGCCTCCCGTACCCTAACCCCCAACGAGAGAAACTATGCACAAATAGAACGAGAAGCTCTGTGTATTGTGTATGGAGTAAAAAAAATTCATAAGTTTTTGTACACGTTAATAACCGATCACGAACAAAGGCTATTTTGGGCCCTAAGGCTGCAATTCCCACTTTGGCAGCTGCCCGCATGCAACGATCGACCATTGTTCTCTCTGCTTATGATTATTGTATTGAATACAGAAGGTCGGAGCAACATAGTAACTGTGATGCGCTCTCCCGATTACCCCATGAAGACTCCAAGATTGGGGGCGAAAGTGAAATCTACAGGGTAAGTGCTATCGATGGGGACTTCCCAATAACAGCCAAAGATATCGGGAAAGCCACCCGATCGGACCCGTTACTGAGTCGAGTACTTGATTTCGTCCAGACGGGATGGCCCGAAAAATGCGATGAGGAAGGACTCAAACCCTATTACAATCGTAGGTGGGAGCTTTCTTGTGAACAGAACTGCGTTATTTGGGGGCTCTAGGGTAATCATTCCATATGTGCTCAGAGAGAAAATCTTCAAGGAATTGCATTGGGAGCATCCTGGTATTTGTGCAATGAAGGCCATTGCCCGCACATGTGTATGGTGGCACAAAATGGATGGCGAAATTGAGAGAGCAGTGAAATTATGCACGGTTTGCCAGAACGTAAGAAGTTCTCCTCCTAGTGTTCCCTTAATACCGTGGAAGTGGCCGACACGTCCTAACCAACGTATTCACCTCGATTTTTGTCAGAAGGGATCTGATCATTTCCTAGTAGTGGTTGATAGTCATTCAAAATGGCTGGAGGTAAAACATATGTCGTCAACTACCACAGAGCGTACCGTGGATGAACTACGTCTTATATTCGCCCAGCATGGCTTGCCAGAAGAAGTGGTTTCTGATAATGGACCTCAGTTTATTTCTAACGAATTTTCCGAGTTTATGAGCAAAAATGGGGTCAAACATACTCTAGCTCCACCATGCCATCCTCAAATCTAATGGTGCAGCTGAGAGGTCGGTAAGGGTGGTTAAGGAAGCTCTGGTGAAGCAGGTTTTGGAGGGCAACAGGGCTCGGTCTCTGAAGCACAGGTTAGCTGATTTCCTTTTAAGATATCGTACAACCCCACACAGCACCACAGGTATCAGTCCAGCCGAGCTGTTAATGAAACGTCGTCTGCGTACCCGACTAAGCTTGGTAAAACCGACGTTAGCCCCAGCGATAGAGACCAAACAGGAAAAGCAGAAAGAATGTAAGGATTTCAAAAATCATAGGGAGAGGCAATTTTCTGAAAACGACACAGTTCGAGTAAGAAACACGCAATATAATGGCAATAGTGAAAATTGGATCCTGGGAAAAGTGGTAAAGGTTTGTGGACCTAGAAACTATCTGGTCAAGACGGGATATAAGACCAGATTTGTGCATGTCGATCAT
>OX421448.1:44808982-44896482 GCA_949126865.1 Montipora capitata | reverse complement strand
AACGTTTTGCACAATTTTGCAATGGCACTGTAATTTTAACTTTTTTAAAACTTGGTCATGATAAACGTTTTTGCTCTTTTTACTGGAAAACTGCTGCAAACACTGCAAAATAGCAGTTTTCATAAAACGTGTTATTTAGGGGCTAAAACGAACGTTTTGCACAATTTTGCAGTGGCACTGTAATTTTAACGTTTTTAAAATTTGGTCAGGATAAACGTTTTTCCTGTTTTTACCGGAAAACTGCTGCAAACACTGCAAAGTAACAGTTTTCATAAAACGTGATATTTAGAGGCTAAAACGGGAGTTTTAGTGGGAGGCGCGGTGGCCTCATGGTTAGTGCGCTCCACTCCGGATCGAGTGGTCCGGGTTCGGGGCCTGGCCGGGGACATTGTGTTGTGTTCTTGGGCAAGACACTTTACTCTCACGGTGCCTCTCTCCACTCAGGTGTATAAATGGGTACCGGCATAATGCTGGGGGTACCCTGCGATGGACTAGCATCCCATCAAGGGGGAAGTATAAATACTCCTAGTCGCTTCATGCTACTGAAACCGGAGATAAGCGCCGGCCTGATGAGAGTTCTGGCTCTTAAGCAGAGACTTTACCTTTACTGGAAAACTGCTGCAGACACTGCAAAATAGCAGTTTTCATAAAACGTGTTATTTAGAGGCTAAAACGAACGTTTTGCACAATTTTGCACTGGGACTGTAATTTAACTTTTTAAAATTTTTTTCATGATAAACATTTTTACTCTTTTTACTGGAAAACTGCTGCAAAGACTGCAAAATAGCAGTTTTCATAAAACATATTATTTATAGGCTAAAACGAACGTTTTGCACAATTTTGCACTGGCACTGTAATGTTAACTTTTTTAAAATTTGGTCATGATAAACGTTTTTGTTGTTTTCCCTGGAAAACTGCTGCAAACACTGCAAAATAGCAGTTTTTATAAAACGTGTTATTTACTGGCTAAAACCAACGTTTTGCACAATTTTGCAGTGGAACTGTAATTTTAACTTTTTTAAAATTTGGTCTTGGTAAACGTTTTTGTTGTTTTCACTGGAAAACTGCTGCAAAGACTGCAAAATAGCAGTTTTCATAAAACGTATTATTTATAGGCTAAAACGAACGTTTTGCACAATTTTGCACTGGCACTGTGAGTTAAACTTTTTCTAAACTTTGGTCATGATAAAAGTTTTTGCTGTTTTTACTGGAAAACTGCTGCAAACACTGCAAAATAGTAGTTTTCATAAAACGTGTTATTTAGAGGCCAAAACGAACGTTTTGCAAAATTTTGCACTGGCACTGTAATTTTAACTTTTTTAAAATTTGGTCATGATAACCGTTTTTGCCTTTTTTACTGGAAAACTGCTGCAGACACTGCAAAATAGCAGTTTTAATAAAACGTGTTATTTAGAGGCTAAAACGAACGTTTTCCACAAATTTGCACTTGCACTGTCAGTTTAACTTTTTAAAAATTTGTTCATGATAAACGTTTTTGCTTTTTTTCCTGGAAAACTGCTGCAAACACTGGAAAATAGCGGTTTCCATAAAACGTGTTATTTAGAGGCTAAAACGAACGTTTTGCACAATTTGCACAGGCACTGTAATTTTTTTTTACTTTTTTAAAATTTGATCATGATAAACGTTTTTGCTGCTTTTACTTGAAAATTGCTGCAAAAACTGAAAAATAGTAGTTTTTATAAAACGTGTTATTTAGAGGCTAAAAGGAACGTTTTGCACAATTTTGCACAGGCAATGTAATTTTTTTTAACTTTTTTAAAATTTGGTCATGATAAACGTTTTTGCTGTTTTTACTGGAAAACTGCTCCAAAGACTGCAAAATAGCAGTTTTCATAAAACGTGTTATTTAGAGGCTAAAAGGAACGTTTTGCACAATCTTGGACCAGCACTGGAATTTTAACTTTTTTAAAATTTGGTCATGATAAACGTTTTCGCTGTTTGTACTGGAAAACTGCTGCAAAGACTGCAAAATAGCAGTTTTCATAAAACGTGTTATTTAGTGGTTAAAACGAACGCTTTGCACAGTTTTGCACTGGCTCTGTAATTTTAACTTTTTTAAAATTTGGTCAGGATAAACGTTTTTGCTGTTTTTACTGGAAAACTGCTGCAAACACTGCAAAAGAGCAGTTTTCATAAAACGTGTTCTTTAGAGGCTAAAACGAACGTTTTACACAATTTTCTACAGCTACTGTAATTTTTTATAACTTTTTTAAAATTTGGTCATGATAAACGTTTTTGCTGTTTTTACTGGGAAACTGCTGCAAACACTGCAAAATAGCAGTTTTTATAAAACGTGTTATTTAGAGGCGAAAACGAACGTTTTGCACAATTTTGCACAGGCACTGTAATTTTAACTTTTTTTAAAATTTGGTCATGATAAACGTTTTTGCTGTTTTTACTGGAAAACCGCTGCAGACACTGCAAAATAGCAGTTTTCATAAAACGTGTTATTTAGAGGCTAAAACGAACGTTTTGCACAATTTTGCACAGGCACTGTAATTTTTTTTTACTTTTTTAAAATTTGATATGATAAACGTTTTTGCTGTTTTTACTTGAAAACTGCTGCAAACACTGCAAAATAGGAGTTTTCATAAAACGTGTTTTTTAGAGGCTCAAACGAACGTTTTGCAAAATTTTGCACTGCCACTGTAATTTTAACTTTTTTAAAATTTGGTCATGATAAAGGTTTTTGCTGTTTTTACTGGAAAACTGCTGCAAACACTGCAAAATAGCAGTTTTCATAAATCGTGTTATTTAGAGGCTAAAACGAACGTTTTGCACAATTTTGCACTAGCACTGTAAGTTTAACTTTTTTAAAATTTGGTCATGATAAACGTTTTTGCTCTTTTTACTGGAAAACTGCTGCAAACACTGCAAAATAGCAGTTTTCATAAAACGTGTTATTTAGAGGCTAAAACGAACGTTTCGCACAATCTTGGACTAGCACTGTAATTTTAACTTTTTTAAAATTTGGTCATGATTAACGTTTCTTTTGTTTTTACTGGAAAACTGCTGGAAAGACTGCAGAATAGCAGTTTCAACAAAACGTGTTATTTAGAGGCTAAAACGAATGTTTTGCACAATTTTGCACAGGCACTGTAATTTTTTTAACTTTTTGAAAATTTGGTCATGATAAACGTTTTTGCTGTTTTTACTGGAAAACTGCTGGAAAGACTGCAGAATAGCAGTTTCAATAAAACGTGTTATTTAGAGGCTAAAACGAATGTTTTGCACAATTTTGCACTGGCAGTGTAATTTTAACTTTTTTTAAATTTTGTCATGATAAACGTTTTAGCTGTTTTTACTGGAAAACTGCTACAAAGACTGCAAAATAGCAGTTTTCATAAAACGTGTTATTTAGAGGCTAAAACGAATGTTTTGCACAATTTTGCACACAAACTGTAATTTTAACTTTTTGAAAATCCGGTCATGATAAACGTTTTTGTTGTTTTCACTGGAAAACTGCTGCAAACACTGCAAAAAAGCAGTTGTCATAAAACGTGTTATTTAGAGGCTAAAACGAACGTTTTGCACAATTTTGCACTGGCACTGTAATTTTAACTTTTTTAAAATCTGGTCATGACAAACGTTTTTGCTGTTTTCACTGGAAAACTGCTGCAAACACGGCAAAAAAGCAGTTGTCATAAAACGTGTTATTTAGACGCTAAAACGAACGTTTTGCACAATTTTGCACTGGCACTGTAATTTTAACTTTTTTAAAATTTGGTCATGATAAACGTTTTTGCTGTTTTTACTGGAAAACTGCTGCAAACACTTCGAAATAAGAGTTTTCATAAAACGTTTTATTTAGAGCCTAAAACGAACGTTTTGCCCAATTTTGCAGTGGCACTGTAATTTTAACTTTTTTAAAATTTGGTCAAGATAAACGTTTTTGCTGTTTTTCTGGAAAACTGCTAAAAACACTGCAAAATAGCAGTTTTCATATAACGTGTTATTTAGAGGCTAAAACGAACGTTTTGCACAATTTTGCACTGGCACTGTCAGTTTAACTTTTTTAAAATTTGGTGATGATAAACGTTTGTGCTGTTTTTACTAGAAAACTGCTTCAAACACTGCAAAATAGCAGTTTTCATATAACGTGTTATTTAGAGGCTAAAACGAACGTTTTGCACAACTTTGCACTCTCACTGTAATTTTAACTTTTTTAAAATTTGGTCATGATTAACGTTTTTGCCCTTTTTACTGGAAAACTGCTGCAAACACTTCGAAATAAGAGTTTTCATAAAACGTCTTATTTAGAGCCTAAAAGGAACGTTTTGCCAAATTTTGCAGTGGCACTGTAATTTTAACTTTTTTAAAATTTGGTCAAGATAAACGTTTTTGCTGTTTTTCTGGAAAACTGCTAAAAACACTGCACAATAGCAGTTTTCATATAAGCTGTTATTTAGAGGCTAAAACGAACGTTTTGCATAACCTTGCACTGGCATTGTAATTTTAACTTTTTTAAAATTTGGTCATGATTAACGCTTTTGCTCTTTTTACTGGAAAACTGCTGCAAACACTTCGAAATAAGAGTTTTCATAAAACGTCTTATTTAGAGACTAAAACAAACGTTTTGCACAATTTTGCACTGGCAGTGTAATTTTAACTTTTTTAAAATTTGGTCATGATAAACGTTTTTGCTGTTTTTACTGGAAAACTGCTGCAGACACTGCAAAATAGCAGTTTTCATAAAACGTGTTATTTAGAGGCTAAAACGAACGTTTTGCACAATTTTGCACTGGCACTGTCAGTTTAACTTTTTTAAAATTTGGTGATGATAAACGTTTTTTGCTGTTTTTACTGGAAAACTGCTTCAAACACTGCAAAATAGCAGTTTTCATATAACGTGTTATTTAGAGGCTAAAACGAAGGTTTTGCACAATTTTGCACAGGCACTGTAATTGTTTTAACTTTTTTAAAATTTGGTCATGATAAACGTTTCTTTTGTTTTTTCTGGAAAACTGCTGGAAAGACTGCAGAATAGCAGTTTTCATAAAACTTGTTATTTAGAGGCTAAAACAAACGTTTTGCACAGTTTTGCACTGGCACTGTAATTTTAACTTTTTTTAAATTTGGTTATGGTAAAGGTTTTTGCTGTTTTTTACTGGAAAACTTCTGCAAAGACTGCAAAATAGCAGTTTTCATAAAACGTGTTATTCAGACGCTAAAACGATCGTTTTGCACAATTTTGCACAGCCACTGTAATTTTTTACAACTTTTTTAAAATTTGGTCATGATAAACGTTTTTGCTGTTTTTACTGGAAAACTGCGGCAAACACTGCAAAATAGCAGTTCTCATAAAACGTGTTAGTTACAGGCTAAAACGAATGTTTTGCACAATTTTGCACTGGAACTGTAATTTTTTATAACTTTTTTAAAATTTGGTCATGATAAACGTTTTGCTGTTTTTACTGGAAAACTGCTGCAAAGACTGCAAAATAGCAGTTTTCATAAAACGTGTTATTTAGAGGCTAAAACGAACGTTTTGCACAATTTTGCACAGCCACTATAATTTTAACATTTTAAAAATTTGGTCATGATAAACGTTTTTGCTGTTTTTAAGGGAAAAATGCTGCAAACACTGCAAAATAGCAGTTTTCATAAAACGTGTTATTTAGAGACTAAAACAAACGTTTTGCACAATTTTGCACTGGCACTGTAATTTTAACTTTTTTAAAATTTGGTGATGATAAACGTTTTTGCTGTTTCTACTGGAAAACTGCTGCAGACACTGCAAAATAGCAGTTTTCATAAAACGTGTTATTTAGAGGCTAAAACGAAGGTTTTGCACAATTTTGCACAGGCACTGTATTTTTTTTAACTTTTTTAAGATTTGGTCATGATAAACTTTTCTGTTGTTTTTACTGGAAAACTTCTGGAAAGACTGCAGAATAGCAGTTTTCATAAAACGTGTTATTTAGAGGCTAAAACGAACGTTTTGCACAGTTTTGCACTGGCACTTTAATTTTAAGTTTTTTAAAATTTAGTCATGATAACCATTTTTGCTGTTTTTACTGGAAAACTGCTGCAAACACTGCAAAATAGCAGTTTTCATAAAACGTGTTATTTAGAGGATAAAAGGAATGGTTTGCACAATTTTGCACTGGAACTGTAATTTTTTTTGCACTTTTTAAAAATTTGGTCATAATAAACGTTTTTCTGTTTTTCCTGGAAACCTCCTGCAAACACTACAAAATAGCAATTTTCATAAAACTTGTTATTTTGAGGCTAAAACGAACGTTTTGCACAATTTTCCACAGGCACTGTAGTTTTAACCTTTTTTAAAAGTTGGTCATGATAAACGTTTTTGCTGTTTTTACTGGAAAACTGCCTCAAAAACTGCAAAATTGCAGTTTTCATAAAACGTGTTATTTAGGTTCTAAACCGAACGTTTTGCACAATTTTGCACTGGCACTGTAATTTTAAGTTTTTTAAAAGTTGGTCATGATAAACGTTTTTGCTGTTTTTACTGGAAAACTGCTGCAAACACTGCAAAATAGTAGTTTTCATAAAACGTATTATTTAGACGCTAAAACGAACGTTTTGCACAATTTTGCACTGGCACTGTAATTTTAACTTTTTTAAAAATTGGTCATGATAAACGTTTTTGCTGTTTTTACTGGAAAACTGCTGCAAACACTGCAAAATAGTAGTTTTCATAAAACGTGTTATTTAGAGGCTAAAAGAAACGTTTTGCACAATTTTGCACTGGCACTGTAATTTTAACTTTTTTAAAAATTGGTCATGATAAACGTTTTTGCTGTTTTTACTGGAAAACTGCTGCAAACACTGCAAAATAGTAGTTTTCATAAAACGTGTTATTTAGAGGCTAAAACGAACGTTTTGCACAATTTTGCACTGGCACTGTAATTTTAACTTTTTTAAAAATTGGTCATGATAAACGTTTTTGCTGTTTTTACTGGAAAACTGCTGCAAACACTGCAAAATAGTAGTTTTCATAAAACGTGTTATTTAGAGGCTAAAACGAACGTTTTGCACAATTTTGCACTGGCAGTGTAATTTTAACTTTTTTAAAAATTGGTCATGATAAACGTTTTTGCTGTTTTTACTGGAAAACTGCTGCAAACACTGCAAAATAGTAGTTTTCATAAAACGTGTTATTTAGAGGCTAAAACGAACGTTTTGCACAATTTTGCACTGGCACTGTAATTTTAACTTTTTTAAAAATTGGTCATGATAAACGTTTTTGCTGTTTTTACTGGAAAACTGCTGCAAACACTGCAAAATAGTAGTTTTCATAAAACGTGTTATTTAGACGCTAAAACGAACGTTTTGCACAATTTTGCACTGGCACTGTAATTTTAAGTTTTTTAAAAATTGGTCATGATAAACGTTTTTGCTGTTTTTACTGGAAAACTGCTGCAAACACTGCAAAATAGTAGTTTTCATAAAACGTGTTATTTAAAGGCTAAAACGAACGTTTTGCAAAATTTTGCACTGGCACTGTAATTTTAACTTTTTTAAAAATTGGTCATGATAAACGTTTTTGCTGTTTTTACTGGAAATCTGCTGCAAACGCTGCAAAATAGCAGTTTTCATAAAACGCGTTATTTAGAGGCTAAAACGAACGTTTTGCACAATTTTGCACTGGCACTGTAATTTTAACTTTTTTAAAAATTGGTCATGATAAACGTTTTAGCTGTTTTTACTGGAAAACTCCTGCAAACACTGCAAAATAGTAGTTTTCATAAAACGTGTTATTTAAAGGCTAAAACGAACGTTTTGCACAATTTTGCACTGGTACTGTAATTGTAACTTTTTTTAAAAATTGGTCATGATAAACGTTTTTGCTGTTTTTACTGGAAAACTGCTGCAAACACTGCAAAATAGTAGTTTTCATAAAACGTGTTATTTAGACGCTAAACCGAACGTTTTGCACAATTTTGCACTGGCACTGTAATTTTAAGTTTTTTAAAAATTGGTCATGATAAACGTTTTTGCTGTTTTTACTGGAAAACTGCTGCAAACACTGCAAAATAGTAGTTTTCATAAAACGTGTTATTTAAAGGCTAAAACGAACGTTTTGCACAATTTTGCACTGGCACTGTAATTTTAACTTTTTTAAAAATTGGTCATGATAAACGTTTTTGCTGTTTTTACTGGAAAACTGCTGCAAACACTGCAAAATAGTAGTTTTCATAAAACGTGTTATTTAGAGGCTAAAGCGAACGTTTTGCACAATTTTGCACTGGCACTGTAATTTTAACTTTTTTAAAAATTGGTCATGATAAACGTTTTTGCTGTTTTTACTGGAAAACTGCTGCAAACACTGCAAAATAGCAGTTTTCATGAAACGTGTTATTTAGACGCTAAAACGAACGTTTTGCACAATTTTGCACTGGCACTGTAATTTTAACTTTTTTAAAAATTGGTCACGATAAACGTTTTTGCAGTTTTTACTAGAAAACTGCTGCAAACACTGCAAAATAGTAGTTTTCATAAAACGTGTTATTTAGACGCTAAAACGAACGTTTTGCACAATTTTGCACTGGCACTGTAATTTTAACTTTTTTAAAAATTGGTCATGATAAACGTTTTTGCTGTTTTTACTGGAAAACTGCTGCAAACACTGCAAAATAGTAGTTTTCATAAAACGTGTTATTTAGAGGCTAAAACGAACGTTTTGCACAATTTTGCACTGGCACTGTAATTTTAACTTTTTTAAAAATTGGTCATGATAAACGTTTTTGCTGTTTTTACTGGAAAACTGCTGCAAACACTGCAAAATAGTAGTTTTCATAAAACGTGTTATTTAGAGGCTAAAAGGAACGTTTTACACAATTTTCTACAGCTACTGTAATTTTTTATAACTTTTTTAAAATTTGGTCATGATAAACGTTTTCGCTGTTTTTACTGGGAAACTGCTGCAAACACTGCAAAATAGCAGTTTTTATAAAACGTGTTACTTAGAGGCTAAAACGAACGTTTTGCATAATTTTGCACAGCCACTGTAATTTTAACTTTTTTAAAATTTGGTCATGATAAACGTTTTTGCTGTTTTTACTGGAAAACCGCTGCAGACACTGCAAAATAGCAGTTTTCATAAAACGTGTTATTTAGGGGCTAAAACGAACGTTTTGCACAATTTTGCACAGGCACTGTAATTTTTTTTTACTTTTTTAAAATTTGATATGATAAACGTTTTTGCTGTTTTTACTTGAAAACTGCTGCAAACACTGCAAAATAGGAGTTTTCATAAAACGTGTGTTTTAGAGGCTCAAACGAACGTTTTGCAAAATTTTGCACTGCCACTGTAATTTTAACTTTTTTAAAATTTGGTCATGATAAAGGTTTTTGCTGTTTTTACTGGAAAACTGCTGCAAACACTGCAAAATAGCAGTTTTCATAAATCGTGTTATTTAGAGGCTAAAACGAACGTTTTGCACAATTTTGCACTAGCACTGTAAGTTTAACTTTTTTAAAATTTGGTCATGATAAACGTTTTTGCTCTTTTTACTGGAAAACTGCTGCAAACACTGCAAAATAGCAGTTTTCATAAAACGTGTTATTTACAGGCTAAAACGAACGTTTCGCACAATCTTGGACTAGCACTGTAATTTTAACTTTTTTAAAATTTGGTCATGATTAACGTTTCTTTTGTTTTCACTGGAAAACTGCTGGAAAGACTGCAGAATAGCAGTTTCAACAAAACGTGTTATTTAGAGGCTAAAACGAATGTTTTGCACAATTTTGCACAGGCACTGTAATTTTTTTAACTTTTTGAAAATTTGGTCATGATAAACGTTTTTGCTGTTTTTACTGGAAAACTGCTGGAAAGACTGCAGAATAGCAGTTTCAATAAAACGTGTTATTTACAGGCTAAAACGAATGTTTTGCACAATTTTGCACTGGCACTGTAATTTTAACTTTTTTTAAATTTTGTCATGATAAACGTTTTTGCTGTTTTTACTGGAAAACTGCTACAAAGACTGCAAAATAGCAGTTTTCATAAAACGTGTTATTTAGAGGCTAAAACGAATGTTTTGCACAATTTTGCACAGAAACTGTAATTTTAACTTTTTGAAAATCCGGTCATGATAAACGTTTTTGTTGTTTTCACTGGAAAACTGCTGCAAACACTGCAAAAAAGCAGTTGTCATAAAACGTGTTATTTAGAGGCTAAAACGAACGTTTTGCACAATTTTGCACTGGCACTGTAATTTTAACTTTTTTAAAATCTGGTCATGACAAACGTTTTTGCTGTTTTCACTGGAAAACTGCTGCAAACACGGCAAAAAAGCAGTTGTCATAAAACGTGTTATTTAGACGCTAAAACGAACGTTTTGCACAATTTTGCACTGGCACTGTAATTTTAACTTTTTTAAAATTTGGTCATGATAAACGTTTTTGCTGTTTTTACTGGAAAACTGCTGCAAACACTTCGAAATAAGAGTTTTCATAAAACGTTTTATTTAGAGCCTAAAACGAACGTTTTGCCCAATTTTGCAGTGGCACTGTAATTTTAACTTTTTTAAAATTTGGTCAAGATAAACGTTTTTGCTGTTTTTCTGGAAAACTGCTAAAAACACTGCAAAATAGCAGTTTTCATATAACGTGTTATTTAGAGGCTAAAACGAACGTTTTGCACAATTTTGCACTGGCACTGTCAGTTTAACTTTTTTAAAATTTGGTGATGATAAACGTTTGTGCTGTTTTTACTAGAAAACTGCTTCAAACACTGCAAAATAGCAGTTTTCATATAACGTGTTATTTAGAGGCTAAAACGAACGTTTTGCACAACTTTGCACTCTCACTGTAATTTTAACTTTTTTAAAATTTGGTCATGATTAACGTTTTTGCCCTTTTTACTGGAAAACTGCTGCAAACACTTCGAAATAAGAGTTTTCATAAAACGTCTTATTTAGAGCCTAAAAGGAACGTTTTGCCAAATTTTGCAGTGGCACTGTAATTTTAACTTTTTTAAAATTTGGTCAAGATAAACGTTTTTGCTGTTTTTCTGGAAAACTGCTAAAAACACTGCACAATAGCAGTTTTCATATAAGCTGTTATTTAGAGGCTAAAACGAACGTTTTGCATAACCTTGCACTGGCACTGTAATTTTAACTTTTTTAAAATTTGGTCATGATTAACGCTTTTGCTCTTTTTACTGGAAAACTGCTGCAAACACTTCGAAATAAGAGTTTTCATAAAACGTCTTATTTAGAGACTAAAACAAACGTTTTGCACAATTTTGCACTGGCAGTGTAATTTTAACTTTTTTAAAATTTGGTCATGATAAACGTTTTTGCTGTTTTTACTGGAAAACTGCTGCAGACACTGCAAAATAGCAGTTTTCATAAAACGTGTTATTTAGAGGCTAAAACGAACGTTTTGCACAATTTTGCACTGGCACTGTCAGTTTAACTTTTTTAAAATTTGGTGATGATAAACGTTTTTTGCTGTTTTTACTGGAAAACTGCTTCAAACACTGCAAAATAGCAGTTTTCATATAACGTGTTATTTAGAGGCTAAAACGAAGGTTTTGCACAATTTTGCACAGGCACTGTAATTGTTTTAACTTTTTTAAAATTTGGTCATGATAAACGTTTCTTTTGTTTTTTCTGGAAAACTGCTGGAAAGACTGCAGAATAGCAGTTTTCATAAAACTTGTTATTTAGAGGCTAAAACGAACGTTTTGCACAGTTTTGCACTGGCACTGTAATTTTAACTTTTTTTAAATTTGGTTATGGTAAAGGTTTTTGCTGTTTTTTACTGGAAAACTTCTGCAAAGACTGCAAAATAGCAGTTTTCATAAAACGTGTTATTCAGACGCTAAAACGATCGTTTTGCACAATTTTGCACAGCCACTGTAATTTTTTACAACTTTTTTAAAATTTGGTCATGATAAACGTTTTTGCTGTTTTTACTGGAAAACTGCGGCAAACACTGCAAAATAGCAGTTCTCATAAAACGTGTTAGTTACAGGCTAAAACGAATGTTTTGCACAATTTTGCACTGGAACTGTAATTTTTTATAACTTTTTTAAAATTTGGTCATGATAAACGTTTTGCTGTTTTTACTGGAAAACTGCTGCAAAGACTGCAAAATAGCAGTTTTCATAAAACGTGTTATTTAGAGGCTAAAACGAACGTTTTGCACAATTTTGCACAGCCACTATAATTTTAACATTTTAAAAATTTGGTCATGATAAACGTTTTTGCTGTTTTTAAGGGAAAAATGCTGCAAACGCTGCAAAATAGCAGTTTTCATAAAACGTGTTATTTAGAGACTAAAACAAACGTTTTGCACAATTTTGCACTGGCACTGTAATTTTAACTTTTTTAAAATTTGGTCATGATAAACGTTTTTGCTGTTTCTACTGGAAAACTGCTGCAGACACTGCAAAATAGCAGTTTTCATAAAACGTGTTATTTAGAGGCTAAAACGAAGGTTTTGCACAATTTTGCACAGGCACTGTATTTTTTTTAACTTTTTTAAGATTTGGTCATGATAAACTTTTCTGTTGTTTTTACTGGAAAACTTCTGGAAAGACTGCAGAATAGCAGTTTTCATAAAACGTGTTATTTAGAGGCTAAAATGAACGTTTTGCACAGTTTTGCACTGGCACTGTAATTTTAAGTTTTTTAAAATTTGGTCATGATAACCATTTTTGCTGTTTTTACTGGAAAACTGCTGCTAACACTGCAAAATAGCAGTTTTCATAAAACGTGTTATTTAGAGGATAAAAGGAATGGTTTGCACAATTTTGCACTGGAACTGTAATTTTTTTTGCACTTTTTAAAAATTTGGTCATAATAAACGTTTTTCTGTTTTTCCTGGAAACCTCCTGCAAACACTACAAAATAGCAGTTTTCATAAAACTTGTTATTTTGAGGCTAAAACGAACGTTTTGCACAATTTTCCACAGGCACTGTAGTTTTAACCTTTTTTAAAAGTTGGTCATGATAAACGTTTTTGCTGTTTTTACTGGAAAACTGCCTCAAAGACTGCAAAATTGCAGTTTTCATAAAACGTGTTATTTAGGTTCTAAACCGAACGTTTTGCACAATTTTGCACTGGCACTGTAATTTTAAGTTTTTTAAAAGTTGGTCATGATAAACGTTTTTGCTGTTTTTACTGGAAAACTGCTGCAAACACTGCAAAATAGTAGTTTTCATAAAACGTATTATTTAGACGCTAAAACGAACGTTTTGCACAATTTTGCACTGGCACTGTAATTTTAACTTTTTTAAAAATTGGTCATGATAAACGTTTTTCCTGTTTTTACTGGAAAACTGCTGCAAACACTGCAAAATAGTAGTTTTCATAAAACGTGTTATTTAGAGGCAAAAACGAACGTTTTGCACAATTTTGCACTGGCACTGTAATTTTAACTTTTTTAAAAATTGGTCATGATAAACGTTTTTGCTTTTTTTACTGGAAAACTGCTGCAAACACTGCAAAATAGTAGTTTTCATAAAACGTGTTATTTAGAGGCTAAAACGAACGTTTTGCACAATTTTGCACTGGCACTGTAATTTTAACTTTTTTAAAAATTGGTCATGATAAACGTTTTTGCTGTTTTTACTGGAAAACTCCTGCAAACACTGCAAAATAGTAGTTTTCATAAAACGTGTTATTTAGAGGCTGAAACGAACGTTTTGCACAATTTTGCACTGGCAGTGTAATTTTAACTTTTTTAAAAATTGGTCACGATAAACGTTTTTGCTGTTTTTACTGGAAAACTCCTGCAAACACTGCAAAATAGTAGTTTTCATAAAACGTGTTATTTAGAGGCTAAAACGAACGTTTTGCACAATTTTGCACTGGCACTGTAATTTTAACTTTTTTAAAAATTGGTCATGATAAACGTTTTTGCTGTTTTTACTGGAAAACTGCTGCAAACACTGCAAAATAGTAGTTTTCATAAAACGTGTTATTTAGAGGCTAAAACGAACGTTTTGCACAATTTTGCACTGGCACTGTAATTTTAACTTTTTTAAAATCTGGTCATGACAAACGTTTTTGCTGTTTTCACTGGAAAACTGCTGCAAACACGGCAAAAAAGCAGTTGTCATAAAACGTGTTATTTAGACGCTAAAACGAACGTTTTGCACAATTTTTCACTGGCACTGTAATTTTAACTTTTTTAAAATTTGGTCATGATAAACGTTTTTGCTGTTTTTACTGGAAAACTGCTGCAAACACTTCGAAATAAGAGTTTTCATAAAACGTTTTATTTAGAGCCTAAAACGAACGTTTTGCCCAATTTTGCAGTGGCACTGTAATTTTAACTTTTTTAAAATTTGGTCAAGATAAACGTTTTTGCTGTTTTTCTGGAAAACTGCTAAAAACACTGCAAAATAGCAGTTTTCATATAACGTGTTATTTAGAGGCTAAAACGAACGTTTTGCACAATTTTGCACTGGCACTGTCAGTTTAACTTTTTTAAAATTTGGTGATGATAAACGTTTGTGCTGTTTTTACTAGAAAACTGCTTCAAACACTGCAAAATAGCAGTTTTCATATAACGTGTTATTTAGAGGCTAAAACGAACGTTTTGCACAACTTTGCACTCTCACTGTAATTTTAACTTTTTTAAAATTTGGTCATGATTAACGTTTTTGCCCTTTTTACTGGAAAACTGCTGCAAACACTTCGAAATAAGAGTTTTCATAAAACGTCTTATTTAGAGCCTAAAAGGAACGTTTTGCCAAATTTTGCAGTGGCACTGTAATTTTAACTTTTTTAAAATTTGGTCAAGATAAACGTTTTTGCTGTTTTTCTGGAAAACTGCTAAAAACACTGCACAATAGCAGTTTTCATATAAGCTGTTATTTAGAGGCTAAAACGAACGTTTTGCATAACCTTGCACTGGCACTGTAATTTTAACTTTTTTAAAATTTGGTCATGATTAACGCTTTTGCTCTTTTTACTGGAAAACTGCTGCAAACACTTCGAAATAAGAGTTTTCATAAAACGTCTTATTTAGAGACTAAAACAAACGTTTTGCACAATTTTGCACTGGCAGTGTAATTTTAACTTTTTTAAAATTTGGTCATGATAAACGTTTTTGCTGTTTTTACTGGAAAACTGCTGCAAACACTTCGAAATAAGAGTTTTCATAAAACGTTTTATTTAGAGCCTAAAACGAACGTTTTGCCCAATTTTGCAGTGGCACTGTAATTTTAACTTTTTTAAAATTTGGTCAAGATAAACGTTTTTGCTGTTTTTCTGGAAAACTGCTAAAAACACTGCAAAATAGCAGTTTTCATATAACGTGTTATTTAGAGGCTAAAACGAACGTTTTGCACAATTTTGCACTGGCACTGTCAGTTTAACTTTTTTAAAATTTGGTGATGATAAACGTTTGTGCTGTTTTTACTAGAAAACTGCTTCAAACACTGCAAAATAGCAGTTTTCATATAACGTGTTATTTAGAGGCTAAAACGAACGTTTTGCACAACTTTGCACTCTCACTGTAATTTTAACTTTTTTAAAATTTGGTCATGATTAACGTTTTTGCCCTTTTTACTGGAAAACTGCTGCAAACACTTCGAAATAAGAGTTTTCATAAAACGTCTTATTTAGAGCCTAAAAGGAACGTTTTGCCAAATTTTGCAGTGGCACTGTAATTTTAACTTTTTTAAAATTTGGTCAAGATAAACGTTTTTGCTGTTTTTCTGGAAAACTGCTAAAAACACTGCACAATAGCAGTTTTCATATAAGCTGTTATTTAGAGGCTAAAACGAACGTTTTGCATAACCTTGCACTGGCACTGTAATTTTAACTTTTTTAAAATTTGGTCATGATTAACGCTTTTGCTCTTTTTACTGGAAAACTGCTGCAAACACTTCGAAATAAGAGTTTTCATAAAACGTCTTATTTAGAGACTAAAACAAACGTTTTGCACAATTTTGCACTGGCAGTGTAATTTTAACTTTTTTAAAATTTGGTCATGATAAACGTTTTTGCTGTTTTTACTGGAAAACTGCTGCAAACACTTCGAAATAAGAGTTTTCATAAAACGTTTTATTTAGAGCCTAAAACGAACGTTTTGCCCAATTTTGCAGTGGCACTGTAATTTTAACTTTTTTAAAATTTGGTCAAGATAAACGTTTTTGCTGTTTTTCTGGAAAACTGCTAAAAACACTGCAAAATAGCAGTTTTCATATAACGTGTTATTTAGAGGCTAAAACGAACGTTTTGCACAATTTTGCACTGGCACTGTCAGTTTAACTTTTTTAAAATTTGGTGATGATAAACGTTTGTGCTGTTTTTACTAGAAAACTGCTTCAAACACTGCAAAATAGCAGTTTTCATATAACGTGTTATTTAGAGGCTAAAACGAACGTTTTGCACAACTTTGCACTCTCACTGTAATTTTAACTTTTTTAAAATTTGGTCATGATTAACGTTTTTGCCCTTTTTACTGGAAAACTGCTGCAAACACTTCGAAATAAGAGTTTTCATAAAACGTCTTATTTAGAGCCTAAAAGGAACGTTTTGCCAAATTTTGCAGTGGCACTGTAATTTTAACTTTTTTAAAATTTGGTCAAGATAAACGTTTTTGCTGTTTTTCTGGAAAACTTCTAAAAACACTGCACAATAGCAGTTTTCATATAAGCTGTTATTTAGAGGCTAAAACGAACGTTTTGCATAACCTTGCACTGGCACTGTAATTTTAACTTTTTTAAAATTTGGTCATGATTAACGCTTTTGCTCTTTTTACTGGAAAACTGCTGCAAACACTTCGAAATAAGAGTTTTCATAAAACGTCTTATTTAGAGACTAAAACAAACCTTTTGCACAATTTTGCACTGGCAGTGTAATTTTAACTTTTTTAAAATTTGGTCATGATAAACGTTTTTGCTGTTTTTACTGGAAAACTGCTGCAAACACTTCGAAATAAGAGTTTTCATAAAACGTTTTATTTAGAGCCTAAAACGAACGTTTTGCCCAATTTTGCAGTGGCACTGTAATTTTAACTTTTTTAAAATTTGGTCAAGATAAACGTTTTTGCTGTTTTTCTGGAAAACTGCTAAAAACACTGCAAAATAGCAGTTTTCATATAACGTGTTATTTAGAGGCTAAAACGAACGTTTTGCACAATTTTGCACTGGCACTGTCAGTTTAACTTTTTTAAAATTTGGTGATGATAAACGTTTGTGCTGTTTTTACTAGAAAACTGCTTCAAACACTGCAAAATAGCAGTTTTCATATAACGTGTTATTTAGAGGCTAAAACGAACGTTTTGCACAACTTTGCACTCTCACTGTAATTTTAACTTTTTTAAAATTTGGTCATGATTAACGTTTTTGCCCTTTTTACTGGAAAACTGCTGCAAACACTTCGAAATAAGAGTTTTCATAAAACGTCTTATTTAGAGCCTAAAAGGAACGTTTTGCCAAATTTTGCAGTGGCACTGTAATTTTAACTTTTTTAAAATTTGGTCAAGATAAACGTTTTTGCTGTTTTTCTGGAAAACTGCTAAAAACACTGCACAATAGCAGTTTTCATATAAGCTGTTATTTAGAGGCTAAAATGAACGTTTTGCATAACCTTGCACTGGCACTGTAATTTTAACTTTTTTAAAATTTGGTCATGATTAACGCTTTTGCTCTTTTTACTGGAAAACTGCTGCAAACACTTCGAAATAAGAGTTTTCATAAAACGTCTTATTTAGAGACTAAAACAAACGTTTTGCACAATTTTGCACTGGCAGTGTAATTTTAACTTTTTTAAAATTTGGTCATGATAAACGTTTTTGCTGTTTTTACTGGAAAACTGCTGCAAACACTTCGAAATAAGAGTTTTCATAAAACGTTTTATTTAGAGCCTAAAACGAACGTTTTGCCCAATTTTGCAGTGGCACTGTAATTTTAACTTTTTTAAAATTTGGTCAAGATAAACGTTTTTGCTGTTTTTCTGGAAAACTGCTAAAAACACTGCAAAATAGCAGTTTTCATATAACGTGTTATTTAGAGGCTAAAACGAACGTTTTGCACAATTTTGCACTGGCACTGTCAGTTTAACTTTTTTAAAATTTGGTGATGATAAACGTTTGTGCTGTTTTTACTAGAAAACTGCTTCAAACACTGCAAAATAGCAGTTTTCATATAACGTGTTATTTAGAGGCTAAAACGAACGTTTTGCACAACTTTGCACTCTCACTGTAATTTTAACTTTTTTAAAATTTGGTCATGATTAACGTTTTTGCCCTTTTTACTGGAAAACTGCTGCAAACACTTCGAAATAAGAGTTTTCATAAAACGTCTTATTTAGAGCCTAAAAGGAACGTTTTGCCAAATTTTGCAGTGGCACTGTAATTTTAACTTTTTTAAAATTTGGTCAAGATAAACGTTTTTGCTGTTTTTCTGGAAAACTGCTAAAAACACTGCACAATAGCAGTTTTCATATAAGCTGTTATTTAGAGGCTAAAACGAACGTTTTGCATAACCTTGCACTGGCACTGTAATTTTAACTTTTTTAAAATTTGGTCATGATTAACGCTTTTGCTCTTTTTACTGGAAAACTGCTGCAAACACTTCGAAATAAGAGTTTTCATAAAACGTCTTATTTAGAGACTAAAACAAACGTTTTGCACAATTTTGCACTGGCAGTGTAATTTTAACTTTTTTAAAATTTGGTCATGATAAACGTTTTTGCTGTTTTTACTGGAAAACTGCTGCAGACACTGCAAAATAGCAGTTTTCATAAAACGTGTTATTTAGAGGCTAAAACGAACGTTTTGCACAATTTTGCACTGGCACTGTCAGTTTAACTTTTTTAAAATTTGGTGATGATAAACGTTTTTTGCTGTTTTTACTGGAAAACTGCTTCAAACACTGCAAAATAGCAGTTTTCATATAACGTGTTATTTAGAGGCTAAAACGAAGGTTTTGCACAATTTTGCACAGGCACTGCAATTGTTTTAACTTTTTTAAAATTTGGTCATGATAAACGTTTCTTTTGTTTTTTCTGGAAAACTGCTGGAAAGACTGCAGAATAGCAGTTTTCATAAAACTTGTTATTTAGAGGCTAAAACGAACGTTTTGCACAGTTTTGCACTGGCACTGTAATTTTAACTTTTTTTAAATTTGGTTATGGTAAAGGTTTTTGCTGTTTTTTACTGGAAAACTTCTGCAAAGACTGCAAAATAGCAGTTTTCATAAAACGTGTTATTTAGACGGTAAAAGGAACCTTTTTGCACAATTTTGCACTGGCACTGTAATTTTAACTTTTTTAAAATTTGGTCATGATAAACGTTTTTGCTGTTTTTACTGGAAAACTGCTGCAAACACTGCAAAATAGCAGTTCTCATAAAACGTGTTAGTTAGAGGCTAAAACGAATGTTTTGCACAATTTTGCACTGGAACTGTAATTTTTTATAACTTTCTTAAAATTTGGTCATGATAAACGTCTTGCTGTTTTTATTGGAAAACTGCTGCAAAGACTGCAAAATAGCAGTTTTCATAAAACGTGTTATTTAGAGGCTAAAACGAACGTTTTGCACAATTTTGCACAGCCACTATAATTTTAACATTTTAAAAATTTGGTCATGATAAACGTTTTTGCTGTTTTTAAGGGAAAAATGCTGCAAACACTGCAAAATAGCAGTTTTCATAAAACGTGTTATTTAGACGCTAAAACGAACGTTTTGCACAATTTTGCACTGGCACTGTAATTTTAACTTTTTTAAAATTTGGTCATGACAAACGTTTTTGCTGTTTTTACTGGAAAACTGCTGCAAACACTGCAAAATAGCAGTTTTCATAAAAGGTGTTATGTAGAGGCTAAAACGAACGTTTTGCACAATTTTGCACTGGCACTGTAATTTTAAATTTTTTAAAATTTGGTCATGAGAAACGTTTTTGCTGTTTTTACTGGAAAACTGCTGCAAACACTGCAAAATAGCAGTTTTCATAAAAGGTGTTATGTAGAGGCTAAAACGAACGTTTTGCACAATTTTGCACTGGCACTGTAATTTTAACTTTTTTAAAATTTGGTCATGATAAACGTTTTCGCTGTTTTTACTGGAAAACTGCTTCAAACACTGCAAAATAGAAGTTTTCATAAAACGTGTTATTTAAACGCTAAAACGAACGTTTTGCACAATTTTGCACTGGCACTGTAATTTTAACTTTTTTAAAATTTGGTCATGACAAACGTTTTTGCTGTTTTTACTGGAAAACTGCTGCAAACACTGCAAAATAGTAGTTTTCATCAAACGTGTTATATAGGCGCTAAAACGTACGTTTTGCAAAATTTTGCACTGGCACTGTAATTTTAACTTTTTTAAAATTTGGTCATGATAAACGTTTTCGCTGTTTTTACAGGAAAACTGCTGCAAACACTGCAAAATAGCAGTTTTTATGAAAGGTGTTATTTAGAGGCTAAAACGAACGTTTTGCACAATTTTGCACTGGCACTGTAATTTTTTATAACACGTGTTATTTAGACACTAAAACGAAGGTTTTGCACAATTTTGCACTGGCACTGTACTTTTAACTTTTTTAAAATTTGGTCATGATAAACGTTTTTGCTGTTTTTACTGGAAAACTGGTGCAAACACTGCAAAATAGAAGTTTTCATAAAACGTGTTATTTAGACTTTAAAACGAACGTTTTGCACAATTTTGAACTGGCACTGTAATTTTACCTTTTTTAAAATTTGGTCATGATAAAGGTTTTTGCTGTTTTTACTGGAAAACTGCTGCAAACACTGCAAAATAGTAGTTTTCATAAAACGTGTTATTTAGAGGCTAAAACGAACGTTTTGCACAATTTTGCACTGCCAGTGTAATTTTAACTTTTTTAAAAATTGGTCATGATAAACGTTTTTCCTGTTTTTACTGGAAAACTGCTGCAAACACTGCAAAATAGTAGTTTTCATAAAACGTGTTATTTAGAGGCTAAAACGAACGTTTTGCACAATTTTGCACTGGCACTGTAATTTTAACTTTTTTAAAAATTGGTCATGATAAACGTTTTTGCTGTTTTTACTGGAAAACTGCTGCAAACACTGCAAAATAGTAGTTTTCATAAAACGTGTTATTTAGACGCTAAAACGAACGTTTTGCACAATTTTGCACTGGCACTGTAATTTTAAGTTTTTTAAAAATTGGTCATGATAAACGTTTTTGCTGTTTTTACTGGAAAACTGCTGCAAACACTGCAAAATAGTAGTTTTCATAAAACGTGTTATTTAAAGGCTAAAACGAACGTTTTGCACAATTTTGCACTGGCACTGTAATTTTAACTTTTTTAAAAATTGGTCATGATAAACGTTTTTGCTGTTTTTACTGGAAAACTGCTGCAAACGCTGCAAAATAGCAGTTTTCATAAAACGTGTTATTTAGAGGCTAAAACGAACGTTTTGCACAATTTTGCACTGGCACTGTAATTTTAACTTTTTTAAAAATTGGTCATGATAAACGTTTTAGCTGTTTTTACTGGAAAACTCCTGCAAACACTGCAAAATAGTAGTTTTCATAAAACGTGTTCTTTAGAGGCTAAAACGAACGTTTTGCACAATTTTGCACTGGTACTGTAATTTTAACTTTTTTTAAAAATTGATCATTATAAACGTTTTTGCTGTTTTTACTGGAAAACTGCTGCAAACACTGCAAAATAGTAGTTTTCATAAAACGTGTTATTTAGACGCTAAACCGAACGTTTTGCACAATTTTGCACTGGCACTGTAATTTTAAGTTTTTTAAAAATTGGTCATGATAAACGTTTTTGCTGTTTTTACTGGAAAACTGCTGCAAACACTGCAAAATAGTAGTTTTCATAAAACGTGTTATTTAGAGGCTAAAACGAACGTTTTCCACAATTTTGCACTGGCACTGTAATTTTAACTTTTTTAAAAATTGGTCATGATAAACGTTTTACCTGTTTTTACTGGAAAACTCCTGCAAAAACTGCAAAATAGTAGTTTTCATAAAACGTGTTATTTAGAGGCTAAAACAAACGTTTTGCACAATTTTGCACTGGCACTGTAATTTTAACTTTTTTAAAAATTGGTCATGATAAACGTTTTTCCTGTTTTTACTGGAAAACTGCTGCAAACACTGCAAAATAGTAGTTTTCATAAAACGTGTTATTTAGACGATAAAACGAACGTTTTGCACAATTTTGCACTGGCACTGTAATTTTAACTTTTTTAAAAATTGGTCATGATAAACGTTTTTGCTGTTTTTACTGGAAAACTGCTGCAAACACTGCAAAATAGTAGTTTTCATAAAACGCGTTATTTAGAGGCTAAAACGAACGTTTTGCACAATTTTGCACTGGCACTGTAATTTTAACTTTTTTTAAAAATTGGTCATGATAAACGTTTTAGCTGTTTTTACTGGAAAACTGCTGCAAACACTGCAAAATAGTAGTTTTCATAAAACGTGTTATTTAGAGGCTAAAAGGAACGTTTTGCACAATTTTGCACTGGCACTGTAATTTTAACTTTTTTAAAAATTGGTCATGATAAACGTTTTTGCTGTTTTCACTGGAAAACTGCTGCAAACACTGCAAAATAGTAGTTTTCATAAAACGTGTTATTTAGAGGCTAAAACGAACGTTTTGCACAATTTTGCACTGGCACTGTAATTTTAAGTTTTTTAAAAATTGGTCATGATAAACGTTTTTGCTGTTTTTACTGGAAAACTGCTGCAAACACTGCAAAATAGTAGTTTTCATAAAACGTGTTATTTAGACGATAAAACGAACGTTTTGCACAATTTTGCACTGGCACTGTAATTTTAACTTTTTTAAAAATTGGTCATGATAAACGTTTTTCCTGTTTTTACTGGAAAACTGCTGCAAACACTGCAAAATAGTAGTTTTCATAAAACGTGTTATTTAGACGCTAAAACGAACGTTTTGCACAATTTTTCACTGGCACTGTAATTTTAAGTTTTTTAAAAATTGGTCATGACAAACGTTTTTGCTGTTTTTACTGGAAAACTGCTGCAAACACTGCAAAATAGTAGTTTTCATCAAACGTGTTATATAGGCGCTAAAACGAACGTTTTGCACAATTTTGCACCGGCACTGTAATTTTAACTTTTTTAAAATTTGGTCATGAGAAACGTTTTTGCTGTTTTTACTGGAAAACTGCTGCAAACACTGCAAAATAGCAGTTTTCATAAAAGGTGTTATGTAGAGGCTAAAACGAACGTTTTGCACAATTTTGCACTGGCACTGTAATTTTAACTTTTTTAAAGATTGGTCATGATAAACGTTTTTGCAGTTTTTACTGGAAAACTGATGCAAACACTGCAAAATAGTAGTTTTCATAAAACGTGTTATTTAGACGCTAAAACGAACGTTTTGCACAATTTTGCACTGGCACTGTAATTTTAACTTTTTTAAAATTTGGTCATGACAAACGTTTTTGCTGTTTTTACTGGAAAACTGCTGCAAACACTGCAAAATAGTAGTTTTCATCAAACGTGTTATATAGGCGCTAAAACGAACGTTTTGCACAATTTTGCACCGGCACTGTAATTTTAACTTTTTTAAAATTTGGTCATGAGAAACGTTTTTGCTGTTTTTACTGGAAAACTGCTGCAAACACTGCAAAATAGTAGTTTTCATAAAAGGTGTTATGTAGAGGCTAAAACGAACGTTTTGCACAATTTTGCACTGGCACTGTAATTTTAAATTTTTTAAAATTTGGTCATGATAAACGTTTTCGCTGTTTTTACTGGAAAACTGCTTCAAACACTGCAAAATAGAAGTTTTCATAAAACGTGTTATTTAAACGCTAAAACGAACGTTTTGCACAATTTTGCACTGGCACTGTAATTTTAACTTTTCTAAAATTTGGGCATGACAAAGGTTTTGCTGTTTTTACTGGAAAACTGCTTCAAACACTGCAAAATAGCAGTTTTCATAAAAGGTGTTATGTAGAGGCTAAAACGAACGTTTTGCACAATTTTGCACTGGCACTGTAATTTTAACTTTTTTAAAAATTGGTCATGATGAACGTTTTTGCTGTTTTTACTGGAAAACTGCTGCAAACACTGCAAAATAGCAGTTTTCATAAATAGTGTTATGTAGAGGCTAAAACGAACGTTTTGCACAATTTTGCACTGGCACTGTAATTTTAACTTTTTTAAAATTTGGTCATGATAAACGTTTTCGCTGTTTTTACAGGAAAACTGCTGCAAACACTGCAAAATAGCAGTTTTTATGAAAGGTGTTATTTAGAGTCTAAAACGAACGTTTTGCACAATTTTGCACTGGCACTGTAATTTTTTATAACACGTGTTATTTAGACGCTAAAACGAAGGTTTTGCACAATTTTGCACTGGCACTGTACTTTTAACTTTTTTAAAATTTGGTCATGATAAACGTTTTTTCTGTTTTTACTGGAAAACTGGTGCAAACACTGTAAAATAGAATTTTTCATAAAACGTGTTATTTAGACTTTAAAACGAACGTTTTGCACAATTTTGAACTGGCACTGTAATTTTACCTTTTTTAAAATTTGGTCATGATAAAGGTTTTTGCTGTTTTTACTGGAAAACTGCTGCAAACACTGCAAAATAGCAGTTTTCATATAACGTGTTATTTAGAGGCTAAAACGAACGTTTTGCACAACTTTGCACTCTCACTGTAATTTTAACTTTTTTAAAATTTGGTCATGATTAACGTTTTTGCCCTTTTTACTGGAAAACTGCTGCAAACACTTCGAAATAAGAGTTTTCATAAAACGTCTTATTTAGAGCCTAAAAGGAACGTTTTGCCAAATTTTGCAGTGGCACTGTAATTTTAACTTTTTTAAAATTTGGTCAAGATAAACGTTTTTGCTGTTTTTCTGGAAAACTGCTAAAAACACTGCACAATAGCAGTTTTCATATAAGCTGTTATTTAGAGGCTAAAACGAACGTTTTGCATAACCTTGCACTGGCACTGTAATTTTAACTTTTTTAAAATTTGGTCATGATTAACGCTTTTGCTCTTTTTACTGGAAAACTGCTGCAAACACTTCGAAATAAGAGTTTTCATAAAACGTCTTATTTAGAGACTAAAACAAACGTTTTGCACAATTTTGCACTGGCAGTGTAATTTTAACTTTTTAAAAATTTGGTCATGATAAACGTTTTTAATGTTTTTACTGGAAAACTGCTGCAGACACTGCAAAATAGCAGTTTTCATAAAACGTGTTATTTAGAGGCTAAAACGAACGTTTTGCACAATTTTGCACTGGCACTGTCAGTTTAACTTTTTTAAAATTTGGTGATGATAAACGTTTTTTGCTGTTTTTACTGGAAAACTGCTTCAAACACTGCAAAATAGCAGTTTTCATATAACGTGTTATTTAGAGGCTAAAACGAAGGTTTTGCACAATTTTGCACAGGCACTGCAATTGTTTTAACTTTTTTAAAATTTGGTCATGATAAACGTTTCTTTTGTTTTTTCTGGAAAACTGCTGGAAAGACTGCAGAATAGCAGTTTTCATAAAACTTGTTATTTAGAGGCTAAAACGAACGTTTTGCACAGTTTTGCACTGGCACTGTAATTTTAACTTTTTTTAAATTTGGTTATGGTAAAGGTTTTTGCTGTTTTTTACTGGAAAACTTCTGCAAAGACTGCAAAATAGCAGTTTTCATAAAACGTGTTATTCAGACGCTAAAACGATCGTTTTGCACAATTTTGCACAGCCACTGTAATTTTTTACAACTTTTTTAAAATTTGGTCATGATAAACGTTTTTGCTGTTTTTACTGGAAAACTGCGGCAAACACTGCAAAATAGCAGTTCTCATAAAACGTGTTAGTTAGAGGCTAAAACGAATGTTTTGCACAATTTTGCACTGGAACTGTAATTTTTTATAACTTTCTTAAAATTTGGTCATGATAAACGTCTTGCTGTTTTTAAGGGAAAAATGCTGCAAACACTGCAAAATAGCAGTTTTCATAAAACGTGTTATTTAGACGCTAAAACGAACGTTTTGCACAATTTTGCACTGGCACTGTAATTTTAACATTTTAAAAATTTGGTCATGATAAACGTTTTTGCTGTTTTTAAGGGAAAAATGCTGCAAACACTGCAAAATAGCAGTTTTCATAAAACGTGTTATTTAGACGCTAAAACGAACGTTTTGCACAATTTTGCACTGGCACTGTAATTTTAACTTTTTTAAAATTTGGTCATGACAAACGTTTTTGCTGTTTTTACTGGAAAACTGCTGCAAACACTGCAAAATAGTAGTTTTCATCAAACGTGTTATATAGGCGCTAAAACGAACGTTTTGCACAATTTTGCACTGGCACTGTAATTTTAACTTTTTTAAAATTTGGTCATGAGAAACGTTTTTGCTGTTTTTACTGGAAAACTGCTGCAAACACTGCAAAATAGCAGTTTTCATAAAAGGTGTTATGTAGAGGCTAAAACGAACGTTTTGCACAATTTTGCACTGGCACTGTAATTTTAACTTTTTTAAAATTTGGTCATGATAAACGTTTTCGCTGTTTTTACTGGAAAAATGCTTCAAACACTGCAAAATAGAAGTTTTCATAAAACGTGTTATTTAAACGCTAAAACGAACGTTTTGCACAATTTTGCACTGGCACTGTAATTTTAACTTTTTTAAAATTTGGTCATGACAAACGTTTTTGCTGTTTTTACTGGAAAACTGCTGCAAACACTGCAAAATAGTAGTTTTCATCAAACGTGTTATATAGGCGCTAAAACGAACGTTTTGCACAATTTTGCACTGGCACTGTAATTTTAACTTTTTTAAAATTTGGTCATGATAAACGTTTTCGCTGTTTTTACAGGAAAACTGCTGCAAACACTGCAAAATAGCAGTTTTTATGAAAGGTGTTATTTAGAGGCTAAAATGAACGTTTTGCACAATTTTGCACTGGCACTGTAATTTTTTATAACACGTGTTATTTAGACACTAAAACGAAGGTTTTGCACAATTTTGCACTGGCACTGTACTTTTAACTTTTTTAAAATTTGGTCATGATAAACGTTTTTGCTGTTTTTACTGGAAAACTGGTGCAAACACTGCAAAATAGAAGTTTTCATAAAACGTGTTATTTAGACTTTAAAACGAACGTTTTGCACAATTTTGAACTGGCACTGTAATTTTACCTTTTTTAAAATTTGGTCATGATAAAGGTTTTTGCTGTTTTTACTGGAAAACTGCTGCAAACACTGCAAAATAGTAGTTTTCATAAAACGTGTTATTTAGAGGCTAAAACGAACGTTTTGCACAATTTTGCACTGCCAGTGTAATTTTAACTTTTTTAAAAATTGGTCATGATAAACGTTTTTCCTGTTTTTACTGGAAAACTGCTGCAAACACTGCAAAATAGTAGTTTTCATAAAACGTGTTATTTAGAGGCTAAAACGAACGTTTTGCACAATTTTGCACTGGCACTGTAATTTTAACTTTTTTAAAAATTGGTCATGATAAACGTTTTTGCTGTTTTTACTGGAAAACTGCTGCAAACACTGCAAAATAGTAGTTTTCATAAAACGTGTTATTTAGACGCTAAAACGAACGTTTTGCACAATTTTGCACTGGCACTGTAATTTTAAGTTTTTTAAAAATTGGTCATGATAAACGTTTTTGCTGTTTTTACTGGAAAACTGCTGCAAACACTGCAAAATAGTAGTTTTCATAAAACGTGTTATTTAAAGGCTAAAACGAACGTTTTGCACAATTTTGCACTGGCACTGTAATTTTAACTTTTTTAAAAATTGGTCATGATAAACGTTTTTGCTGTTTTTACTGGAAAACTGCTGCAAACGCTGCAAAATAGCAGTTTTCATAAAACGTGTTATTTAGAGGCTAAAACGAACGTTTTGCACAATTTTGCACTGGCACTGTAATTTTAACTTTTTTAAAAATTGGTCATGATAAACGTTTTAGCTGTTTTTACTGGAAAACTCCTGCAAACACTGCAAAATAGTAGTTTTCATAAAACGTGTTATTTAGAGGCTAAAACGAACGTTTTGCACAATTTTGCACTGGTACTGTAATTTTAACTTTTTTTAAAAATTGGTCATTATAAACGTTTTTGCTGTTTTTACTGGAAAACTGCTGCAAACACTGCAAAATAGTAGTTTTCATAAAACGTGTTATTTAGACGCTAAACCGAACGTTTTGCACAATTTTGCACTGGCACTGTAATTTTAAGTTTTTTAAAAATTGGTCATGATAAACGTTTTTGCTGTTTTTACTGGAAAACTGCTGCAAACACTGCAAAATAGTAGTTTTCATAAAACGTGTTATTTAGAGGCTAAAACGAACGTTTTGCACAATTTTGCACTGGCACTGTAATTTTAACTTTTTTAAAAATTGGTCATGATAAACGTTTTACCTGTTTTTACTGGAAAACTCCTGCAAAAACTGCAAAATAGTAGTTTTCATAAAACGTGTTATTTAGAGGCTAAAACAAACGTTTTGCACAATTTTGCACTGGCACTGTAATTTTAACTTTTTTAAAAATTGGTCATGATAAACGTTTTTGCTGTTTTTACTGGAAAACTGCTGCAAACACTGCAAAATAGTAGTTTTCATAAAACGTGTTATTTAGACGATAAAACGAACGTTTTGCACAATTTTGCACTGGCACTGTAATTTTAACTTTTTTAAAAATTGGTCATGATAAACGTTTTTGTTGTTTTTACTGGAAAACTGCTGCAAACACTGCAAAATAGTAGTTTTCATAAAACGCGTTATTTAGAGGCTAAAACGAACGTTTTGCACAATTTTGCACTGGCACTGTAATTTTAACTTTTTTTAAAAATTGGTCGTGATAAACGTTTTAGCTGTTTTTACTGGAAAACTGCTGCAAACACTGCAAAATAGTAGTTTTCATAAAACGTGTTATTTAGAGGCTAAAAGGAACGTTTTGCACAATTTTGCACTGGCACTGTAATTTTAACTTTTTTAAAAATTGGTCATGATAAACGTTTTTGCTGTTTTCACTGGAAAACTGCTGCAAACACTGCAAAATAGTAGTTTTCATAAAACGTGTTATTTAGAGGCTAAAACGAACGTTTTGCACAATTTTGCACTGGCACTGTAATTTTAAGTTTTTTAAAAATTGGTCATGATAAACGTTTTTGCTGTTTTTACTGGAAAACTGCTGCAAACACTGCAAAATAGTAGTTTTCATAAAACGTGTTATTTAGACGATAAAACGAACGTTTTGCACATTTTTGCACTGGCACTGTAATTTTAACTTTTTTAAAAATTGGTCATGATAAACGTTTTTGCTGTTTTTACTGGAAAACTGCTGGAAACACTGCAAAATAGTAGTTTTCATAAAACGTGTTATTTAGACGCTAAAACGAACGTTTTGCACAATTTTGCACTGGCACTGTAATTTTAAGTTTTTTAAAAATTGGTCATGACAAACGTTTTTGCTGTTTTTACTGGAAAACTGCTGCAAACACTGCAAAATAGTAGTTTTCATCAAACGTGTTATATAGGCGCTAAAACGAACGTTTTGCACAATTTTGCACCGGCACTGTAATTTTAACTTTTTTAAAATTTGGTCATGAGAAACGCTTTTGCTGTTTTTACTGGAAAACTGCTGCAAACACTGCAAAATAGCAGTTTTCATAAAAGGTGTTATGTAGAGGCTAAAACGAACGTTTTGCACAATTTTGCACTGGCACTGTAATTTTAACTTTTTTAAAGATTGGTCATGATAAACGTTTTTGCAGTTTTTACTGGAAAACTGATGCAAACACTGCAAAATAGTAGTTTTCATAAAACGTGTTATTTAAACGCTAAAACGAACGTTTTGCACAATTTTGCACTGGCAATGTAATTTTAACTTTTCTAAAATTTGGGCATGACAAAGGTTTTGCTGTTTTTACTGGAAAACTGCTGCAAACACTGCAAAATAGCAGTTTTCATAAAAGGTGTTATGTAGAGGCTAAAACGAACGTTTTGCACAATTTTGCACTGGCACTGTAATTTTAACTTTTTTAAAAATTGGTCATGATAAACGTTTTTGCTGTTTTTACTGGAAAACTGCTGCAAACACTGCAAAATAGCAGTTTTCATAAATAGTGTTATGTAGAGGCTAAAACGAACGTTTTGCACAATTTTGCACTGGCACTGTAATTTTAACTTTTTTAAAATTTGGTCATGATAAACGTTTTCGCTGTTTTTACAGGAAAACTGCTGCAAACACTGCAAAATAGCAGTTTTTATGAAAGGTGTTATTTAGAGTCTAAAACGAACGTTTTGCACAATTTTGCACTGGCACTGTAATTTTTTATAACACGTGTTATTTAGACGCTAAAACGAAGGTTTTGCACAATTTTGCACTGGCACTGTACTTTTAACTTTTTTAAAATTTGGTCATGATAAACGTTTTTGCTGTTTTTACTGGAAAACTGCTGCAAACACTGCAAAATAGCAGTTTTCATAAAAGGTGTTATGTAGAGGCTAAAACGAACGTTTTGCATAATTTTGCACTGGCACTGTAATTTTAACTTTTTTAAAATTTCGTCATGATAAACGTTTTTGCTGTTTTTACTGGAAAACTGCTGCAAACACTGCAAAATAGCAGTTTTCATAAATAGTGTTATGTAGAGGCTAAAACGAACGTTTTGCACAATTTTGCACTGGCACTGTAATTTTTTATAACACGTGTTATTTAGATGCTAAAACGAAGGTTTTGCACAATTTTGCACTGGCACTGAAATTTAAACTTTTTTAAAATTTGGTCATGATAAACGTTTTTGCTGTTTTTACTGGAAAACTGCTGCAAACACTGCAATATAGCAGTTTTCATAAAACGTGTTATTTAGACGCTAAAACGAACGTTTTGCACAATTTTGCACTGGCACTGTAATTTTAACTTTTTTAAAATTTGGTCATGATAAACATTTTTGTTGTTTTTACTGGAAAACTGCTGCAAACACTTCAAAATAGCAGTTTTCATAAAACATGTTATTTAGAGGCTAAAACGAACGTTTTGCACAATTTTGCACTGGCACTTTAATGTTAACTTTTTTTAAAATTTGGTCATGATAAACGTTTTTGCTGTTTTTACTGGAAAACTGCTGCAAACACTGCAATATAGCAGTTTTCATAAAACCTGTTATTTAGACGCTAAAACAAACGTTTTGCACAATTTTGCACTGGCACTGTAATTTTAACTTTTTTAAAATTTGGTCATCATAAACATTTTTGTTGTTTTTACTGGAAAACTGCTGCAAACACTTCAAAATAGCAGTTTTCATAAAACATGTTATTTAGAGGCTAAAACGAACGTTTTGCACAATTTTGCACTGGCACTGTAATTTTTTATAACACGTGTTATTTAGACGCTAAAACGAAGGTTTTGCACAATTCTGCACTGGCACTGTAATTTTAACTTTTTTAAAATTTGGTCATGATAAACGTTTTTTCTGTTTTTACTGGAAAACTGCTTCAAACACTGGAAAATAGCAGTTTTCATAAAACGTGTTATTTAGACGCTAAAACGAACGTTTTGCACAATTTTGCACTGGCACTGTAATTTTAACTTTTTTAAAATTTGGTCATGATAAACGTTTTTGCTGCTTTACTGGAAAACTGCTGCAAACACTGCAAAATAGCAGTTTTCATAAAACGTGTTATTTAGACGCTAAAACGAACGTTTTGCACAATTTTGCACTGGCACTGTAATTTTAACTTTTTTAAAATTTGGTCATGATAAACGTTTTTGCTGTTTTTACTGGAAAACTGCTGCAAACACTGCAAAATAGCAGTTTTCATAAATAGTGTTATGTAGAGGCTAAAACGAACGTTTTGCACAATTTTGCACTGGCACTGTAATTTTAACTTTTTTAAAATTTGGTCATGATAAACGTTTTCGCTGTTTTTACAGGAAAACTGCTTCAAACACTGCAAAATAGCAGTTTTTATGAAAGGTGTTATTTAGAGGCTAAAACGAACGTTTTGCACAATTTTGCACTGCCAGTGTAATTTTTTATAACACGTGTTATTTAGACGCTAAAACGAAGGTTTTGCACAATTTTGCACTGGCACTGTAATTTTAACTTTTTTAAAATTTGGTCATGATAAACGTTTTTGCTGTTTTTACTGGAAAACTGGTGCAAACACTGCAAAATAGCAGTTTTCATAAAACGTGTTATTTAGACGCTAAAACGAACGTTTTGCACAATTTTGAACTGGCACTGTAATTTTACCTTTTTTAAAATTTGGTCATGATAAAGGTTTTTGCTGTTTTTACTGGAAAACTGCTGCAAACACTGCAAAATAGCAGTTTTCATAAAAGGTGTAATGTAGAGGCTAAAACGAACGTTTTGCACAATTTTGCACTGGCACTGTAATTTTAACTTTTTTAAAATTTGGTCAAGATAAACGTTTTTGCTGTTTTTACTGGAAAACTGCTGCAAACACTGCAAAATAGTAGTTTTCATAAAACGTGTTATTTAGAGGCTAAAACGAACGTTTTGCACAATTTTGAACTGGCAGTGTAATTTTACCTTTTTTAAAATTTGGTCATGATAAACGTTTTTGCTGTTTTTACTGGAAAACTGCTTCAAACACTGCAAAAAAGCAGTTTTCATAAATAGTGTTATGTAGAGGCTAAAACGAACGTTTTGCACAATTTTGCACTGGCACTGTAATTTTTTATAACACGTGTTATTTAGATGCTAAAACGAAGGTTTTGCACAATTTTGCACTGGCACTGTAATTTTAACTTTTTTAAAATTTGGTCATGATAAACGTTTTTGCTGTTTTTACTGGAAAACTGCTGCAAACACTGCAAAATAGCAGTTTTCATAAAACGTGTTATTTAGACGCTAAAACGAACGTTTTGCACAATTTTGCACTGCCACTGTAATTTTAACTTTTTTAAAATTTGGTCATGATAAACGTTTTCGCTGTTTTTACAGGAAAACTGCTTCAAACACTGCAAAATAGCAGTTTTTATGAAAGGTATTAATTAGAGGCTAAAACGAACGTTTTGCACAATTTCGCACTGGCACTGTAATTTTTTATAACACGTGTTATTTAGACGCTAAAACGAAGGTTTTGCACAATTTTGCACTGCCACTGTAATTTTAACTTTTTTAAAATTTGGTCATGATAAACGTTTTTGCTGTTTTTACTGGAAAACTGCTTCAAACACTGCAAAATAGCAGTTTTCATAAAACGTGTTATTTAGACGCTAAAACGAACGTTTTGCACAATTTTGAACTGGCACTGTAATTTTACCTTTTTTAAAATTTGGTCATGATAAAGGTTTTTGCTGTTTTTACTGGAAAACTGCTGCAAACACTGCAAAATAGCAGTTTTCATAAAACGTGTTATTTAGACGCTAAAACGAAGGTTTTGCACAATTTTGCACTGGCATTGTAATTTTAACTTTTTTAAAATTTGGTCATGATAAACATTTTTGTTGTTTTTACTGGAAAACTGCTGGAAACACTTCAAAATAGAAGTTTTCATAAAACGTGTTATTTAGAGGCTAAAACGAACGTTTTGCACAATTTTGGACTGGCACTTTAATGTTAACTTTTTTAAAATTTAGTCATGATAAGCGTTTTTGCTGTTTTTACTGGAAAACTGCTGCAAACACTGCAAAATAGCAGTTTTCATAAAACGTGTTATTTAGAGCCTAAAATGAACGTTTTGCACAATTTTGCATTGGCACTGTAATTTTAACTTTTTTAAAATTTCGTCATGATAAACGTTTTTGCTGTTTTTACTGGAAAACTGCTGCAAACACTGCAAAATAGCAGTTTTCATAAAACGTGTTATTTAGACGCTAAGACGAACGTTTTGCACAATTTTGCACTGGCATTGTAATTTTAACTTTTTTAAAATTTGGTCATGATAAAGATTTTTGTTGTTTTTACTGGAAAACTGCTGGAAACACTTCAAAATAGAAGTTTTCATAAAACGTGTTATTTAGAGGCTAAAACGAACGTTTTGCACAATTTTGGACTGGCACTTTAATGTTAACTTTTTTAAAATTTGGTCATGATAAACGTTTTTGCTGTTTTTACTGGAAAACTGCTGCAAACACTGCAAAATAGTAGTTTTCATAAAACGTGTTATTTAGAGGCTAAAACGAACGTTTTGCACAATTTTGAACTGGCAGTGTAATTTTACCTTTTTTAAAATTTGGTCATGATAAACGTTTTTGCTGTTTTTACTGGAAAACTGCTGCAAACACTGCAAAATAGCAGTTTTCATAAAACGTGTTATTTAGACGCTAAAACGAACGTTTTGCACAATTTTGCACTGGTATTGTAGTTTTAACTTTTTTAAAATTTGGTCATGATAAACATTTTTGTTGTTTTTACTGGAAAACTGCTGGAAACACTTCAAAATAGAAGTTTTCATAAAACGTGTTATTTAGAGGCTAAAACGAACGTTTTGCACAATTTTGAACTGGCAGTGTAATTTTACCTTTTTTAAAATTTGGTCATGATAAACGTTTTTGCTGTTTTTACTGGAAAACTGCTGCAAACACTCCAAAATAGCAGTTTTCATAAAAGGTGTTATTAAGAGGCTAAAACGAACGTTTTGCACAATTTTGCACTGGCACTGTAATTTTAACTTTTTTAAAATTTGGTCATGATAAACGTTTTCGCTGTTTTTACTGGAAAACTGCTTCAAACACTGCAAAATAGCAGTTTTTATGAAAGGTGTTATTTAGAGGCTAAAACGAACGTTTTGCACAATTTTGCACTGGCACTGTAATTTTTTATAACACGTGTTATTTAGACGCTAAAACGAAGGTTTTGCACAATTTTGCACTGGCACTGTAATTTTAACTTTTCTAAAATTTGGGCATGACAAAGGTTTTGCTGTTTTTACTGGAAAACTGCTGCAAACACTGCAAAATAGCAGTTTTCATAAAAGGTGTTATGTAGAGGCTAAAACGAACGTTTTGCAAAATTTTGCACTGGCACTGTAATTTTAACTTTTCTAAAATTTGGGCATGACAAAGGTTTTGCTGTTTTTACTGGAAAACTGCTGCAAACACTGCAAAATAGCAGTTTTCATAAAAGGTGTTATGTAGAGGCTAAAACGAACGTTTTGCACAATTTTGCACTGGCACTGTAATTTTAACTTTTTTAAAATTTGGTCATGATAAACGTTTTCGCTGTTTTTACAGGAAAACTGCTGCAAACACTGCAAAATAGCAGTTTTTATTAAAGGTGTTATTTAGAGGCTAAAACGAACGTTTTGCACAATTTTGCACTGGCACTGTAATTTTTTATAACACGTGTTATTTAGACGCTAAAACGAAGGTTTTGCACAATTTTGCACTGGCACTGTACTTTTAACTTTTTTAAAATTTGGTCATGATAAACGTTTTTGCTGTTTTTACTGGAAAACTGGTGCAAACACTGCAAAATAGAAGTTTTCATAAAACGTGTTATTTAGACTTTAAAACGAACGTTTTGCACAATTTTGAACTGGCACTGTAATTTTACCTTTTTTAAAATTTGGTCATGATAAAGGTTTTTGCTGTTTTTACTGGAAAACTGCTGCAAACACTGCAAAATAGCAGTTTTCATAAAAGGTGTTATGTAGAGGCTAAAACGAACGTTTTGCATAATTTTGCACTGGCAGTGTAATTTTAACTTTTTTAAAATTTCGTCATGATAAACGTTTTTGCTGTTTTTACTGGAAAACTGCTGCAAACACTGCAAAATAGCAGTTTTCATAAATAGTGTTATGTAGAGGCTAAAACGAACGTTTTGCACAATTTTGCACTGGCACTGGAATTTTTTATAACACGTGTTATTTAGATGCTAAAACGAAGGTTTTGCACAATTTTGCACTGGCACTGAAATTTAAACTTTTTTAAAATTTGGTCATGATAAACGTTTTTGCTGTTTTTACTGGAAAACTGCTGCAAACACTGCAATATAGCAGTTTTCATAAAACGTGTTATTTAGACGTTAAACGAACGTTTTGCACAATTTTGCACTGGCACTGTAATTTTAACTTTTTTAAAATTTGGTCATGATAAACATTTTTGTTGTTTTTACTGGAAAACTGCTGCAAACACTTCAAAATAGCAGTTTTCATAAAACATGTTATTTAGAGGCTAAAACGAACGTTTTGCACAATTTTGCACTGGCACTTTAATGTTAACTTTTTTTAAAATTTGGTCATGATAAACGTTTTTGCTGTTTTTACTGGAAAACTGCTGCAAACACTGCAATATAGTAGTTTTCATAAAACCTGTTATTTAGACGCTAAAACAAACGTTTTGCACAATTTTGCACTGGCACTGTAATTTTAACTTTTTTAAAATTTGGTCATGATAAACATTTTTGTTGTTTTTACTGGAAAGCGCTGCAAACACTTCAAAATAGCAGTTTTCATAAAACATGTTATTTAGAGGCTAAAACGAACGTTTTGCACAATTTTGCACTGGCACTGTAATTTTTTATAACACGTGTTATTTAGACGCTAAAACGAAGGTTTTGCACAATTCTGCACTGGCACTGTAATTTTAACTTTTTTAAAATTTGGTCATGATAAACGTTTTTGCTGTTTTTACTGGAAAACTGCTGCAAACACTGCAATATAGCAGTTTTCATAAAACGTGTTATTTAGACGTTAAACGAACGTTTTGCACAATTTTGCACTGGCACTGTAATTTTAACTTTTTTAAAATTTGGTCATGATAAACATTTTTGTTGTTTTTACTGGAAAACTGCTGCAAACACTTCAAAATAGCAGTTTTCATAAAACATGTTATTTAGAGGCTAAAACGAACGTTTTGCACAATTTTGCACTGGCACTTTAATGTTAACTTTTTTTAAAATTTGGTCATGATAAACGTTTTTGCTGTTTTTACTGGAAAACTGCTGCAAACACTGCAATATAGTAGTTTTCATAAAACCTGTTATTTAGACGCTAAAACGAACGTTTTGCACAATTTTGCACTGGCACTGTAATTTTAACTTTTTTAAAATTTGGTCATGATAAACGTTTTTGCTGCTTTACTGGAAAACTGCTGCAAACACTGCAAAATAGCAGTTTTCATAAAACGTGTTATTTAGACGCTAAAACGAACGTTTTGCACAATTTTGCACTGGCACTGTAATTTTAACTTTTTTAAAATTTGGTCATGATAAACGTTTTTGCTGTTTTTACTGGAAAACTGCTGCAAACACTGCAAAATAGCAGTTTTCATAAAACGTGTTATTTAGACGCTAAAACGAACGTTTTGCACAATTTTGAACTGGCACTGTAATTTTAACTTTTTTAAAATTTGGTCATGATAAAGGTTTTTGCTGTTTTTACTGGAAAACTGCTGCAAACACTGCAAAATAGCAGTTTTCATAAAAGGTGTTATGTAGAGGCTAAAACGAACGTTTTGCACAATTTTGCACTGGCACTGTAATTTTAACTTTTTTAAAATTTGGTCAAGATAAACGTTTTTGCTGTTTTTACTGGAAAACTGCTGCAAACACTGCAAAATAGTAGTTTTCATAAAACGTGTTATTTAGAGGCTAAAACGAACGTTTTGCACAATTTTGCACTGGCACTGTAATTTTAACTTTTTTAAAATTTGGTCATGATAAACGTTTTTGCTGTTTTTACTGGAAAACTGCTTCAAACACTGCAAAATAGCAGTTTTCATAAATAGTGTTATGTAGAGGCTAAAACGAACGTTTTGCACAATTTTTGCACTGCCACTGTAATTTTTTATAACACGTGTTATTTAGATGCTAAAACGAAGGTTTTGCACAATTTTGCACTGGCACTGTAATTTTAACTTTTTTAAAATTTGGTCATGATAAACGTTTTTGCTGTTTTTACTGGAAAACTGCTGCAAACACTGCAAAATAGCAGTTTTCATAAAACGTGTTATTTAGACGCTAAAACGAACGTTTTGCACAATTTTGCACTGGCACTGTAATTTTAACTTTTTTAAAATTTGGTCATGATAACGTTTTCGCTGTTTTTACAGGAAAACTGCTTCAAACACTGCAAAATAGCAGTTTTTATGAAAGGTATTAATTAGAGGCTAAAACGAACGTTTTGCACAATTTTGCACTGGCACTGTAATTTTTTATAACACGTGTTATTTAGACGCTAAAGCGAACGTTTTGCACAATTTTGCACTGGCACTGTAATTTTAACTTTTTTAAAATTTGGTCATGATAAACGTTTTCGCTGTTTTTACTGGAAAACTGCTTCAAACACTGCAAAATAGCAGTTTTTATGAAAGGTGTTATTTAGAGGCTAAAACGAACGTTTTGCACAATTTTGCACTGGCACTGTAATTTTAACTTTTTTAAAATTTGGTCATGATAAACGTTTTTGCTGCTTTAGTGGAAAACTGCTGCAAACACTGCAAAATAGCAGTTTTCATAAAACGTGTTATTTAGACGCTAAAACGAACGTTTTGCAAAATTTTGCACTGGCACTGTAATTTTAACTTTTTTAAAAATTGGTCATGATAAACGATTTTGCTGTTTTTACTGGAAAACTGCTGCAAACACTGCAAAATAGTAGTTTTCATAAAACGTGTTATTTAGAGGCTAAAACGAACGTTTTGCACAATTTTGCACTGGCACTGTAATTTTTTATAACACGTGTTATTTAGACGCTAAAACGAAGGTTTTGCACAATTTTGCACTGGCACTGTAATTTTAACTTTTTCAAAATTTGGTCATGATAAACGTTTTTGCTGTTTTTACTGGAAAACTGCTGCAAACACTGCAAAATAGCAGTTTTTATGAAAGGTGTTATTTAGAGTCTAAAACGAACGTTTTGCACAATTTTGCACTGGCACTGTAATTTTTTATAACACGTGTTATTTAGACGCTAAAACGAAGGTTTTGCACAATTTTGCACTGGCACTGTACTTTTAACTTTTTTAAAAATTGGTCATGATAAACGTTTTTGCTGTTTTTACTGGAAAACTGCTGCAAACACTGCAAAATAGCAGTTTTCATAAATAGTGTTATGTAGAGGCTAAAACGAACGTTTTGCACAATTTTGCACTGGCACTGTAATTTTAACTTTTTTAAAAATTGGTCATGATAAACGTTTTTGCTGTTTTTACTGGAAAACTGCTGCAAACACTGCAAAATAGCAGTTTTCATAAATAGTGTTATGTAGAGGCTAAAACGAACGTTTTGCACAATTTTGCACTGGCACTGTAATTTTAACTTTTTTAAAATTTGGTCATGATAAACGTTTTCGCTGTTTTTACAGGAAAACTGCTGCAAACACTGCAAAATAGCAGTTTTTATGAAAGGTGTTATTTAGAGGCTAAAACGAACGTTTTGCACAATTTTGCACTGGCACTGTACTTTTAACTTTTTTAAAATTTGGTCATGATAAACGTTTTTGCTGTTTTTACTGGAAAACTGGTGCAAACACTGCAAAATAGAAGTTTTCATAAAACGTGTTATTTAGACTTTAAAACGAACGTTTTGCACAATTTTGAACTGGCACTGTAATTTTACCTTTTTTAAAATTTGGTCATGATAAAGGTTTTTGCTGTTTTTACTGGAAAACTGCTGCAAACACTGCAAAATAGCAGTTTTCATAAAAGGTGTTATGTAGAGGCTAAAACGAACGTTTTGCATAATTTTGCACTGGCACTGTAATTTTAACTTTTTTAAAATTTCGTCATGATAAACGTTTTTGCTGTTTTTACTGGAAAACTGCTGCAAACACTGCAAAATAGCAGTTTTCATAAATAGTGTTATGTAGAGGCTAAAACGAACGTTTTGCACAATTTTGCACTGGCACTGTAATTTTTTATAACACGTGTTATTTAGATGCTAAAACGAAGGTTTTGCACAATTTTGCACTGGCACTGAAATTTAAACTTTTTTAAAATTTGGTCATGATAAAGGTTTTTGCTGTTTTTACTGGAAAACTGCTGCAAACACTGCAATATAGCAGTTTTCATAAAACGTGTTATTTAGACGCTAAAACGAACGTTTTGCACAATTTTGCACTGGCACTGTAATTTTAACTTTTTTAAAATTTGGTCATGATAAACATTTTTGTTGTTTTTACTGGAAAACTGCTGCAAACACTTCAAAATAGCAGTTTTCATAAAACATGTTATTTAGAGGCTAAAACGAACGTTTTGCACAATTTTGCACTGGCACTTTAATGTTAACTTTTTTTAAAATTTGGTCATGATAAACGTTTTTGCTGTTTTTACTGGAAAACTGCTGCAAACACTGCAATATAGTAGTTTTCATAAAACCTGTTATTTAGACGCTAAAACAAACGTTTTGCACAATTTTGCACTGGCACTGTAATTTTAACTTTTTTAAAATTTGGTCATGATAAACATTTTTGTTGTTTTTACTGGAAAACTGCTGCAAACACTTCAAAATAGCAGTTTTCATAAAACATGTTATTTAGAGGCTAAAACGAACGTTTTGCACAATTTTGCACTGGCACTGTAATTTTTTATAACACGTGTTATTTAGACGCTAAAACGAAGGTTTTGCACAATTCTGCACTGGCACTGTAATTTTAACTTTTTTAAAATTTGGTCATGATAAACGTTTTTTCTGTTTTTACTGGAAAACTGCTGCAAACACTGCAAAATAGCAGTTTTCATAAAACGTGTTATTTAGACGCTAAAACGAACGTTTTGCACAATTTTGCACTGGCACTGTAATTTTAACTTTTTTAAAATTTGGTCATGATAAACGTTTTTGCTGCTTTACTGGAAAACTGCTGCAAACACTGCAAAATAGCAGTTTTCATAAAACGTGTTATTTAGACGCTAAAACGAACGTTTTGCACAATTTTGCACTGGCACTGTAATTTTAACTTTTTTAAAATTTGGTCATGATAAACGTTTTTGCTGTTTTTACTGGAAAACTGCTGCAAACACTGCAAAATAGCAGTTTTCATAAATAGTGTTATGTAGAGGCTAAAACGAACGTTTTGCACAATTTTGCACTGGCACTGTAATTTTAACTTTTTTAAAATTTGGTCATGATAAACGTTTTCGCTGTTTTTACAGGAAAACTGCTTCAAACACTGCAAAATAGCAGTTTTTATGAAAGGTGTTATTTAGAGGCTAAAACGAACGTTTTGCACAATTTTGCACTGCCACTGTAATTTTTTATAACACGTGTTATTTAGACGCTAAAACGAAGGTTTTGCACAATTTTGCACTGGCACTGTAATTTTAACTTTTTTAAAATTTGGTCATGATAAACGTTTTTGCTGTTTTTACTGGAAAACTGGTGCAAACACTGCAAAATAGCAGTTTTCATAAAACGTGTTATTTAGACGCTAAAACGAACGTTTTGCACAATTTTGAACTGGCACTGTAATTTTACCTTTTTTAAAATTTGGTCATGATAAAGGTTTTTGCTGTTTTTACTGGAAAACTGCTGCAAACACTGCAAAATAGCAGTTTTCATAAAAGGTGTTATGTAGAGGCTAAAACGAACGTTTTGCATAATTTTGCACTGGCACTGTAATTTTAACTTTTTTAAAATTTCGTCATGATAAACGTTTTTGCTGTTTTTACTGGAAAACTGCTGCAAACACTGCAAAATAGCAGTTTTCATAAATAGTGTTATGTAGAGGCTAAAACGAACGTTTTGCACAATTTTGCACTGGCACTGTAATTTTTTATAACACGTGTTATTTAGATGCTAAAACGAAGGTTTTGCACAATTTTGCACTGGCACTGAAATTTAAACTTTTTTAAAATTTGGTCATGATAAACGTTTTTGCTGTTTTTACTGGAAAACTGCTGCAAACACTGCAATATAGCAGTTTTCATAAAACGTGTTATTTAGACGCTAAAACGAACGTTTTGCACAATTTTGCACTGGCACTGTAATTTTAACTTTTTTAAAATTTGGTCATGATAAACATTTTTGTTGTTTTTACTGGAAAACTGCTGCAAACACTTCAAAATAGCAGTTTTCATAAAACATGTTATTTAGAGGCTAAAACGAACGTTTTGCACAATTTTGCACTGGCACTTTAATGTTAACTTTTTTTAAAATTTGGTCATGATAAACGTTTTTGCTGTTTTTACTGGAAAACTGCTGCAAACACTGCAATATAGTAGTTTTCATAAAACCTGTTATTTAGACGCTAAAACAAACGTTTTGCACAATTTTGCACTGGCACTGTAATTTTAACTTTTTTAAAATTTGGTCATGATAAACATTTTTGTTGTTTTTACTGGAAAACTGCTGCAAACACTTCAAAATAGCAGTTTTCATAAAACATGTTATTTAGAGGCTAAAACGAACGTTTTGCACAATTTTGCACTGGCACTGTAATTTTTTATAACACGTGTTATTTAGACGCTAAAACGAAGGTTTTGCACAATTCTGCACTGGCACTGTAATTTTAACTTTTTTAAAATTTGGTCATGATAAACGTTTTTTCTGTTTTTACTGGAAAACTGCTGCAAACACTGCAAAATAGCAGTTTTCATAAAACGTGTTATTTAGACGCTAAAACGAACGTTTTGCACAATTTTGCACTGGCACTGTAATTTTAACTTTTTTAAAATTTGGTCATGATAAACGTTTTTGCTGCTTTACTGGAAAACTGCTGCAAACACTGCAAAATAGCAGTTTTCATAAAACGTGTTATTTAGACGCTAAAACGAACGTTTTGCACAATTTTGCACTGGCACTGTAATTTTAACTTTTTTAAAATTTGGTCATGATAAACGTTTTTGCTGTTTTTACTGGAAAACTGCTGCAAACACTGCAAAATAGCAGTTTTCATAAATAGTGTTATGTAGAGGCTAAAACGAACGTTTTGCACAATTTTGCACTGGCACTGTAATTTTAACTTTTTTAAAATTTGGTCATGATAAACGTTTTCGCTGTTTTTACAGGAAAACTGCTTCAAACACTGCAAAATAGCAGTTTTTATGAAAGGTGTTATTTAGAGGCTAACACGAACGTTTTGCACAATTTTGCACTGCCACTGTAATTTTTTATAACACGTGTTATTTAGACGCTAAAACGAAGGTTTTGCACAATTTTGCACTGGCACTGTAATTTTAACTTTTTTAAAATTTGGTCATGATAAACGTTTTTGCTGTTTTTACTGGAAAACTGGTGCAAACACTGCAAAATAGCAGTTTTCATAAAACGTGTTATTTAGACGCTAAAACGAACGTTTTGCACAATTTTGAACTGGCACTGTAATTTTACCTTTTTTAAAATTTGGTCATGATAAAGGTTTTTGCTGTTTTTACTGGAAAACTGCTGCAAACACTGCAAAATAGCAGTTTTCATAAAAGGTGTTATGTAGAGGCTAAAACGAACGTTTTGCACAATTTTGCACTGGCACTGTAATTTTAACTTTTTTAAAATTTGGTCAAGATAAACGTTTTTGCTGTTTTTACTGGAAAACTGCTGCAAACACTGCAAAATAGTAGTTTTCATAAAACGTGTTATTTAGAGGCTAAAACGAACGTTTTGCACAATTTTGAACTGGCAGTGTAATTTTACCTTTTTTAAAATTTGGTCATGATAAACGTTTTTGCTGTTTTTACTGGAAAACTGCTTCAAACACTGCAAAATAGCAGTTTTCATAAATAGTGTTATGTAGAGGCTAAAACGAACTTTTTGCACAATTTTGCACTGGCACTGTAATTTTTTATAACACGTGTTATTTAGATGCTAAAACGAAGGTTTTGCACAATTTTGCACTGGCACTGTAATTTTAACTTTTTTAAAATTTGGTCATGATAAACGTTTTTGCTGTTTTTACTGGAAAACTGCTGCAAACACTGCAAAATAGCAGTTTTCATAAAACGTGTTATTTAGACGCTAAAACGAACGTTTTGCACAATTTTGCACTGGCACTGTAATTTTAACTTTTTTAAAATTTGGTCATGATAACGTTTTCGCTGTTTTTACAGGAAAACTGCTTCAAACACTGCAAAATAGCAGTTTTTATGAAAGGTATTAATTAGAGGCTAAAACGAACGTTTTGCACAATTTTGCACTGGCACTGTAATTTTTTATAACACGTGTTATTTAGACGCTAAAACGAAGGTTTTGCACAATTTTGCACTGCCACTGTAATTTTAACTTTTTTAAAATTTGGTCATGATAAACGTTTTTGCTGTTTTTACTGGAAAACTGCTGCAAACACTGCAAAATAGCAGTTTTCATAAAACGTGTTATTTAGACGCTAAAACGAACGTTTTGCACAATTTTGAACTGGCAGTGTAATTTTACCTTTTTTAAAATTTGGTCATAATAAACTTTTTTGCTGTTTTTACTGGAAAACTGCTGCAAACACTCCAAAATAGCAGTTTTCATAAAAGGTGTTATTAAGAGGCTAAAACGAACGTTTTGCACAATTTTGCACTGGCACTGTAATTTTAACTTTTTTAAAATTTGGTCATGATAAACGTTTTCGCTGTTTTTACTGGAAAACTGCTTCAAACACTGCAAAATAGCAGTTTTTATGAAAGGTGTTATTTAGAGGCTAAAACGAACGTTTTGCACAATTTTGCACTGGCACTGTAATTTTTTATAACACGTGTTATTTAGACGCTAAAACGAAGATTTTGCACAATTTTGCACTGGCACTGTAATTTTAACTTTTTTAAAATTTGGTCATGATAAACGTTTTTGCTGCTTTACTGGAAAACTGCTGCAAACACTGCAAAATAGCAGTTTTCATAAAACGTGTTATTTAGACGCTAAAACGAACGTTTTGCAAAATTTTGCACTGGCACTGTAATTTTAACTTTTTTAAAAATTGGTCATGATAAACGATTTTGCTGTTTTTACTGGAAAACTGCTGCAAACACTGCAAAATAGTAGTTTTCATAAAACGTGTTATTTAGAGGCTAAAACGAACGTTTTGCACAATTTTGCACTGGCACTGTAATTTTTTATAACACGTGTTATTTAGACGCTAAAACGAAGGTTTTGCACAATTTTGCACTGGCACTGTAATTTTAACTTTTTCAAAATTTGGTCATGATAAACGTTTTTGCTGTTTTTACTGGAAAACTGCTGCAAACAGTGCAAAATAGCAGTTTTCATAAAAGGTGTTATGTAGAGGCTAAATCCAACGTTTTCCACAATTTTGCACTGGCACTGTAATTTTAACTTTTTTAAAATTTGGTCATGATAAACGTTTTTTCTGTTTTTACTGGAAAACTGCTGCAAACAGTGCAAAATAGCAGTTTTCATAAAAGGTGTTATGTAGAGGCTAAAACGAACGTTTTGCACAATTTTGCACTAGCACTGTAATTTTAACTTTTTTAAAATTTGGTCATGATAAACGTTTTTTCTGTTTTTACTGGAAAACTGGTTCAAACACTGCAAAATAGCAGTTTTTATGAAAGGTGTTATTTAGCGGCTAAAACGAATGTTTTGCACAATTTTGCACTGGCACTGTAATTTTATCTTTTTCAAAATTTGGTCAGGATAAACGTTTTTGCTGTTTTTAATGGAAAACTGCTGCAAACACTTCAAAATAGCAGTTTTCATAAACTGTGTTATTTAGACGCTAAAACGAACGTTTTGCACAATTTTGCACTGGCACTAATTTTAACTTTTTTAAAATTTGGTCATGATAAACGTTTTTGCTGTTTTTACTGGAAAACTGATGCAAACACTGCAAAATAGCAGTTTTCATAAAACGTGTTATGTAGAGGCTAAAAAGAACGTTTTGCACAATTTTGCACTGGCACTGTAATTTTATCTTTTTTAAAAATTGGTCATGATAAACGTTTTTGCTGTTTTTGCTGGAAAACTGCTGCAAACACTGCAAAATAGTAGTTTTCATAAAACGTGTTATTTAGACGCTAAAACGAACGTTTTGCACAATTTTGCACTGGCACTGTAATTTTAACTTTTTGAAAATTTTGTCATGATAAACGTTTTTGCTGTTTTTACTGGAAAACTGCTGCAAACACTGCAAAATAGGAGTTTTCATAAAACGTGTTATGTAGAGGCTAAAAAGAACGTTTTGCACAATTTTGCACTGGCACTGTAATTTTAACTTTTTAAAAGTTTTGTCATGATAAACGTTTTTGCTGTTTTTACTGGAAAACTGCTGCAAACACTGCAAAATAGCAGTTTTCATAAAACGTGTTATTTAGACGCTAAAGGGAACGTTTTGCACAATTTTGCACTGCCACTGTAATTTTAACTATTTTTGAATTTGGTCATGATAAACGTTTTTGCTGTTTTTAATGGAAAACTGCTGCAAACACTGCAAAATAGCAGTTTTCATAAAACGTTTTATTTAGACGCTAAAGCGAACGTTTTGCACAATTTTGCACTGGCACTGTAATTTTAACTTTTTTAAAAATTGGTCATGATAAACGTTTTTGCTGTTTTTACTGGAAAACTGCTGCAAACACTGCAAATTAGCAGTTTTCATAAAACGTGTTATTTAGACGCTAAAACGAACGTTTTGCACAATTTTGCACTGGCACTTTAATTTTAACTTTTTTAAAATTTGGTCATGATAAACATTTTTGCTGTTTTTACTGGAAAACTGCTGCAAACACTGCAAAATAGTAGTTTTCATAAAACGTGTTATTTAGAGGCTAAAACGGACCTTTTGCACAATTTTGCACTGGCACTGTAATTTTAACTTTTTTAAAATTTGGTCATGATAAACATTTTTGCTGTTTTTACTGGAAAACTGCTGCAAACACTGCAAAATAGCAGTTTTCATAAAACGTGTTATTTAGAGGGTAAAAAGAACGTTTTGCACAATTTTGCACTGGCACTGTAATTTTAACTTTTTTAAAATTTCGTCATGATAAACGTTTCTGCTGTTTTTACTGGAAAACCGCTGCAAACACTGCAAAATAGCAGTTTTCATAAAACATGTTATTTAGACGGTAAAACGAACGTTTTGCACAATTTTGCACTGGCACTAATTTTAACTTTTTTAAAATTTGGTCATGATAAACGTTTTTGCTGTTTTTACTGGAAAAAAGCTGCAAAGACTGCAAAATAGCACTTTTCATACAACGTGTTATTTAGAGGCTAAAACGAACGTTTTGCACAATTTTGCACTGGCACTGTAATTTTAACTTTTTTAAAATTTGGTCATGATAAACGTTTTTGCTGTTTTTACTGGAAAACTGCTGCAAACACTGCAAAATAGCAGTTTTTATGAAAAGTGTTATTTAGAGGCTAAAAAGAACGTTTTGCACAATTTTGCACTGGCACTGTAATTTTAACTTTTTTAAAATTTGGTCATGATAAACGTTTTTGCTCTTTTTACTGCAAAATTGCTGCAAACACTGCAAAATAGCACCTTTCATAAAACATGCTTTTAGACGCTAAAACGAACGTTTTGCACAATTTTGCACTGGCACTGTAATTTTAACTTTTTTAAAATTTGGTCATGATAAACGTTTTTGCTGTTTTTACTGGAAAAAAGCTGCAAAGACTGCAAAATAGCAGTTTTCATACAACGTGTTATTTAGACGCTAAAAAGAACGTTTTGCACAATTTTCCACTGGCACTGTAATTTTCACTTTTTTAAAATTTGGTCATGATAAACGTTTTTGCTGTTTTTACTGGAAAACTGCTGCAAACACTGCAAAATAGCAGTTTTCATAAAACGTGTTATTTACAGCCTAAAAAGAACGTTTTGCACAATTTTGCACTGGCACTGTTATTTTAACTTTTTAAAAATTTGGTCATGATAAACGTTTTTGCTGTTTTTACTGGAAAACTGCTTCAAACAGTGGAAAATAACAGTTTTTATGAAAGGTGTTATTTAGAGGCTAAAACGAACGTTTTGCACAATTTTGCACTGGCACTGTAATTTTAACTTTTTTAAAATTTGGTCATGATAAACGTTTTTGCTGTTTTTACTGGAAAACTGCTGCAAACACTGCAAAATAGCAGTTTTCATAAAACGTGTTATTTAGAGGCTAAAACGAACGTTTTGCACAATTTTGCACTGGCACTGTAATTTTAACTTTTTTAAAATTTGGTCATGATAAACGTTTTTGCTGTTTTTACTGGAAAACTTCTGCAAACACTGCAGAATAGCAGTTTTCATAAAACGTGTTATTTAGACGCTAAAACGAACGTTTTGCACAATTGTGCACTGGCACTGTAATTTTAACTATTTTTAAATTTGGTCATGATAAACGTTTTTCCTGTTTTTACTGGAAAACTGCTGCAAACACTGCAGAATAGCAGTTTTCATAAAACGTGTTATTTAGACGCTAAAACGAACGTTTTGCACAATTTTGCACTGGCACTGTAATTTTAACTATTTTTAAATTTGGTCATGATAAACGTTTTTCCTGTTTTTACTGGAAAACTTCTGCAAACACTGCAGAATAGCAGTTTTCATAAAACGTGTTATTTAGACGCTAAAACGAACGTTTTGCACAATTGTGCACTGGCACTGTAATTTTAACTTTTTTAAAAAATGGTCATGAGAAACGTTTTTGCTGTTTTTACTGGAAAACTGCTGCAAACACTGCAAAATAGTAGTTTTCATAAAACGTGTTATTTAGACGCTAAAGCGAACGTTTTGCACAATTTTGCACTGGCACTGTAATTTTAACTTTTTTAAAAATTGGTCATGATAAACGTTTTTGCTGTTTTTACTGGAAAACTGCTGCAAACACTGCAAAATAGTAGTTTTCATAAAACGTGTTATTTAGAGGCTAAAACGGACCTTTTGCACAATTTTGCACTGGCACTGTAATTTTAACTTTTTTAAAATTTGGTCATCATAAACATTTTTGCTGTTTTTACTGGAAAACTGCTTCAAACACTGCAAAATAGCAGTTTTTATGAAAGGTGTTATTTAGAGGCTAAAACGAACGTTTTGCACAATTTTGCACTGGCACTGTAATTTTAACTTTTTTAAAATGTCTTCATGATAAACGTTTTTGCTGTTTTTACTGGAAAACCGCTGCAAACACTGCAAAATTGCAGTTTTCATAAAACGTTTTATTTAGACGCTAAAGCGAACGTTTTGCACAATTTTGCACTGGCACTGTAATTTTAACTTTTTTAAAAATTGGTCATGATAAACGTTTTTGCTGTTTTTACTGGAAAACTGCTGCAAACACTGCAAAATAGCAGTTTTCATGAAACGTGTTATTTAGACGCTAAAACGAACGTTTTGCACAATTTTGCACTGGCACTGTAATTTTAACTTTTTTTAAATTTCTTCTTGATAAACGTTTTTGCTGTTTTTACTGGAAAACCGCTGCAAACACTGCAAAATAGCAGTTTTTATAAAACGTGTTATTTAGAGGCTAATACGAATGTTTTGCACAATTTTGCACTGGCACTGTAATTTTAACTTTTTTAAAATTTGGTCATGATAAACGTTTTTGCTCTTTTTACTGGAAAATTGCTGCAAACACTGCAAAATAGCACCTTTCATAAAACATGCTATTTAGACGCTAAAACGAACGTTTTGCACAATTTTGCACTGGCACTGTAATTTTAACTTTTTTAAAATTTGGTCATGATAAACGTTTTTGCTGTTTTTACTGGAAAAAAGCTGCAAAGACTGCAAAATAGCAGTTTTCATACAACGTGTTATTTAGACGCTAAAAAGAACGTTTTGCACAATTTTCCACTGGCACTGTAATTTTCACTTTTTTAAAATTTGGTCATGATAAACGTTTTTGCTGTTTTTACTGGAAAACTGCTGCAAACACTGGAAAATAGCAGTTTTCATAAAACGTGTTATTTACAGCCTAAAAAGAACGTTTTGCACAATTTTGCACTGGCACTGTTATTTTAACTTTTTAAAAATTTGGTCATGATAAACGTTTTTGCTGTTTTTACTGGAAAACTGCTTCAAACAGTGGAAAATAACAGTTTTTATGAAAGGTGTTATTTAGAGGCTAAAACGAACGTTTTGCACAATTTTGCACTGGCACTGTAATTTTAACTTTTTTAAAATTTGGTCATGATAAACCTTTTTTGCTATTTTTACTGGAAAACTGCTGGAAACACTGCAAAATAGCAGTTTTCATAAAACGTGTTATTTAGAGGCTAAAACGAACGTTTTGCACAATTTTGCACTGGCACTGTAATTTTAACTTTTTTAAAATTTGGTCATGATAAACGTTTTTGCTGATTTTACTGGAAAACTTCTGCAAACACTGCAGAATAGCAGTTTTCATAAAACGTCTTATTTAGACGCTAAAACGAACGTTTTGCACAATTGTGCACTGGCACTGTAATTTTAACTATTTTTAAATTTGGTCATGATAAACGTTTTTCCTGTTTTTACTGGAAAACTGCTGCAAACACTGCAGAATAGCAGTTTTCATAAAACGTGTTATTTAGACGCTAAAACGAACGTTTTGCACAATTTTGCACTGGCACTGTAATTTTAACTATTTTTAAATTTGGTCATGATAAACGTTTTTCCTGTTTTTACTGGAAAACTTCTGCAAACACTGCAGAATAGCAGTTTTCATAAAACGTGTTATTTAGACGCTAAAACGAACGTTTTGCACAATTGTGCACTGGCAATGTAATTTTAACTTTTTTTAAATTTCTTCTTGATAAACGTTTTTGCTGTTTTTACTGGAAAACCGCTGCAAACACTGCAAAATAGCAGTTTTTATAAAACGTGTTATTTAGAGGCTAATAGGAACGTTTTGCACAATTTTGCACTGGCACTGTAATTTTAACTTTTTTTAAATTTCTTCTTGATAAACGTTTTTGCTGTTTTTACTGGAAAACCGCTGCAAACACTGCAAAATAGCAGTTTTTATAAAACGTGTTATTTCGAGGCTAATACGAACGTTTTGCACAATTTTGCACTGGCACTGTAATTTTAACTTTTTTAAAATTTGGTCATGATAAACGTTTTTGCTCTTTTTACTGGAAAATTGCTGCAAACACTGCAAAATAGCACCTTTCATAAAACATGCTATTTAGACGCTAAAACGAACGTTTTTCACAATTTTGCACTGGCATTGTAATTTTAACTTTTTTAAAATTTGGTCATGATAAACGTTTTTGCTGTTTTTACTGGAAAAAAGCTGCAAAGACTGCAAAATAGCAGTTTTCATACAACGTGTTATTTAGACGCTAAAAAGAACGTTTTGCACAATTTTCCACTGGCACTGTAATTTTCACTTTTTTAAAATTTGGTCATGATAAACATTTTTGCTGTTTTTACTGGAAAACTGCTGCAAACACTGCAAAATAGCAGTTTTCATAAAACGTGTTATTTACAGCCTAAAAAGAACGTTTTGCACAATTTTGCACTGGCACTGTTATTTTAACTTTTTAAAAATTTGGTCATGATAAACGTTTTTGCTGTTTTTACTGGAAAACTGCTTCAAACAGTGGAAAATAACAGTTTTTATGAAAGGTGTTATTTAGAGGCTAAAACGAACGTTTTGCACAATTTTGCACTGGCACTGTAATTTTAACTTTTTTAAAATTTGGTCATGATAAACGTTTTTGCTGTTTTTACTGGAAAACTGCTGCAAACACTGCAAAATAGCAGTTTTCATAAAACGTGTTATTTAGAGGCTAAAACGAAGGTTTTGCACAATTTTGCACTGGCACTGTAATTTTAACTTTTTTAAAATTTGGTCATGATAAACGTTTTTGCTGTTTTTACTGGAAAACTTCTGCAAACACTGCAGAATAGCAGTTTTCATAAAACGTGTTATTTAGACGCTAAAACGAACGTTTTGCACAATTGTGCACTGGCACTGTAATTTTAACTATTTTTAAATTTGGTCATGATAAACGTTTTTCCTGTTTTTACTGGAAAACTGCTGCAAACACTGCAGAATAGCAGTTTTCATAAAACGTGTTATTTAGACGCTAAAACGAACGTTTTGCACAATTTTGCACTGGCACTGTAATTTTAACTATTTTTAAATTTGGTCATGATAAACGTTTTTCCTGTTTTTACTGGAAAACTTCTGCAAACACTGCAGAATAGCAGTTTTCATAAAACATGTTATTTAGACGCTAAAACGAACGTTTTGCACAATTTTGCACTGGCACTGTAATTTTAACTTTTTTAAAAAATGGTCATGAGAAACGTTTTTGCTGTTTTTACTGGAAAACTGCTGCAAACACTGCAAAATAGTAGTTTTCATAAAACGTGTTATTTAGACGCTAAAACGAACGTTTTGCACAATTTTGCACTGGCACTGTAATTTTAACTTTTTTAAAATTTGGGCATGATAAACATTTTTGCTGGTTTTACTGGAAAAGTTTTGCAAACACTGCAAAATAGTAGTTTTCATAAAACGTGTTATTTACACGCTAAAACGAACGTTTTGCATAATTTTGCACTGGCACTCTAATTTTAACTTTTTTTTAAAATTTGGTCATGATAAACGTTTTTGCTGTTTTTACTGGAAAACTGCTGCAAACACTGCAAAATAGCAGTGTTCATAAAACGTGTTATTTAGACGCTAAAACGAACGTTTTGCACAATTTTGCACTGGCACTGTAATTTTAACTTTTTTAAAAATTGGTCATGATAAACGTTTTTGCTGTTTTTACTGGAAAACTGCTCCAAACACTGCAAAATAGGAGTTTTCATAAAATGTGTTATTGAGACGCTAAAACGAACGTTTTGCACAATTTTGCACTGGCACTGTAATTTTAACTTTTTTAAAATTGGGTCATGATAAACGTTTTTGCTGTTTTTACTCGAAAACTGCTGCAAACACTGCAAAATAGTAGTTTTGATAAAACGTGCTATTTACACGCTAAAAAAAACGTTTTGCACAATTTTGCACTGGCACTGTAATTTTAACTTTTTTAAAAAATGGTCATGATAAACGTTTTTGCTGTTTTTACTGGAAAACTGCTGCAAACACTGCAAAATAGCAGTTTTCATAAAACGTGTTATTGAGAGGCTAAAACGAACGTTTTGCACAATTTTGCACTGGCACTGTAATTTTAACTTTTTTAAAAAATGGTCATGAGAAACGTTTTTGCTGCTTTTACTGGAAAACTGCTGCAAACACTGCAGAATAGCAGTTTTCATAAAACGTGTTATTTAGACGCTAAAACGAACGTTTTGCACAATTTTGCACTGGCACTGTAATTTGAACTTTTTTAAAAAATGGTCATGAGAAACGTTTTTGCTGTTTTTACTGGAAAACTGCAGCAAACACTGCAAAATAGAAGTTTTCATAAAACGTGTTATTTACACGCTAAAACGAACGTTTTGCACAATTTTGCACTGGCACTGTAATTTTAACTTTTTTTTTAAAATTTGGTCATGATAAACGTTTTTACTGTTTTTACTGGAAAACTGCTGCAAACACTGAAAAATAGCAGTGTTCATAATCGTGTTATTTAGACGCTAAAACGAACGTTTTGCACAATTTTTCACTGGCACTGTAATTTTAACTTTTTTAAAAATTGGTCATGATAAACGTTTTTGCTGTTTTTACTGGAAAACTGCTCCAAACACTGCAAAATAGCAGTTTTCATAAAACGTGTTATTGAGACGCTAAAACGAACGTTTTGCACAATTTTGCACTGGCACTGTAATTTTAACTTTTTAAAAAATTGGTCATGATAAACGTTTTTGCTGTTTTTACTGGAAAACTGCTGCAAACACTGCAAATTAGCAGTTTTCATAAAACGTGTTATTGAGAGGCTAAAAGGAAGGTTTTGCACAATTTTGCACTGGCACTGTAATTTTAACTTTTTTAAAATTTGGTCATGATAAAAGTTTTTGCTGTTTTACTGGAAAACTGATGCAAACACTGCAAAATAGCAGTTTTCATAAAACGTGTTATTTTAGAGGCTAAAACGAACGTTTTGCACAATTTTGCACTGGCACTGTAATTTTAACTTTTTTAAAATTTGGTCATGATAAACGTTTTTGCTGTTTTTACTGGAAAACTGCTGCAAACACTGCAAAATAGCAGTTTTCATAAAACGTGTTATTCAGAGGCTAAAACGAACGTTTTGCACAATTTTGCACTGGCACTGTAATTTTAACTTTTTTAAAATTTTGTCATGATAAACGTTTTTGCTGTTTTTACTGGAAAACTGATGCAAACACTGCAAAATAGCAGTTTTCATAAAACGTGTTATTTAGACGCTAAAACGAAGGTTTTGCACAATTTTGCACTGGCACTGTAATTTTAACTTTTTTAAAATTTGGTCATGATAAATGTTTTTGCATGTTTTTACTGGAAAACTGCTGTAAACACTGCAAAATAGCAGTTTTCATAAAACGTGTTATTCAGAGGCTAAAACGAACGTTTTGCACAATTTTGCACTGGCACTGTAATTTTAACTTTTTTAAAATTTTGTCATGATAAACGTTTTTGCTGTTTTTACTGGAAAACTGCTGCAAACACTGCAAAATAGCAGTTTTCATGAAACGTGTTATTTAGACGCTGAAAAGAACGTTTTGCACAATTTTGCACTGCCACTGTATATTTAACTTTCTTAAATTTTGGTGATGATAAACGTTTTTGCTGTTTTTACTGGAAAACTGCTGCAAACACTGCAAAATAGTAGTTTTCATAAAACGTGTTATTTAGACGCTAAAACAAAGGTTTTGCACAATTTTGCACTGGCACTGTAATTTTAACTTTTTTAAAATTTGGTCATGATAAACGTTTTTGCTGTTTTTACTGGAAAACTGCTGCAAACACTGCAAAATATCAGTTTTCATAAAACGTGTTATTTAGACGCTAAAACGAACGTTTTGCACAATTTTGCACTGGCACTGTAATTTTAACTTTTTTAAAAGTTGGTCATGATAAACGTTTTTGCTGTTTTTAGTGGGAGACTGCTGCAAACACTGCAAAATAGCAGTTTTCATAAAACGTGTAATTTAGACGCTAAAACGAACGTTTTGCACAATTTTGCACTGGCACTGTAATTTTCACTTTTTTAAAAAGTGGTCATGATAAATGTTTTGCTGTTTTTACTGGAAAACTGCTGCAGACACTGCAAAATAGTAGTTTTGATAAAACGTGCTATTTAGACGCTAAAACGAACGTTTTGCTCAATTTTGCACTGGCACTGTAATTTTAACTCTCTTAAAATTTGGTCATGATAAACGTTTTTGCTGTTTTTACTTGAAAACTGCTGCAAACACTGCAAAATAGCAGTTTTCATAAAACGTGTTAATGAGAGGCTAAGACGAACGTTTTGCACAATTTTGAACTGGCACTGTAATTTTGACATTTTTAAAATTTGGTCATGATAAACGTTTTTGCTGTTCTTACTGGAAAACTGCTGGAAACACTGCAAAATAGCAGTTTTCATAAAACTTGTTATTTAGATGCTAAAACGAACGTTTTCCACAATTTTGCACTGGCACTGTAATTTTAACTTTTTTAAAATTTGGTCATGATAAATGTTTTTGCTGTTTTTACTGGAAAACTGCTGCAAACACTGCAAAATAGCAGTTTTCATAAAACGTGTTATTTAGAGGCTAAAACGAACGTTTTGCACAATTTTGCACTGGCACTGTAATTTTAATTTTTTAAAATTTGGTCATGATAAACGTTTTTGCTGTTTTTACTGGAAAACTGCTGCAAACACTGCAAAATAGCAGTTTTCATAAAACGTGTTATTTAGACGCTAAAACGAACGTTTTGCACAATTTTGCACTGGCACTGTAATTTTAACTTTTTTAAAATTTGGTCATGATAAACGTTTTTGCTGTTTTTGCTGGAAAACTGCTGCAAACACTGCAAAATAGTAGTTTTCATAAAACGTGTTATTTAGACGCTAAAACGAAGGTTTTGCACAATTTTGCACTGGCACTGTAATTTTAACTTTTTTAAAAATTGGTCATGAAAAACGTTTTTGCTGTTTTTACTGGAAAACTGCTGGAAACACTGCAAAATAGCAGTTTTCATAAAACGTGTTATTTAGACGCTAAAAGGAACCTTTTTGCACAATTTTGCACTGGCACTGTAATTTTAAGTTTTTTAAAATTTGGTCATGATAAATGTTTTTGCTGTTTTTACTGGAAAACTGCTGTAAACACTGCTAAATAGCAGTTTTCATAAAACGTGTTATTTAGAGGCTAAAACGAACGTTTTGCACAATTTTGCACTGGCACTGTAATTTTAACTTTTTTAAAAGTTGGTCATGATAAACGTTTTTGCTGTTTTTATTGCAAAACTGCTGCAAACACTGCACAATAGCAGTTTTCATAAAACGTGTTATTTAGACGCTAAAACGAAGGTTTTGCACAATTTTGCACTGGCACTGTAATTTTAACTTTTTTAAAATTTGGTCATGATAAATGTTTTTGCTGTTTTTACTGGAAAACTGCTGTAAACACTGCAAAATAGCAGTTTTCATAAAACGTGTTATTTAGAGGCTAAAACGAACGTTTTGCACAATTTTGCACTGGCACTGTAATTTTAACTTTTTTAAAATTTTGTCATGATAAACGTTTTTGATGTTTTTAGAGGAAAACTGCTGCAAACACTGCAAAATAGCAGTTTTCATAAAACGTGTTATTTAGACGCTAAAACGAACGTTTTGCACAATTTTGCACTGCCACTGTAATTTTAACTTTCTTAAATTTTGGTCATGATAAACGTTTTTGCTGTTTTTACTGGAAAACTGCTGCAAACAATGCAAAATAGTAGTTTTCATAAAACGTGTTATTTAGAGGCTAAAACGAAGGTTTTGCACAATTTTGCACTGGCACTGTAATTTTAACTTTTTTAAAATTTGGTCATGATAAACGTTTTTGCTGTTTTTACTGGAAAACTGCTGCAAACGATGCAAAATATCAGTTTTCATAAAACGTGTTATTTAGAGGCTAAAACGAACGTTTTGCACAATTTTGCACTGGCACTGTAATTTTAACTTTTTTAAAATTTTGTCATGATAAACGTTTTTGCTGTTTTTACTGGAAAACTGCTGCAAACACTGCAAAATAGCAGTTTTCATAAAACGTGTTATTTAGACGTTAAAACGAACGTTTTTTACAGTTTTGCACTGGCACTGTAATTTTAACTTTTTTAAAATTTGGTCATGATAAACGTTTTTGCTGTTTTTACTGGAAAACATCTGCAAACACTGCAAAATAGCAGTTTTCATAAAACGTGTTATTTAGACGCTAAAACGACGTTTTGCACAATTTTGCACTGGCACTGTAATTTTAACTTTTTTAAAAGTTGGTCATGATAAACGTTTTTGCTGTTTTTACTGGAAAACTGCTGGAAACACTGCAAAATAGTAGTTTTCATAAAACGTGTTATTGAGAGGCTAAAACGAAAGTTTTGCACAATTTTGCACTGGCACTGTAATTTTAACATTTTTGAAATTTGGTGATGATAAACGTTTTTGCTGTTTTTACTGGAAAACTGCTGCAAACACTGCAAAATAGCAGTTTTCATAAAACGTGTTATTGAGACGTTAAAACGAACGTTTTGCTCAATTTTGCACTCGCACTGTAAATTTAACTTTTTTAAAATTTGGTCATGATAAACGTTTTTGCTGTTTTTACTGGAAAACTGCTGCAAACACTGCAAAATGGCAGTTTTCATAAAACGTGTTATTTAGACCCTAAAAGGAACGTTTTGAACAATTTTGCACTGGCACTGTAATTTTTACTTTTTTAAAATTTGGTCATGATAAATGTTTTTCCTGTTTTTACATGAAAACTGCTGCAAACACTGCAAAATAGCAGTTTTCATAAAACGTGTTATTTAGACGCAAAAACGAACCTTTTTGCACAATTTTGCATGGCACTGTAATTTTAACTTTTTTAAAATTTGGTCATGATAAACGTTTTTTGCTGTTTTTACTGGAAAACTGCTGCAAACACTGCAAAATAGTAGTTTTCATAAAACGTGTTATTTAGACGCTAACACAAAGGTTTTGCACAATTTTGCACTGGCATTGTAATTTTAACTTTTTTAAAATTTGGTCATGATAAACGTTTTTGCTGTTTTTACTGGAAAACTGCTGCAAACACTGCAAAATATCAGTTTTCATAAAACGTGTTATTTAGACGCTAAAACGAACGTTTTGCACAATTTTGCACTGGCACTGTAATTTTAACTTTTTTAAAAGTTGGTCATGATAAACGTTTTTGCTGTTTTTAGTGGGAAACTGCTGCAAACACTGCAAAATAGCAGTTTTCATAAAACGTGTAATTTAGACGCTAAAACGAACGTTTTGCACAATTTTGCACTGGCACTGTAATTTTAACTTTTTTAAAAATTGGTCATGATAAATGTTTTGCTGTTTTTACTGGAAAACTGCTGCAGACACTGCAAAATAGTAGTTTTGATAAAACGTGCTATTTAGACGCTAAAACGAACGTTTTGCTCAATTTTGCACTGGCACTGTAATTTTAACTTTCTTAAAATTTTGTCATGATAAACGTTTTTGCTGTTTTTACTGGAAAACTGCTGCAAACACTGCAAAATAGCAGTTTTCATAAAACGTGTTATTTAGACGTTAAAACGAACGCTTTGCACAATTTTGCACTCGCACTGTAAATTTAACTTTTTTAAAATTTGGTCATGATAAACGTTTTTGCTGTTTTTACTGGAAAACTGCTGCAAAAAAATGCAAAAAATTAGTTTTCATAAAACGTGTTATTTAGAGGCTAAAACGAACGTTTTGAACAACTTTGCACTGCCACTGTAATTTTAACTTTTTTAAAAATTGGTCATGATAAATGTTTTTGCTGTTTTTAGTGGGAAACTGCTGCAAACACTGCAAAATAGCAGTTTTCATAAAACGTGTTATTTAGACGCTAAAAGGAACGTTTTGAACAATTTTGCACTGGCACTGTAATTTTAACTGTTTTAAAATTTGGTCATGATAAATGTTTTTCCTGTTTTTACATGAAAACTGCAGCAAACACTGCAAAATAGCAGTTTTCATAAAACGTGTTATTTAGACGCTAAAAGGAACCTTTTTGCACAATTTTGCACTGGCACTGTAATTTTAACTTTTTAAAAATTTGGTCATGATAAACGTTTTTTGCTGTTTTTACTGGAAAACTGCTGCAAACACTGCAAAATAGTAGTTTTCATAAAACGTGTTATTTAGACGCTAAAACAAAGGTTTTGCACAATTTTGCACTGGCACTGTAATTTTAACTTTTTTAAAATTTGGTCATGATAAACGTTTTTGGTGTTTTTACTGGAAAACTGCTGCAAACACTGCAAAATATCAGTTTTCATAAAACGTGTTATTTAGACGCTAAAACGAACGTTTTCCACAATTTTGCACTGGCACTGTAATTTTAACTTTTTTAAAAGTTAGTCATGATAAACGTTTTTGCTGTTTTTAGTGGGAAACTGCTGCAAACACTGCAAAATAGCAGTTTTCATAAAACGTGTAATTTAGACGCTATAACGAACGTTTTGCACAATTTTGCACTGGCACTGTAATTTTAACTTTTTTAAAATTTTGTCATTATAAACGTTTTTGCTGTTTTTACTGGAAAACTGCTGCAAACAGTGTAAAATAGCAGTTTTCATAAAACGTGTTATTTAGACGCTAAAACGAACGTTTTGCACAATTTTGCACTGGCACTGTAATTTTAACTTTTTTAAAAGTTGGTCATGATAAACGTTTTTGCTGGTTTTAGTGGGAAACTGCTGCAAACACTGCAAAATAGCAGTTTTCATAAAACGTGTAATTTAGACGCTATAACGAACGTTTTGCACAATTTTGCACTGGCACTGTAATTTTAACTTTTTTAAAATTTTGTCATTATAAACGTTTTTGCTGTTTTTACTGGAAAACTGCTGCAAACAGTGTAAAATAGCAGTTTTCATAAAACGTGTTATTTAGACGCTAAAACGAACGTTTTGCACAATTTTGCACTGGCACTGTAATTTTAACTTTTTTAAAAATTGGTCATGATAAAGGTTTTTGCTGTTTTTACTGGAAAAATGCTGCAAAAAAATGCAAAAAATTAGTTTTCATAAAACGTGTTATTTAGAGGCTAAAACGAACGTTTTGCACAATTTTGCACTGCCACTGTAATTTTAACTGTTTTAAAATTTGGTCATGATAAATGTTTTTCCTGTTTTTACATGAAAACTGCAGCAAACACTGCAAAATAGCAGTTTTCATAAAACGTGTTATTTAGACGTTAAAACGAACGTTTTGCACAATTTTGCACTCGCACTGTAAATTTAACTTTTTTAAAATTTTGTCATGATAAACGTTTTTGCTGTTTTTATTGGAAAACTGTTGCAAACACTGTAAAATAGCAGTTTTCATAAAACGTGTTATTTAGACCCTAAAAGGAACGTTTTGAACAATTTTGCACTGCCACTGTAATTTTAACTTTTTTAAAATTTGGTCATGATAAATGTTTTTCCTGTTTTTACATGAAAACTGCTGCAAACACTGCAAAATAGCAGTTTTCATAAAACGTGTTATTTACACGCTAAAAGGAACGTTTTGAACAATTTTGCACTGGCACTGTAATTTTAACTGTTTTAAAATTTGGTCATGATAAATGTTTTTCCTGTTTTTACATGAAAACTGGAGCAAACACTGCAAAATAGCAGTTTTCATAAAACGTGTTATTTAGACGTTAAAACGAACGTTTTGCACAATTTTGCACTCGCACTGTAAATTTAACTTTTTTAAAATTTTGTCATGATAAACGTTTTTGCTGTTTTTATTGGAAAACTGTTGCAAACACTGTAAAATAGCAGTTTTCATAAAACGTGTTATTTAGACCCTAAAAGGAACGTTTTGAACAATTTTGCACTGCCACTGTAATTTTAACTTTTTTAAAATTTGGTCATGATAAATGTTTTTCCTGTTTTTACATGAAAACTGCTGCAAACACTGCAAAATAGCAGTTTTCATAAAACGTGTTATTTAGACGCAAAAACGAACCTTTTTGCACAATTTTGCACTGGCACTTTAATTTTAACATTTTTGAAATTTGGTGATGATAAACGTTTTTGCTGTTTTTACTGGAAAACTGCTGCAAACACTGCAAAATAGCAGTTTTCATAAAACGTGTTATTTAGACGTTAAAACGAACGTTTTGCACAATTTTGCACTCGCACTGTAAATTTAACTTTTTTAAAATTTGGTCATGATAAACGTTTTTGCTGTTTTTACTGGAAAACTGCTGCAAACACTGCAAAATAGTAGTTTTCAAAAAACGTGTTATTTAGACGCTAAAACAAAGGTTTTGCACAATTTTGCACTGGCACTTTAATTTTAACATTTTTGAAATTTGGTGATGATAAACGTTTTTGCTGTTTTTACTGGAAAACTTCTGCAAACACTGCAAAATAGTAGTTTTCATAAAACGAGTTATTTAGAGGCTAAAACGAACGTTTTGCACAATTTTGCACTGCCACTGTAATTTTAACTTTTTTAAAATTTGGTCATGATAAACGTTTGCGCTGTTTTTACTGGAAAACTGCTGCAAACACTGCAAAATAGTAGTTTTCATAAAACGTGTTATTTAGACGCTAAAAGGAACGTTTTGCACAATTTTGCACTGGCACTGTAATTTTAACTTTTTTAAAATTTTGTTATGATAAACGTTTTTGCTGTCTTTACTGGAAAACTGTTGCAAACACTGTAAAATAGCAGTTTTCATAAAACGTGTTATTTAGACCTTAAAAGGAACGTTTTGAACAATTTTGCACTGGCACTGTAATTTTAACTTTTTTAAAATTTGGTCATGATAAATGTTTTTCCTGTTTTTACATGAAAACTTCTGCAAACACTGCAAAATAGCAGTTTTCATAAAACGTGTTATTTAGACGCAAAAACGAACCTTTTTTCACAATTTTGCACTGGCACTGTAAATTTAACATTTTTGAAATTTGGTGATGATAAACGTTTTTGCTGTTTTTACTGGAAAAGTGCTGCAAACACTGCAAAATAGCAGTTTTCATAAAACGTGTTATTTAGACGGTAAAAGGAACCTTTTTGCACAATTTTGCACTGGCACTGTAATTTTAACTTTTTTAAAATTTGGTCATGATAAACGTTTTTGCTGTTTTTACTGGAAAACTGCTGCAAACACTGCAAAATAGTAGTTTTCACAAAACGTGTTATTGAGAGGCTAAAAGGAAAGTTTTGCACAATTTTGCACTGGCACTGTAATTTTAACATTTTTGAAATTTGGTGATGATAAACGTTTTTGCTGTTTTACTGGAAAACTGCTGCAAACACTGCAAAATAGCAGTTTTCATAAAACGTGTTATTTAGACGTTAAAACGAACGTTTTGCACAATTTTGCACTCGCACTCTAAATTTAACTTTTTTAAAATTTGGTCATGATAAACGTTTTTGCTGTTTTTACTGGAAAACTGCTGCAATCACTGCAAAATGGCAGTTTTCATAAAACGTGTTATTTAGACCCTAAAAGGAACGTTTTGAACAATTTTGCACTCGCACTGTAATTTTAACTTTTTTAAAATTTTGTCATCATAAACGTTTTTGCTGTTTTTACTGGAAAACTGCTGCAAACAGTGTAAAATAGCAGTTTTCATAAAACGTGTTATTTAGACGCTAAAACGAACGTTTTGCACAATTTTGCACTGCCACTGTAATTTTAACTTTTTTAAAATTTGGTCATGATAAACGTTTTTGCTGTTTTTAGTGGGAAACTGCTGGAAACACTGCAAAATAGCAGTTTTCATAAAACGTGTAATTTAGACGCTATAACGAACGTTTTGCACAATTTTGCACTGGCACTGTAATGTTAACTTTTTTAAAAATTGGTCATGATAAACGTTTTTGCTGTTTTTACTGGAAAACTGCTGCAAAAAAATCCAAAAAATTAGTTTTTATAAAACGTGTTATTTAGAGGCTAAAACGAACGTTTTGCACAATTTTGCACTGCCACTGTAATTTTAACTTTTTTAAAATTTGGTCATGATAAACGTTTTTGCTGTTTTTACTGGAAAACTGCTGCAAACACTGCAAAATAGTAGTTTTCATAAAACGTGTTATTTAGACGCTAAAAGGAACGTTTTGCACAATTTTGCACTGGCACTGTAATTTTAACTTTTTTAAAATTTTGTCATGATAAACGTTTTTGCTGTTTTTACTGGAAAACTGTTGCAAACACTGTAAAATAGCAGTTTTCATGAAACGTGTTATTTAGACCCTAAAAGGAATGTTTTGAACAATTTTGCACTGGCACTGTAATTTTAACTTTTTTAAAATTTGGTCATGATAAATGTTTTTCCTGTTTTTACATGAAAAGTGCTGCAAACACTGCAAAATAGCAGTTTTCATAAAACGTGTTATTTAGACGCAAAAACGAACCTTTTTGCACAATTTTGCTCTAGCACTGTAATTTTAACATTTTTGAAATTTGGTGATGATAAACGTTTTTGCTGTTTTTACTGGAAAACTGCTCCAAACACTGCAAAATAGCAGTTTTCATAAAACGTGTTATTTAGACGTTAAAACGAACGTTTTGCACAATTTTGCACTCCCACTGTAAATTTAACTTTTTTAAAATTTGGTCATGATAAACGTTTTTGCTGTTTTTACTGGAAAACTGCTGCAAACACTGCAAAATAGTAGTTTTCATAAGACGTGTTATTTAGACGCTAAAACAAAGGTTTTGCACAATTTTGCACTGGCACTGTAATTTTAACTTTTTTAAAATTTGGTCATGATAAACGTTTTTGCCGTTTTTACTGGAAAACTGCTGCAAACACTGCAAAATATCAGTTTTCATAAAACGTGTTATTTAGAGGCTAAAAAGAACGTTTTGCACAATTTTGCACTGGCACTGTAATTTTAACTTTTTTAAAAGTTGGTCATGATAAACGTTTTTGCTGTTTTTACTGGAAAACTGCTGCAAACACTGCAAAATAGCAGTTTTCATAAAACGTGTTATTTAGACGTTAAAACGAACGTTTTTTACAGTTTTGCACTGGCACTGTAATTTTAACTTTTTTAAAATTTGGTCATGATAAACGTTTTTGCTGTTTTTACTGGAAAACATCTGCAAACACTGCAAAATAGCAGTTTTCATAAAACGTGTTATTTAGACGCTAAAACGACGTTTTGCACAATTTTGCACTGGCACTGTAATTTTAACTTTTTTAAAAGTTGGTCATGATAAACGTTTTTGCTGTTTTTACTGGAAAACTGCTGGAAACACTGCAAAATAGTAGTTTTCATAAAACGTGTTATTGAGAGGCTAAAACGAAAGTTTTGCACAATTTTGCACTGGCACTGTAATTTTAACATTTTTGAAATTTGGTGATGATAAACGTTTTTGCTGTTTTTACTGGAAAACTGCTGCAAACACTGCAAAATAGCAGTTTTCATAAAACGTGTTATTGAGACGTTAAAACGAACGTTTTGCTCAATTTTGCACTCGCACTGTAAATTTAACTTTTTTAAAATTTGGTCATGATAAACGTTTTTGCTGTTTTTACTGGAAAACTGCTGCAAACACTGCAAAATGGCAGTTTTCATAAAACGTGTTATTTAGACCCTAAAAGGAACGTTTTGAACAATTTTGCACTGGCACTGTAATTTTTACTTTTTTAAAATTTGGTCATGATAAATGTTTTTCCTGTTTTTACATGAAAACTGCTGCAAACACTGCAAAATAGCAGTTTTCATAAAACGTGTTATTTAGACGCAAAAACGAACCTTTTTGCACAATTTTGCATGGCACTGTAATTTTAACTTTTTTAAAATTTGGTCATGATAAACGTTTTTTGCTGTTTTTACTGGAAAACTGCTGCAAACACTGCAAAATAGTAGTTTTCATAAAACGTGTTATTTAGACGCTAACACAAAGGTTTTGCACAATTTTGCACTGGCATTGTAATTTTAACTTTTTTAAAATTTGGTCATGATAAACGTTTTTGCTGTTTTTACTGGAAAACTGCTGCAAACACTGCAAAATATCAGTTTTCATAAAACGTGTTATTTAGACGCTAAAACGAACGTTTTGCACAATTTTGCACTGGCACTGTAATTTTAACTTTTTTAAAAGTTGGTCATGATAAACGTTTTTGCTGTTTTTAGTGGGAAACTGCTGCAAACACTGCAAAATAGCAGTTTTCATAAAACGTGTAATTTAGACGCTAAAACGAACGTTTTGCACAATTTTGCACTGGCACTGTAATTTTAACTTTTTTAAAAATTGGTCATGATAAATGTTTTGCTGTTTTTACTGGAAAACTGCTGCAGACACTGCAAAATAGTAGTTTTGATAAAACGTGCTATTTAGACGCTAAAACGAACGTTTTGCTCAATTTTGCACTGGCACTGTAATTTTAACTTTCTTAAAATTTTGTCATGATAAACGTTTTTGCTGTTTTTACTGGAAAACTGCTGCAAACACTGCAAAATAGCAGTTTTCATAAAACGTGTTATTTAGACGTTAAAACGAACGCTTTGCACAATTTTGCACTCGCACTGTAAATTTAACTTTTTTAAAATTTGGTCATGATAAACGTTTTTGCTGTTTTTACTGGAAAACTGCTGCAAAAAAATGCAAAAAATTAGTTTTCATAAAACGTGTTATTTAGAGGCTAAAACGAACGTTTTGAACAACTTTGCACTGCCACTGTAATTTTAACTTTTTTAAAAATTGGTCATGATAAATGTTTTTGCTGTTTTTAGTGGGAAACTGCTGCAAACACTGCAAAATAGCAGTTTTCATAAAACGTGTTATTTAGACGCTAAAAGGAACGTTTTGAACAATTTTGCACTGGCACTGTAATTTTAACTGTTTTAAAATTTGGTCATGATAAATGTTTTTCCTGTTTTTACATGAAAACTGCAGCAAACACTGCAAAATAGCAGTTTTCATAAAACGTGTTATTTAGACGCTAAAAGGAACCTTTTTGCACAATTTTGCACTGGCACTGTAATTTTAACTTTTTAAAAATTTGGTCATGATAAACGTTTTTTGCTGTTTTTACTGGAAAACTGCTGCAAACACTGCAAAATAGTAGTTTTCATAAAACGTGTTATTTAGACGCTAAAACAAAGGTTTTGCACAATTTTGCACTGGCACTGTAATTTTAACTTTTTTAAAATTTGGTCATGATAAACGTTTTTGGTGTTTTTACTGGAAAACTGCTGCAAACACTGCAAAATATCAGTTTTCATAAAACGTGTTATTTAGACGCTAAAACGAACGTTTTCCACAATTTTGCACTGGCACTGTAATTTTAACTTTTTTAAAAGTTAGTCATGATAAACGTTTTTGCTGTTTTTAGTGGGAAACTGCTGCAAACACTGCAAAATAGCAGTTTTCATAAAACGTGTAATTTAGACGCTATAACGAACGTTTTGCACAATTTTGCACTGGCACTGTAATTTTAACTTTTTTAAAATTTTGTCATTATAAACGTTTTTGCTGTTTTTACTGGAAAACTGCTGCAAACAGTGTAAAATAGCAGTTTTCATAAAACGTGTTATTTAGACGCTAAAACGAACGTTTTGCACAATTTTGCACTGGCACTGTAATTTTAACTTTTTTAAAAGTTGGTCATGATAAACGTTTTTGCTGGTTTTAGTGGGAAACTGCTGCAAACACTGCAAAATAGCAGTTTTCATAAAACGTGTAATTTAGACGCTATAACGAACGTTTTGCACAATTTTGCACTGGCACTGTAATTTTAACTTTTTTAAAATTTTGTCATTATAAACGTTTTTGCTGTTTTTACTGGAAAACTGCTGCAAACAGTGTAAAATAGCAGTTTTCATAAAACGTGTTATTTAGACGCTAAAACGAACGTTTTGCACAATTTTGCACTGGCACTGTAATTTTAACTTTTTTAAAAATTGGTCATGATAAAGGTTTTTGCTGTTTTTACTGGAAAAATGCTGCAAAAAAATGCAAAAAATTAGTTTTCATAAAACGTGTTATTTAGAGGCTAAAACGAACGTTTTGCACAATTTTGCACTGCCACTGTAATTTTAACTGTTTTAAAATTTGGTCATGATAAATGTTTTTCCTGTTTTTACATGAAAACTGCAGCAAACACTGCAAAATAGCAGTTTTCATAAAACGTGTTATTTAGACGTTAAAACGAACGTTTTGCACAATTTTGCACTCGCACTGTAAATTTAACTTTTTTAAAATTTTGTCATGATAAACGTTTTTGCTGTTTTTATTGGAAAACTGTTGCAAACACTGTAAAATAGCAGTTTTCATAAAACGTGTTATTTAGACCCTAAAAGGAACGTTTTGAACAATTTTGCACTGCCACTGTAATTTTAACTTTTTTAAAATTTGGTCATGATAAATGTTTTTCCTGTTTTTACATGAAAACTGCTGCAAACACTGCAAAATAGCAGTTTTCATAAAACGTGTTATTTACACGCTAAAAGGAACGTTTTGAACAATTTTGCACTGGCACTGTAATTTTAACTGTTTTAAAATTTGGTCATGATAAATGTTTTTCCTGTTTTTACATGAAAACTGGAGCAAACACTGCAAAATAGCAGTTTTCATAAAACGTGTTATTTAGACGTTAAAACGAACGTTTTGCACAATTTTGCACTCGCACTGTAAATTTAACTTTTTTAAAATTTTGTCATGATAAACGTTTTTGCTGTTTTTATTGGAAAACTGTTGCAAACACTGTAAAATAGCAGTTTTCATAAAACGTGTTATTTAGACCCTAAAAGGAACGTTTTGAACAATTTTGCACTGCCACTGTAATTTTAACTTTTTTAAAATTTGGTCATGATAAATGTTTTTCCTGTTTTTACATGAAAACTGCTGCAAACACTGCAAAATAGCAGTTTTCATAAAACGTGTTATTTAGACGCAAAAACGAACCTTTTTGCACAATTTTGCACTGGCACTTTAATTTTAACATTTTTGAAATTTGGTGATGATAAACGTTTTTGCTGTTTTTACTGGAAAACTGCTGCAAACACTGCAAAATAGCAGTTTTCATAAAACGTGTTATTTAGACGTTAAAACGAACGTTTTGCACAATTTTGCACTCGCACTGTAAATTTAACTTTTTTAAAATTTGGTCATGATAAACGTTTTTGCTGTTTTTACTGGAAAACTGCTGCAAACACTGCAAAATAGTAGTTTTCAAAAAACGTGTTATTTAGACGCTAAAACAAAGGTTTTGCACAATTTTGCACTGGCACTTTAATTTTAACATTTTTGAAATTTGGTGATGATAAACGTTTTTGCTGTTTTTACTGGAAAACTTCTGCAAACACTGCAAAATAGTAGTTTTCATAAAACGAGTTATTTAGAGGCTAAAACGAACGTTTTGCACAATTTTGCACTGCCACTGTAATTTTAACTTTTTTAAAATTTGGTCATGATAAACGTTTGCGCTGTTTTTACTGGAAAACTGCTGCAAACACTGCAAAATAGTAGTTTTCATAAAACGTGTTATTTAGACGCTAAAAGGAACGTTTTGCACAATTTTGCACTGGCACTGTAATTTTAACTTTTTTAAAATTTTGTTATGATAAACGTTTTTGCTGTCTTTACTGGAAAACTGTTGCAAACACTGTAAAATAGCAGTTTTCATAAAACGTGTTATTTAGACCTTAAAAGGAACGTTTTGAACAATTTTGCACTGGCACTGTAATTTTAACTTTTTTAAAATTTGGTCATGATAAATGTTTTTCCTGTTTTTACATGAAAACTTCTGCAAACACTGCAAAATAGCAGTTTTCATAAAACGTGTTATTTAGACGCAAAAACGAACCTTTTTTCACAATTTTGCACTGGCACTGTAAATTTAACATTTTTGAAATTTGGTGATGATAAACGTTTTTGCTGTTTTTACTGGAAAAGTGCTGCAAACACTGCAAAATAGCAGTTTTCATAAAACGTGTTATTTAGACGGTAAAAGGAACCTTTTTGCACAATTTTGCACTGGCACTGTAATTTTAACTTTTTTAAAATTTGGTCATGATAAACGTTTTTGCTGTTTTTACTGGAAAACTGCTGCAAACACTGCAAAATAGTAGTTTTCACAAAACGTGTTATTGAGAGGCTAAAAGGAAAGTTTTGCACAATTTTGCACTGGCACTGTAATTTTAACATTTTTGAAATTTGGTGATGATAAACGTTTTTGCTGTTTTACTGGAAAACTGCTGCAAACACTGCAAAATAGCAGTTTTCATAAAACGTGTTATTTAGACGTTAAAACGAACGTTTTGCACAATTTTGCACTCGCACTCTAAATTTAACTTTTTTAAAATTTGGTCATGATAAACGTTTTTGCTGTTTTTACTGGAAAACTGCTGCAATCACTGCAAAATGGCAGTTTTCATAAAACGTGTTATTTAGACCCTAAAAGGAACGTTTTGAACAATTTTGCACTCGCACTGTAATTTTAACTTTTTTAAAATTTTGTCATCATAAACGTTTTTGCTGTTTTTACTGGAAAACTGCTGCAAACAGTGTAAAATAGCAGTTTTCATAAAACGTGTTATTTAGACGCTAAAACGAACGTTTTGCACAATTTTGCACTGCCACTGTAATTTTAACTTTTTTAAAATTTGGTCATGATAAACGTTTTTGCTGTTTTTAGTGGGAAACTGCTGGAAACACTGCAAAATAGCAGTTTTCATAAAACGTGTAATTTAGACGCTATAACGAACGTTTTGCACAATTTTGCACTGGCACTGTAATGTTAACTTTTTTAAAAATTGGTCATGATAAACGTTTTTGCTGTTTTTACTGGAAAACTGCTGCAAAAAAATCCAAAAAATTAGTTTTTATAAAACGTGTTATTTAGAGGCTAAAACGAACGTTTTGCACAATTTTGCACTGCCACTGTAATTTTAACTTTTTTAAAATTTGGTCATGATAAACGTTTTTGCTGTTTTTACTGGAAAACTGCTGCAAACACTGCAAAATAGTAGTTTTCATAAAACGTGTTATTTAGACGCTAAAAGGAACGTTTTGCACAATTTTGCACTGGCACTGTAATTTTAACTTTTTTAAAATTTTGTCATGATAAACGTTTTTGCTGTTTTTACTGGAAAACTGTTGCAAACACTGTAAAATAGCAGTTTTCATGAAACGTGTTATTTAGACCCTAAAAGGAATGTTTTGAACAATTTTGCACTGGCACTGTAATTTTAACTTTTTTAAAATTTGGTCATGATAAATGTTTTTCCTGTTTTTACATGAAAAGTGCTGCAAACACTGCAAAATAGCAGTTTTCATAAAACGTGTTATTTAGACGCAAAAACGAACCTTTTTGCACAATTTTGCTCTAGCACTGTAATTTTAACATTTTTGAAATTTGGTGATGATAAACGTTTTTGCTGTTTTTACTGGAAAACTGCTCCAAACACTGCAAAATAGCAGTTTTCATAAAACGTGTTATTTAGACGTTAAAACGAACGTTTTGCACAATTTTGCACTCCCACTGTAAATTTAACTTTTTTAAAATTTGGTCATGATAAACGTTTTTGCTGTTTTTACTGGAAAACTGCTGCAAACACTGCAAAATAGTAGTTTTCATAAGACGTGTTATTTAGACGCTAAAACAAAGGTTTTGCACAATTTTGCACTGGCACTGTAATTTTAACTTTTTTAAAATTTGGTCATGATAAACGTTTTTGCCGTTTTTACTGGAAAACTGCTGCAAACACTGCAAAATATCAGTTTTCATAAAACGTGTTATTTAGAGGCTAAAAAGAACGTTTTGCACAATTTTGCACTGGCACTGTAATTTTAACTTTTTTAAAAGTTGGTCATGATAAACGTTTTTGCTGTTTTTAGTGGGAAACTGCTGCAAACACTGCAAAATAGCAGTTTTCATAAAACGTGTAATTTAGACGCTATAACGAACGTTTTGCACAATTTTGCACTGGCACTGTAATTTTAACTTTTTTAAAATTTTGTCATTATAAACGTTTTTGCTGTTTTTACTGGAAAACTGCTGCAAACAGTGTAAAATAGCAGTTTTCATAAAACGTGTTATTGAGAGGCTAAAACGAACGTTTTCCACAATTTTGCACTGGCACTGTAATTTTAACTTTTTTGAAAATTGGCCATGATAAACGTTTTTGCTGTTTTTACTGGAAAACTGCTGCAAACAGTGTAAAATAGCAGTTTTCATAAAACGTGTTATTTAGACGCTAAAACGAACGTTTTGCACAATTTTGCACTGGTACTGTAATTTTAACTTTTTTAAAAATTGGTCATGATAAACGTTTTTGCTTTTTTTACTGGAAAACTGCTGCAAACACTGCAAAATAGCAGTTTTCATAAAACGTGTTATTGAGAGGCTAAAACGAACGTTTTGCACAATTTTGCACTGGCACTGTAATTTTAACTTTTGTAAAATTTGGTCATGATAAACGTTTTTGCGGTTTTTACTGGAAAACTGCTGCAAACACTGCAAAATAGCAGTTTTCATGAAAGGTGTTATTTAGAGGCTAAAACGAACGTTTTGCACAATTTTGCACTGCGACTGTAATTTTAACTTTTTTAAAATTTGGTCATAATAAACGTTTTTGCTGGTTTTACTGGAAAACTGCTGCAAACAGTGCAAAATAGCAGTCTTCATAAAACGTGTTATTTAGAGGCTAACACGAACGTTTTGCACAATTTTGCACTGCGACTGTAATTGTAACTTTTTTAAAATTTTGTCATTATAAACGTTTTTGCTGTTTTTACTGGAAAACTGCTGCAAACAGTGTAAAATAGCAGTTTTCATAAAACGTGTTATTGAGAGGCTAAAACGAACGTTTTCCACAATTTTGCACTGGCACTGTAATTTTAACTTTTTTGAAAATTGGCCATGATAAACGTTTTTGCTGTTTTTACTGGAAAACTGCTGCAAACAGTGTAAAATAGCAGTTTTCATAAAACGTGTTATTTAGACGCTAAAACGAACGTTTTGCACAATTTTGCACTGGTACTGTAATTTTAACTTTTTTAAAAATTGGTCATGATAAACGTTTTTGCTTTTTTTACTGGAAAACTGCTGCAAACACTGCAAAATAGCAGTTTTCATAAAACGTGTTATTGAGAGGCTAAAACGAACGTTTTGCACAATTTTGCACTGGCACTGTAATTTTAACTTTTGTAAAATTTGGTCATGATAAACGTTTTTGCTGTTTTTATTGGAAAACTGTTGCAAACACTGTAAAATAGCAGTTTTCATAAAACGTGTTATTTAGACCCTAAAAGGAACGTTTTGAACAATTTTGCACTGCCACTGTAATTTTAACTTTTTTAAAATTTGGTCATGATAAATGTTTTTCCTGTTTTTACATGAAAACTGCTGCAAACACTGCAAAATAGCAGTTTTCATAAAACGTGTTATTTAGACGCAAAAACGAACCTTTTTGCACAATTTTGCACTGGCACTTTAATTTTAACATTTTTGAAATTTGGTGATGATAAACGTTTTTGCTGTTTTTACTGGAAAACTGCTGCAAACACTGCAAAATAGCAGTTTTCATAAAACGTGTTATTTAGACGTTAAAACGAACGTTTTGCACAATTTTGCACTCGCACTGTAAATTTAACTTTTTTAAAATTTGGTCATGATAAACGTTTTTGCTGTTTTTACTGGAAAACTGCTGCAAACACTGCAAAATAGTAGTTTTCAAAAAACGTGTTATTTAGACGCTAAAACAAAGGTTTTGCACAATTTTGCACTGGCACTTTAATTTTAACATTTTTGAAATTTGGTGATGATAAACGTTTTTGCTGTTTTTACTGGAAAACTTCTGCAAACACTGCAAAATAGTAGTTTTCATAAAACGAGTTATTTAGAGGCTAAAACGAACGTTTTGCACAATTTTGCACTGCCACTGTAATTTTAACTTTTTTAAAATTTGGTCATGATAAACGTTTTTGCTGTTTTTACTGGAAAACTGCTGCAAACACTGCAAAATAGTAGTTTTCATAAAACGTGTTATTTAGACGCTAAAAGGAACGTTTTGCACAATTTTGCACTGGCACTGTAATTTTAACTTTTTTAAAATTTTGTCATGATAAACGTTTTTGCTGTCTTTACTGGAAAACTGTTGCAAACACTGTAAAATAGCAGTTTTCATAAAACGTGTTATTTAGACCTTAAAAGGAACGTTTTGAACAATTTTGCACTGGCACTGTAATTTTAACTTTTTTAAAATTTGGTCATGATAAATGTTTTTCCTGTTTTTACATGAAAACTTCTGCAAACACTGCAAAATAGCAGTTTTCATAAAACGTGTTATTTAGACGCAAAAACGAACCTTTTTTCACAATTTTGCACTGGCACTGTAAATTTAACATTTTTGAAATTTGGTGATGATAAACGTTTTTGCTGTTTTTACTGGAAAAGTGCTGCAAACACTGCAAAATAGCAGTTTTCATAAAACGTGTTATTTAGACGGTAAAAGGAACCTTTTTGCACAATTTTGCACTGGCACTGTAATTTTAACTTTTTTAAAATTTGGTCATGATAAACGTTTTTGCTGTTTTTACTGGAAAACTGCTGCAAACACTGCAAAATAGTAGTTTTCACAAAACGTGTTATTGAGAGGCTAAAAGGAAAGTTTTGCACAATTTTGCACTGGCACTGTAATTTTAACATTTTTGAAATTTGGTGATGATAAACGTTTTTGCTGTTTTACTGGAAAACTGCTGCAAACACTGCAAAATAGCAGTTTTCATAAAACGTGTTATTTAGACGTTAAAACGAACGTTTTGCACAATTTTGCACTCGCACTCTAAATTTAACTTTTTTAAAATTTGGTCATGATAAACGTTTTTGCTGTTTTTACTGGAAAACTGCTGCAATCACTGCAAAATGGCAGTTTTCATAAAACGTGTTATTTAGACCCTAAAAGGAACGTTTTGAACAATTTTGCACTCGCACTGTAATTTTAACTTTTTTAAAATTTTGTCATCATAAACGTTTTTGCTGTTTTTACTGGAAAACTGCTGCAAACAGTGTAAAATAGCAGTTTTCATAAAACGTGTTATTTAGACGCTAAAACGAACGTTTTGCACAATTTTGCACTGCCACTGTAATTTTAACTTTTTTAAAATTTGGTCATGATAAACGTTTTTGCTGTTTTTAGTGGGAAACTGCTGGAAACACTGCAAAATAGCAGTTTTCATAAAACGTGTAATTTAGACGCTATAACGAACGTTTTGCACAATTTTGCACTGGCACTGTAATGTTAACTTTTTTAAAAATTGGTCATGATAAACGTTTTTGCTGTTTTTACTGGAAAACTGCTGCAAAAAAATCCAAAAAATTAGTTTTTATAAAACGTGTTATTTAGAGGCTAAAACGAACGTTTTGCACAATTTTGCACTGCCACTGTAATTTTAACTTTTTTAAAATTTGGTCATGATAAACGTTTTTGCTGTTTTTACTGGAAAACTGCTGCAAACACTGCAAAATAGTAGTTTTCATAAAACGTGTTATTTAGACGCTAAAAGGAACGTTTTGCACAATTTTGCACTGGCACTGTAATTTTAACTTTTTTAAAATTTTGTCATGATAAACGTTTTTGCTGTTTTTACTGGAAAACTGTTGCAAACACTGTAAAATAGCAGTTTTCATGAAACGTGTTATTTAGACCCTAAAAGGAACGTTTTGAACAATTTTGCACTGGCACTGTAATTTTAACTTTTTTAAAATTTGGTCATGATAAATGTTTTTCCTGTTTTTACATGAAAAGTGCTGCAAACACTGCAAAATAGCAGTTTTCATAAAACGTGTTATTTAGACGCAAAAACGAACCTTTTTGCACAATTTTGCTCTAGCACTGTAATTTTAACATTTTTGAAATTTGGTGATGATAAACGTTTTTGCTGTTTTTACTGGAAAACTGCTCCAAACACTGCAAAATAGCAGTTTTCATAAAACGTGTTATTTAGACGTTAAAACGAACGTTTTGCACAATTTTGCACTCCCACTGTAAATTTAACTTTTTTAAAATTTGGTCATGATAAACGTTTTTGCTGTTTTTACTGGAAAACTGCTGCAAACACTGCAAAATAGTAGTTTTCATAAGACGTGTTATTTAGACGCTAAAACAAAGGTTTTGCACAATTTTGCACTGGCACTGTAATTTTAACTTTTTTAAAATTTGGTCATGATAAACGTTTTTGCCGTTTTTACTGGAAAACTGCTGCAAACACTGCAAAATATCAGTTTTCATAAAACGTGTTATTTAGAGGCTAAAAAGAACGTTTTGCACAATTTTGCACTGGCACTGTAATTTTAACTTTTTTAAAAGTTGGTCATGATAAACGTTTTTGCTGTTTTTAGTGGGAAACTGCTGCAAACACTGCAAAATAGCAGTTTTCATAAAACGTGTAATTTAGACGCTATAACGAACGTTTTGCACAATTTTGCACTGGCACTGTAATTTTAACTTTTTTAAAATTTTGTCATTATAAACGTTTTTGCTGTTTTTACTGGAAAACTGCTGCAAACAGTGTAAAATAGCAGTTTTCATAAAACGTGTTATTGAGAGGCTAAAACGAACGTTTTCCACAATTTTGCACTGGCACTGTAATTTTAACTTTTTTGAAAATTGGCCATGATAAACGTTTTTGCTGTTTTTACTGGAAAACTGCTGCAAACAGTGTAAAATAGCAGTTTTCATAAAACGTGTTATTTAGACGCTAAAACGAACGTTTTGCACAATTTTGCACTGGTACTGTAATTTTAACTTTTTTAAAAATTGGTCATGATAAACGTTTTTGCTTTTTTTACTGGAAAACTGCTGCAAACACTGCAAAATAGCAGTTTTCATAAAACGTGTTATTGAGAGGCTAAAACGAACGTTTTGCACAATTTTGCACTGGCACTGTAATTTTAACTTTTGTAAAATTTGGTCATGATAAACGTTTTTGCGGTTTTTACTGGAAAACTGCTGCAAACACTGCAAAATAGCAGTTTTCATGAAAGGTGTTATTTAGAGGCTAAAACGAACGTTTTGCACAATTTTGCACTGCGACTGTAATTTTAACTTTTTTAAAATTTGGTCATAATAAACGTTTTTGCTGGTTTTACTGGAAAACTGCTGCAAACAGTGCAAAATAGCAGTCTTCATAAAACGTGTTATTTAGAGGCTAACACGAACGTTTTGCACAATTTTGCACTGCGACTGTAATTGTAACTTTTTTAAAATTTTGTCATTATAAACGTTTTTGCTGTTTTTACTGGAAAACTGCTGCAAACAGTGTAAAATAGCAGTTTTCATAAAACGTGTTATTGAGAGGCTAAAACGAACGTTTTCCACAATTTTGCACTGGCACTGTAATTTTAACTTTTTTGAAAATTGGCCATGATAAACGTTTTTGCTGTTTTTACTGGAAAACTGCTGCAAACAGTGTAAAATAGCAGTTTTCATAAAACGTGTTATTTAGACGCTAAAACGAACGTTTTGCACAATTTTGCACTGGTACTGTAATTTTAACTTTTTTAAAAATTGGTCATGATAAACGTTTTTGCTTTTTTTACTGGAAAACTGCTGCAAACACTGCAAAATAGCAGTTTTCATAAAACGTGTTATTGAGAGGCTAAAACGAACGTTTTGCACAATTTTGCACTGGCACTGTAATTTTAACTTTTGTAAAATTTGGTCATGATAAACGTTTTTGCGGTTTTTACTGGAAAACTGCTGCAAACACTGCAAAATAGCAGTTTTCATGAAAGGTGTTATTTAGAGGCTAAAACGAACGTTTTGCACAATTTTGCACTGCGACTGTAATTTTAACTTTTTTAAAATTTGGTCATAATAAACGTTTTTGCTGGTTTTACTGGAAAACTGCTGCAAACAGTGCAAAATAGCAGTCTTCATAAAACGTGTTATTTAGAGGCTAACACGAACGTTTTGCACAATTTTGCACTGCGACTGTAATTGTAACTTTTTTAAAATTTGGTCATGATAAACGTTTTTGCAGTTTTTACTGAAAATCTGCTGCAAACACTGCAAAATAGAGGTTTTCATAAAACGTGTTATTTAGAGGCTAAAGCGAACTTTTTGCACAATTTTCCACTGGCACTGTAATTTTAACTTTTTTAAAATTTGGTCATGATAAACGTTTTTGCTGTTTTTACTGGAAAACTGCTGTAAACACTGCAAAATAGCAGTTTTCATAAAACGTGTTATTTAGAGGCTAAAACGAACGTTTTGCACAATTTTGCACTGGCACTGTAATTTTAACTTTTTTAAAATTTGGTCATGATAAACGTTTTTGCTGTTTTTACTGGAAAACTGCTGCAAATACTGCAAAATAGCAGTTTTTATAAAACGTGTTATTTAGACGCTAAAACGAACGTTTTGCACAACTTTGCACTGGCACTGTAATTTTAACTTTTTTAAAATTTGGTCATGATAAACGTTTTTGCTGTTTTTACTGGAAAACTGCTGCAAACACTGCAAAATAGTAGTTTTCATAAAACGTGTTATTTAGAGGCTAAAAGGAACGTTTTGCACAATTTTGCACTGGCACTGTAATTTTAACTTTTTTAAAATTTGGTCATGATAAACGTTTTTGCTGTTTTTACTGAAAATCTGCTGCAAACACTGCAAAATAGCAGTTTTCATAAAACGTGTTAATTAGAAGCTAAAACCAACGTTTTGCACAATTTTGCACTGGCACTGTAATTTTAACTTTTTTAAAAGTTGGTCATGATAAACGTTTTTGCAGTTTTTACTTAAACTCTGATTGAAACACTGCAAAATAGCAGTTTTCATAAAACGTGTTATTTAGAGGCTAAAAGGAACGTTTTGCACAATTTTGCACTGGCACTGTAATTTTAACTTTTTAAAAATTTGGTCATGATAAACGTTTTTGCTGTTTTTACTGGTAATCTGCTGCAAACACTGCAAAATAGCATAGCAGTTTTCATAAAACGTGTTATTTAGAGGCTAAAACGAACGTTTTGCACAATTTTGCACTGGCATGTAATTTTAACTTTTTTAAAATTTGGTCATGATAAACGTTTTTGCTGTTTTTACTGGAAAACTGCTGCAAATACTGGAAAATAGCAGTTTTGATAAAACGTGTTATTTAGACGCTAAAACGAACGTTTTGCACAATTTTGCACTGGCACTGTAATTTTAACTTTTTTAAAATTTGGTCATGATAAACGTTTTCGCTGTTTTTACTGGAAAACTGCTGCAAGCAGTGCAAAATAGCAGTCTTTATAAAACGAGTTATTTAGAGGCTAAAACGAACGTTTTGCACAATTTTGCACTGCCACTGTAATTTTAACTTTTTTAAAATTTGGTCATGATAACGTTTTTGCTGTTTTTACTGGAAAACTGCTACAAACACTCCAAAATAGCAGCTTTCATAAAAGGTGTTATTTACAGGCTAAAACGAACGTTTTGCACAATTTTGCAGTGGCACTGTAATTTTAACTTTTTTAAAAGTTGGTCATGATAAACGTTTTTGCAGTTTTTACTTAAAATCTGATGCAAACACTGCAAAATAGCAGTTTTCATAAAACGTGTTATTTAGAGGCTAAAAGGAACATTTTGCAGAATTTTGCACTGGCACTGTAATTTTAACTTTTTTAAAATTTGGTCATGATAACGTTTTTGCTGTTTTTACTGGTAATCTGCTGCAAACACTGCAAAATAGCAGTTTTTATAAAACGTGTTATTTAGAGGGTAAAATGAACGTTTTGCACAATTTTGCATTGGCACTTTAAATGTAACTTTTTTAAAATTTGGTCATGATAAACGTTTTTGGTTGTTTTACTGGAAATCTGCTGCAAACACTGCAAAATAGCAGTTTTCATTAAACGTGTTATTTAGAGGCTAAAATGAACGTTTTGCACAATTTTGCATTGGCACTGTAATTTTAACTTTTTAAAAATTTGGTCATGATAAACGTTTTTGCTGTTTTCACTGGAAAACTGCTGTAAACACTGCAAAATAGCAGTTTTCATAAAACGTGTTATTTAGAGGCTAAAACGAACGTTTTGCACAATTTTGCACTGGCTCTGTAATTTTAACTTTTTCAAAATTTGGTCATGATAAACGCTTTCGCTGTTTTTACTGGAAATCTGCTGCAAACACTGCAAAATAGCAGTTTTCATAAAACGTGTTATTTACAGGCTAAAACGAACGTTTTGCACAATTTTGCACTGGCACTGTAATTTTAACTTTTTTAAAATTTGGTCATGATAAACGCTTTTGCTGTTTTTACTGGAAATCTGCTGCAAACACTGCAAAATAGCAGTTTTCATAAAACGTGTTATTTAGAGGCTAAAAAAAACGTTTTGCACAATTTTGCACTGGCACTGTAATTTTAACTTTTTTAAAATTTGGTCATGATAAACGCTTTTGCTGTTTTTACTGGAAATCTGCTGCAAACACTGCAAAATAGCAGTTTTCATAAAACGTGTTATTTAGAGGCTAAAACGAACGTTTTGCACAATTTTGCACTGGCACTGTAATTTTAACTTTTTTAAAATTTGGTCTTGACAAAAGTTTTTGCTGTTTTTACTGGAAAACTGCTAGAAACACGTTTTGCAGCAGTTTTCCAGTAAAAACAGCAAAAACGTTTATCATGACCAAATTTTAAAAAAGTTAAAATTACAGTGCCAGAGCAAAACTGTGCAAAAACGTTCGTTTTAGCCTCTAAATAACACGTTTTATGAAAACTGCTATTTTGCAGTGTTTGCAGCAGTTTTCCAGATGTACTTTTTTTTACAAGGAATTGACATTTCAGTTGACTCTACAGGCATCAAGGTAACTTAAGAACTGTGCGTGTCTGGTCTTCTCCAAACATAGGTGAGAGATGGTTTCATTCATACTGGGACGCCTAAAATGCTCTGTTGTAAACATGGCGGTTCACGTGTGAAGTTGTCTCTCTGGCCTTTCTGTGGACGAATGTTGGCACCTACCGATACAATTTGGGTAAGTTTTGAAAGCTACAAACTTCAATCGAGGCGGTATTTTGCTGGTAGGACTAGGTGACCTGACACTTATAAAAAAATCTATGAAATGAGAATCGGGGATCTTCCCTTGTCATCAAATGGCAGAATTACCCAGAGTTCTTTTTGGGCATGAACGAGGCAATTTGACAAGCACGAGAGTGGAACTCATCAATATGGCTAAAGCGCGGCCCGCCGGTGAAAAAGGTAGTGAGAAGAAGATTTCCAGTCACATAGTAAGGAATAGGCCTGGTGTGTGCTTAAGAACAGTGCGTGCCTGGTCCTCTCCAAACAGCGGTGAGAGACGGTTTCATGCAGACTGGGACGCCTAAAATGCTCTGTTGTAAACTTGGCGGTTCACGAGATAAGTTGTCTCTCTGGCCTTTCTGTGGAAGAATTCCAGGACCTTCCGAAACAATTTGGGCAAGTTTTGAAAGCTAAAAACTTCAATCGATGCGGTATTTTGCTGGTAGGACTAGGTGACCTGACACTTATAAAAGATCTATGAAAGGAGAATCGGGGATCTTCCCTTATCATGAAATGGCAGAATTACCCTGAATTCTTTTTGGGCATGAACGAGGCAACTTGACAAGCACGAGAGTGGCCCTCATCAATACGCCTGAAGCGCGGCGCGTCGGGGAAAAAAGTAGTGAGAAGAAGATTTCCAGCCAGATAGTAAGGAATAACCCTGGTGTGTGCTTTTAACGTAGACTTTTGATTTCTGAACAAGTTTTTATCATAGAAAAATATCCACGAAGTAGTGCTTTTTCGCTGTAAGAGTGTTATTCTAGTATCGAAAACTGGCCTTTCGCCAGTTGTTGTTGTTAAAGGAACGGTATAATGTAAATAAGAGAATACTAAGATTTAAATTGACAGAATACGAAAGGCGAACTCTCTATTATCTCTAGGCAATAAGAAAATTTAAAGAAAGTGTAATTTTTTAAAGAGCAGCTATACTATACAAAATGCGGCCTAGATTCCCATTTTACAACCTCTTAACTTAGTCAGTACGGGTAAAATCAAGTAGCGCATTCCATAACTTAGCTGATACTGAAGTAAGAAAGAGAGTTAAGACCATAACTGGTTGTTCTAGATAAATTGAGGGACAGAATGTAATATCCGCCAACATCGATCATGAGAAGAAGACCAGAGAGAAAACTGGCTTGTTTTTAATTTGTAGTAGCAGAAAAATCCTTCAAAAACAGAGTTTTGCACTGTTAATATCAAGAGATCTTGAATGCGCTTATTGCATAGAGATCATATAGAGTTCGCCTTTCGTATTGTGCAAATGTAAATCTTAGTATTCTCTTATTTACATTATACCGTTCATTTGACAAGAACAACTGACGAAACGCCAGTTTTTGCTACAAGAATAACAGCGAAAAAAGCACTACTTTGTGGCAAATTTTCTGTGAGAAAACTTTGTTCAGAAATCAAAAGACCACGTTAACAGCACACACCAGGCCTATTCCTTACTATGTGGCTGGAAATCTTCTTCTCACTACTTTTTTTCCCGACGCGCCGCGCTTTAGCCGTATTGATGAGGGCTACTCTCGTGCTTGTCAAGTTCCCTCGTTCATGCCCAAAAAGAATTCTGGGTAATTCTGCCATTTCATGATAAGGGAAGATCCCCGATTCTCATTTCATATATTTTCTATTACTGTCAGGTCACCTAGTCCTACCAGCAAAATACCGCATCGATTGAAGTTTTTAGCTTTCAAAACTTGCCCAAATTGTATCGGTAGGTGCTGGAATTCGTCCACAGAAAGGCCAGAGAGACAACTTCACTCGTGAACCTCCATGTTTACAACAGAGCATTTTAGGCGTCCCAGTCTGCACGAAACCATCTCTCACCTTTGTTTGGAGAAGACCAGACACGCACTGTTCTTAAGTTACCTTGATGCCTGTAGAATCAACTGAAATGTCAATTTTTTGTGAAAAACAGTACATCAATTTTTTGGGTAGGCTAGGTATGGGAGGGCCAGAACATTTGCGCATACGGTGACGGAATGTTTGAAGAAGAGAGAAAAATGCAGTACCTCCAGACGTGGCGCTGGAGCGTCGTACCAAACGAGTCATCCCGGGATTTCGGCCCGTGCGATCGCTTTTGGACGCAGTTGGCCCTTCGCTGCTTTCTGCTACCGACCTCGGCTCCCGGTACGGCATTGAGGGAGAGATATGTCGGCCCCTAAGCCATATGTGACAAATCCCACGCCTACTCACAGCTCCAGATCGCCCTTGTCATTACAATTTAACATAAGATTTCGATGGTTTAAATATACACGGGAAAAGTCATTTTATCTCTCATATGGTAAGCACTGGAGTGGCACAATGCAAAGTGTACGCATGCGCCCTGTAAAAGGTAACACACACACAAGTGTAAACTTTCTTTCATCTCGAATTTCAGAGCAATTACAAGAGCTAATATCTCCCAGACATTACATTTACAGCTAAAATACATAGCCCATACGGGTAAGTAACTGAATATGAAATATTTAAAGAAAGTGTAATTTTTTAAAAAGCAGCTATACTATACAAAAATGCGGCCTGGATTCCCATTTTAGAACCTCTTAACTTAGTCAGTACGGGTAAAATCAAGTAGCGCATTCCATAACTTAGCTGATACTGAAGTAAGAAAGAGAATTAAGACCATAACCAGTTTTTCTAGATAAATTGAGGGACAGAATGTAATTTCCGCCAACATCGATCATGAGAAGAAGACCGGAGAGAAAACTGGCTTGTTTTTCATTTGTAGTAGCAGAGAAATCCTTCAAAAACAGAGTTTTATACTGTTAATATCAAGAGATCTTGAATGCGCTTATTGCATAGAGATCATATAGAGTTCGCCTTTCGTATTGTGCAAATGTAAATCTTAGTATTCTCTTATTTACATTATACCGTTCATTTGACAAGAACAACTGACGAAACGCCAGTTTTTGCTACAAGAATAACAGCGAAAAAAGCACTACCTTGTGGCAAATTTTCTGTGAGAAAACTTTGTTCAGAAATCAAACGTCTACGTTAACAGCACACACCAGGGCTATTCCTTACTATGTGGCTGGAAATCTTCTTCTCACTACTTTTTTTCCCGGAAGCGCCACGCCTCAGCCATATTGATGAGGGCTACTCTCGTGCTTGTCAAGTTGCCTCGTTCGTGCCCAAAAAGAATTCTGGTTAATTCTGCCTTTCCATGACAAGGGGAGATCCAGGATTCTTATTTCATAGATTTTTTATAAGTGTCAGGTCACCTAGTCCTACCAGCAAAATACCGCATTGATTGAAGATTTTGCCTTTCAAACCTTGCCCAAATTGTATAGGTAGGTGCTAGAATTCGTCCACAGAAAGGCCAGAGAGACAACTAAACTCGTGAACCGCCATGTTTACAGCAGAGCATTTTAGGCGTCCCAGTCTGCGTGAAACCATCTCTTACCGCTGTTTGGAGAAGACCAGACACGCACAGTTCTTAAGTTACCTTGATGCCTGTAGAATCAACTGAAATGTCAATTCCTTGTAAGAAACAGTACATCAATTTTTTGGGTAGGCATTTTTCTCTCTTGTTCAATTATTCCGTCATCGTATGCGCAAATGTTCTGGCCCTCCCATACGTGGCCTACCCAAAAAATTGATGTACTGTTTTTTACAAAGAATTGACATTTCAGTTGATTCTACAGGCATCAAGGTAACTTAAGAACAGTGCGTGTCTGGATTTCTCCAAACAGCGGTAAGAGATGGTTTCACGCAGACTGGGAAGCCTAAAATGCTCTGTTGTAAACATGGCGGTTCACGAGTGAAGTTGTCTCTCTGGCCTTTCTGTGGACGAATTCTAGCACCTACCGATACAATTTGGGCAAGGTTTGAAAGGTAAAATCTTCAATCGATGCGGTATTTTGCTGGTAGGACTAGGTGACCTGTCACTTATAAAAAATCTATGAAATAAGAATCGTGGATCTTCCCTTGTCATGGAAAGGCAGAATTAACCAGAATTCTTTTTGGGCATGAACGAGGCAAGTTGAGAAGCACGAGAGTAGCCCTCATCAATATGGCTGAGGCGTGGCGCTTCCGGGAAAAAAGTAGTGAGAAGAAGATCTCCAGCCAGATAGTAAGGAATAGCCCTGGTGTGTGCTTTTAACGTAGACTTTTGATTTCTGAACAAGTTTTTATCATAGAAAAATTGCCACGAAGTAGTGCTTTTTCGCTGTATCAAAAACTGGCCTTTCGCCAGTTGTTCTTGTCAAAAGAACGGTATAATGTAAATAAGAGAATACTAAGATTTAAATTAACAGAATACGAAAGGCGAACTATCTATGATCTCTAGGCAATAGGCGCATTCAAGATCTCTTGATATTAACAGTATAAAACTCTGTTTTTGAAGGATTTCTCTGCTACTACATATGAAAAACAAGCCAGTTTTCCCTCCGGTCTTCTTCTCATGATCGATGTTCGCGGAAATTACATTCTGTCCTTCAATTAACCCAGACCAACCAGTTATGATGGTCTTAATTCTCTTTCTTACTTCAGTATTAGCTACGTTATGGAATGCGCTACTTGATTTTACCCGTACTGACTAAGTTAGGAGGTTCTAAAAAGGGAATCCAGGCCGCATTTTGTATAGTATAGCTGCTCTTTAAAAAATTACACTTTCTTCAAATATTTCATATTTAGTTACTTACCCGTATGGGCTATGTATTTTAGCTGTAAATGTAATGTCTGGAAGATATTAGCTGTTGTAATTGCTCTGAAATTCGAGATGAAAGAAAGTTTACACTTGTGTGTGTGTTACCTTTAACAGGGCGCATGCGTACACTTTGCATTGTGCCACTCCAGTGCTTACCATATGAGAGATAAAATGACTTTTCCCGTGTATATTTAAACCATCGAAATCTTATGTTAAATTGTAATGACAAGGGCGGTCTGGAGCTGTGGGTAGGCGTGCGATTTGTCACATATGGCTTAGGGGCCGACATATCTCTCCCTCAATGCCGTACCGGGAGGCGAGGTCGGTAGCAGAAAGCAGCAAAGGGCCAACTGCGTCCAAAAGCGATCGCACGGGCCGAAATCCGGGGATGACTCGTTTGGTACGACGCTCCAGCGCCACGTCTGGAGGTACTGCATTTTTCTCTCTTGTTCAAACATTCCGTCACCGTATGGGCAAATGTTCTGGCCTTCCTATACCTAGCCTACCCAAAAAATTGATGTACTGTTTTTCACAAAGAATTGACATTTCAGTTGATTCTACAGGCATCAAGGTAACTTAAGAACCGTGCAGGTGTGGTCTTCTCCAAAAAGCGGTGAGAGATGGTTTCACGCAGACTGGGACGCCTAAAATGCTCTGTTGTAAACATGGCGGTTCAAGAGTGAAGTTGTCTCTCTGGCCTTTGTGTGGACGAATTGCAGCACCTACCGATACAATTCGGGCAAGTTTTGAAAGCTAAAAACTTCAATCGATGCGGTATTTTGCTGGTAGGACTAGGTGACCTTACACTAATAAAAAATCTATGAAATGAGAATCGGGGATCTTCCCTTATCATGAAATAGCAGAATTACCCAGAATTCTTTTTGGGCATGAACAAGGTAACTTGACAAGCACGAGAGTGGCCCTCATCAATACGGCTGAAGCGCGGCGCGTCGGGGAAAAAAGTAGTGAGAAGAAGATTTCCAGCCACATAGTAAGGAATAGCCCTGGTGTGTGCTGTTAACGTAGACGTTTGATTTCTGAACAAAGTTTTCTCATAGAAAATTTGCCACAAAGTAGTGCTTTTTTCGCTGTTATTCTTGTAACAAAAACTGGCGTTTCGTCAGTCGTTCTTGTCAAATGAACGGTATAATGTAAATAAGAGAATACTAAGATTTACATTTGCAGAATACGAAAGGCGAACTCTATATGATCTCTATGCAATAAGCGCATTCAAGATCTCTTGATATTAACAGTATAAAACTCTGTTTTTGAAGGATTTTTCTGCTACTACAAATGAAAAACAAGCCAGTTTTCTCTCCGGTCTTCTTGTCATGATCGATGTTGCCGGATATTACATTCTGTCCCTCAATTTATGTAGAAGAACCAGTTATGGTCCTAATTCTCTTTCTTACTTCAGTATCAGCTAAGTTATGGAATGCGCTACTTGATTTTACCCGTACTGACTAAGTTTAGAGGTTCTAAAATGGGAATCCAGGCCGCATTTTGTATAGTATAGCTGCTCTTTAAAAAATTACACTTTCTTCAAATATTTCATATTTAGTTACTTACCCGTATGGGCTATGTATTTTAGCTGTAAATGTAATGTCTGGAAGATATTAGCTGTTGTAATTGCTCTGAAATTCGAGATGAAAGAAAGTTAACACTTGTGTGTGTGTGACCTTTAACAAGGCGCATGCGTACACTTTGCATTGTGCCACTCCAGTGCTTACCATATGAGAGATAAAATGACTTTTCCCGTGTATATTTAAACCATCGAAATCGTATGTTAAATTGTAATGACAAAGGCGGTCTGGAGCTGTGAGTAGGCGTGGGATTTGTCACATATGGCTTAGGGGCCGGAATATCTCTCCCTTAATGCCGTACCGGGAGGCGAGGTGGGTAGCAGAAAGCAGCAAAGGGTCAACTGAGTCCAAAAGCGATCGCACGGGCCGAAATCCGGGGATGACTCGTTTGGTACGACGCTCCAGCGCCACGTCTGGAGGTACTGCATTTTCCTCTCTTCTTCAAACATTCCGTTACCGTATGCGCAAATGTTCTGGCCCTCCCATACCTTGCCTACCCAAAAAATTGATGTACTGTTTCTTACAAGGAATTGACATTTCAGTTGGTTCTACAGGCATCAAGGTAACTTAAGAACAGTGCGTGTCTGGATTTCTCCAAACAGCGGTAAGAGATGGTTTCACGCAGACTGGGACGCCTAAAATGCTCTGTTGTAAACATGGCGTTTCAAGAGTGACGTTGTCTCTCTGGCCTTTCTGTGGACGAATTCTAGCACGTACCGATACAATTTGGGCAAGTATTGAATGCTAAAAACTTCAATCGATGCGGTATATTGCTGGTAGGACTAGGTGACCTGACACTTAAAAAAAATCTATGAAATAAGAATCGTGGATCTTCCCTTGTCATGGAAAGGCAGAATTAACCAGAATTCTTTTTGGGCATGAACGAGGCAACTTGAGAAGCACGAGAGTAGCCCTCATCAATATGGCTGAGGCGCGGCGCTTCCGGGAAAAAAGTAGTGAGAAGAAGATCTCCAGCCAGATAGTAAGGAATAGACCTAGTGTGTGCTTTTAACGTAGACTTTTGATTTCTGAACAAGTTTTTATCATAGAAAAATTGCCACGAAGTAGTGCTTTTTCGCTGTAAGAGTGTTATTCTTGTATCAAAAACTGGCCTTTCGCCAGTTGTTCTTGTCAAAAGAACGGTATAATGTAAATAAGAGAATACTAAGATTTAAATTAACAGAATACGAAAGGCGAACTATCTATGATCTCTAGGCAATAAGCGCATTCAAGATCTCTTGATATTAATAGTATAAAACTCTGTTTTTGAATTATTTTCCTGCTACTACATATGAAAAACAAACCAGTTTTCTCTGCGGTCTTCTTCTCATGATCGATGTTGGCGGAAATTACATTCTGTCCCTCAATTAACCTAGAACACAACCAATTATGGCCTTAATTCTGTTTCTTACTTCAGTATCAGCTAAGGTATGGAATGCGCTACTTGATTTTACCCGTACTGACTAAGTTACGAGGTT
>OX421448.1:44791482-44801482 GCA_949126865.1 Montipora capitata | reverse complement strand
AAACTGTTATATGATCTTTTAATGGTGGAAACCCTGCAGGCTCCAGTAAATCCCAACACCCAACAAAGTCCCTACCCTAACCGCCAAAAGTAAAAAAAAAAAAAAAAAAAAACAAGACAAAGATAATCATATCAAAACACGGCTTTTCGTTTATTGTATCACCGCAATTTGGAGTCTTTTAAAGGTGTCTGGAACCCAAGAGAGAGAAAAAAAAGCACTTTCTCCGATAATGAGCAACAAACAAAAAGCAATCATGCGTAGTATGACATCTTTAACAACCCTGCTCCTCAAAATATTCCTAGACTATTTGAAAAGTCAAGTTTGATTCATCCCAACAAAATAAAAATCCCAGTAAAAACGTTTTGGACACTGAATTTTCTTCATTAAAATAATCGTTCGTTAAATTTCCCCCCCCCCCCCCCCTTCCCAGACCTCGGATATTAGGGCATGGACTTCAACATTGTTCTGGGGGTGGGGGAAAACCCGATTAACGTTCTTTTTGTGAGAAGAAATTACAGGTGTCTTGCAAATTATACTCCAAATTATGGTGGAAAAGGAGTGTGTCCCTAAACGTTTTGGCGAGGATTGTCAGAAATGTCATTTTTGTGTTGCTCATGAAAAGGTTATTCTTTCTTCAGCACAGATTGTCTTTCATTGCAATTGTGCAGTATTTTGAGCTTTTGGGATGTTAGGATATCCGCTTTACAAGATGTGTGGTGCTGATTTATACTCTGTGTTGTGGTTTAGGGTATGCATACTGCACTGAAACCATTAGCGGAAATCTTCTGGGAAGTGGAAAGAAGAAAACAGTTGTGGCTGCTGACATAATTATCATTATCGTTTGTAAAACGAGGAATTTTGGCTAACATTATGGATAATGAAATTTCCCTCCAGTAAATGCAGTCATGTTGACGGGGCCTATACTCTTTCGCATGTGCAAAACTATCTTGTACTTGCGTCATAAAGACAATCTCACTTCCAATTTCAACGTAGGCGGCTGTAAACAGAGCATTTGAAATGGCATATACGACAGCTAGAATATCTGCCGAAGCCAACGCTTTGGCTGTAGCATTAAGAAGAAGCTCGGCCAAACCATTACGCTACTGGGAAACTGCGAAAATATCCAAGTCTGAAGCGCACCGGTTATGTCGTAGCAAAAAAGATAAGTTGGGACTATAAGTACAAGCTATGCCACCAAAGGGCCATGTTTGACATCGTCAATCGCAGGGACTTACTGTGACAGCAAAAGGATCGAAAGATCTTACAGGAGAAAAGAGACTGCATATTTTAGCAGCTGTCAGTTATGGCAAAGATGTAATTTTAAATGAAGTTCATAAAAAATGACTGGTAAGTCTTTTGCCCTTTTTATATGACAAAAATATCCTAAATGTTTGTAAGAGCTGGTCGAGGCAAGTGCCGACTGTTTGTTTTGGATAATGATCCCTCACAAGTTTTTTAAAGTTGCCAAGCTGGCATTAAAAGACATTAGTGCAAATGTGCACCAAATTCCCCTTCGGAATCCTGGCTTAAATTCGATTGAAAACATATTCATATTTTAAGAATGATGTTAGAAGACAAGGCAATTCATCTTCATAAAGCACAAGGGTCCTTTAACGAGTACAACAGCAGAGTGTACCTACCAATCTCATAGATCACCGATAAGAAGTATGGCTAAGCGAATACATCAAATCATTGCGTGGAAAAGTGCAAGGGTTAAGTATTAATTTAAATTATTGTGTACGTGGAAAGCAATGTCACTGACAATGAAGACATGGATGAACTGAACATGAAATAAACTTTACTTGAAACCATGTCATGGTTTGTTTGGGCTCTTTGCAGGTGATGTGCTCCCTTAAGTCACGCAACACAGTTCTCCACTTGTTACTCATTTATCTTGAAATTTAAAATAGGTTAGACCGAAATGTTTGTGAGGTCGAAAGAAAAGGAACAACCTTGGCAAAAGTAAATCTTCGATTGCCATTTTACAACAGTCCACCCGTTGAAATGTTAATAAAATACTTCACATGTATTACACAACACCGGGAGGAGTGTGTATTTCTTTACAATTCGTTATGAATTGGATATTGCATTAAAGATAACAAGAAAATAACATTCTCCTTAAGAGAATGCGATAAATCCAATATAATAAACGTTTCTTAAATTTGAAATATTGTCGATGGTGCTCTGTGAAAGAATGTCACGCCTTGTGTGTGATCGCAAACACAACCTGATAAATGTTTTTGGTTTTTTTTTTCATATATTGTCCAGAATAAGTTTCACAAAACATCTTGGGCAGGGATGTAGAAGCAGCTGATCTTTCTCAAATGTTTGATTCCAAAAATGGAAGAAACGCCAGTGCACTGACATCATCTGAGTGTTTGCCTGATAAATAACCAAGACTAATGGAGCATCTGCAGTCGCAAACAACAACAATAACAACGTTTATTACATACATCACTTGTTACAATGCAAAAGCGAAGAAAGTCTCAAGAGAAGCCGAGGAAGGAGAAGAAGAGCAAATTTCAATGAAGAACACCGTAAAGCTGTGAGAAACAGAGCGAGAGACAAAACACTCATTTACAATGGTTAGCTTTCAGGTAATGTTTTCCTTCTTAGTGTATGCTTAGCTGCCTCACACAGTTTGTAAAACTCGCTAAAAAACCAAAAAGGCCTGAAAACGTTTGCAATTCCGCATTGAAAGAGATTCTTGCATATTTCAACAATTACACACCACATCGCCATTCAAGTTTACAGCAGACATCACTGGCGAGTTTTCTTGTCATCACTGTCAATTTTGTCAGACATATAATTATAACCGAAGTTTTGGCACCGTATAAATTTATGTTGGATTGCACTACGCAATGTTTGGGACAGTTTACGCTCTTTTTGGCCAGATAAGACTTAGAAAATTAAAGCAGTTTAATAAGTTCGAACCTGCAATTTTCGGCAAAATCTCCAACAGCGATTGAGTTATAACAATCGTTTGTCTTGTTTGTCAAGCGGTTTTGTGGCCGGCTACGCTTGCTTATTTTGGCGACTGTCCACACTAAATTAATACCATTCGATTTATAGGATGTCCAGTCATGAGCTGCTTTGTTTGACTGTGAAAATGCAGTCGAGTAAGCAAATTACTACGCTTTAGCTTGACCTTTTAATTGGTAATTTTTGATGTTGTTCCAAAACGGAAGAGAGAGGGTGTAAAGATTATCAGTAAAACGGAAATGTTGTGAAAGAGATTATTGTTCATGTAATTTCAGTTTTAGTCGTTGAATATAATTGTTGGTTACTGTTTGCAGGGCTTGTTTGTTCACTGCAAACTGTATGCACTAATGACGATTAATTTTGTACTTTATGCAGAGGCATAATTATTTCCATGTACAGTGTACACTATCTTGCTTTCTGGGGTTAGAAACGGGAGCTCCGATAATCTATATATTTAATGTTTGACACTGGAAGTGAAGTCGTCATTACATAATGAATAAACCACATATTGCAATGGTCAGTCCACATAAAGATGTGAACACACCATGACGTAAGAAGAACTTAACACAACATGATGGTGCCACAACACGTAACAATCATGTCTGGACACCCTTAATTAAGCTATGTCCCCATGAACCTACTGACCCCTGAGAGTGAGACTCGTCAATGGGGCGCATCCTAGGGAGTTGAGGTTTGAAAGGGTTAAAATGGTACACACGCATTGCATTCTCAAACTAGCGAGTCTTTGACCTCCTTTTCTCCTCCATCCCGCTCTCTCAAGATTTTAAAGTTACAGGCTCGATCTCGTTTTGGCCTACCCTTGTCCTTCTGAGGCTGATTTAAAGACCAAATTCTGAGTGCTGCGTGAAATCCAAACCATAAATAGTAACAAAATTCCTTTTGCACCACTTGTTTTCTTTGTCTTTTGTTGACAAATGAGCAAAATATTGAACTTTTAATAATAATTTTACCGTTAAGGTACAAGCCCTAAAGGTAACTCTTCTCAAGAGGCCACGTGTCTTTCTAGAAACATGGTCATGGCTTTCTGATCCACTTTGAATCGCAAGTGTTTCATTGGGAGAGCTATCTAAGATGAAGTCATCGCAGTTATACAATTTAGTGGCATGAATTCATATTTATTTTATTCAGGCACGTAAGGAGCTGATATTATTCACTGTCAGCCCACATCATATCCAGGGACCACACCCAAAAAGTTGTAGCAGGTTGTATTTCATAACCATGAACCAACATGCATAAAAATACTCTTACAATGTCTTCATTGTTTAAAGATTTATAGAAGTCTCCATTCTTTCAAACACAAATTAACTGACAGAATATGATGATAGAATGGAAAGATACTGCACTTACTAGCTCCAACAGGAACAAGAACACCAAACATTTCCATCACCTCTCTTGATACTCTTAAAGAAAATGAACGATCTGTCTTTGCCGATTTGCGCTCTTTCTTGTGCTCAGAGTACTTGCATGTGTAGGACTTCGTCTGGTTTCACCAGTACCGCCCTAGATATGCGCAGTGCTTCAGACAAACAAACATCTCACTTCTCTGCCCTTCGGTCGTATAAAACAACCCTGAACGCGCTGAAATGTTGCCTAAGATCGTTACTACATTGTTCCAGGCAAACAAGCTCGGCTGTCCCTCTAAATTCTTCACAGTCTCCAAATTCTCGTGCTTTTAAAAACAAGCAGCCATGGTACATTCTGTACTTTCACATCTGCTTGGTAACTGAGGTTTGTGTAACGGCCATCTAATTTGCAAATCAGGAATGTTTTAGGGGTGATTTGTTTACAAAGATAGATTTAAAACTTCATTGTACTCCCTGCCATTATCTGAACGGCCCATGGAATTTTTGAGGCATTGCCACGGAGATGATCAAACACTTTCCTTTTTTTTTTTAATCATGATTGAACCAAATTTTAGGACACGTTGTCTGAACAAGTGCCACATGCAACTGGATGCGAACACGCAACTGCAGAAGAGAAGTTGCAATTTGCTAAATATCTCATTTGAGTATACCTTTTTATGAACTTAGTTCTATTGTGTCAAATGGGAAGGAGCTCAGAACTTGAGGCACAAGAACTACAGAACAAGTGCTCATCTGAGTTCCAGGGGTTTCGTTGACCAACCGGCCTACTAACAGAGTAATTTGCTAACATTTTCGAATAAAGTTGGAAAAAAAAGCATTAAAAACGATTATTTAACACTCATGATGGAGAACCGCGGCAAACCTTGGAGCTACGAATATTTTGTCAGTCAAGCCATTGATCAATCAAGTAAATATAAAAGTGTGTCATTTACAAACAAAGTGCCATTATCGCCAAATTGAACCTCTTGTCGCCTCGCGATTAAGGTAGATACCCACAGATTTGACTTAAGAACTTTTTAAAACTATCTAAAACCTTTATCACGATGTTAATTTCTACTTCATAATTTTGTCCCACAATTAATGTTTCTAGAAAGATACGTGATCTGTTGAGATAAGTTTCCTTTAGGGCTTGTAGCTTAACGGTAAAATTATAAAAATTTTCGATATTTTGCTCATTTGTTAATAAAAGATAAAGAAAACAGCTGATGCAAAAGGAATTTTGTTACTACTTATGGTTTGGATTTTGCGGGGCACTTAGAAAAGACAAATTTCGGTCTTTAAATTGGCCTCAGAAGGACAAGGGTTGGCCGAAACGAGCCTGCAAGAAAGCAAATATAAACATTTTCAAAAAAGAAAACCATTTTCGTTACTTATGTACCAAACTCTTTTAGGGTAAAAAACCTAAAGGGGAACTTTTTTCTGACACCAAATTGACCAGACCGCTTTTAGAGAGACTGCCTCTTACCAAAATCCAAAGAAAAAAGGATTCTACTTTTTGGTGACAGCAGCACTTTAAGTTGATTTGCCTATTAAGCCATGAAGGGCTAATTTCTTACCCTCACAATGTAACATACCTTGGCTTAGACCATAGCTTTCCAATGTCCCTGACAATAGCGCTGTAGGCATTTTCTTTAGTGGATCATATGAACACTGGCCAAATGCGAGCCCCTCATTTATCATTTCTCTTTGGGACTCATATTTCTTTTCAGCTTTGTCCCTCTCAGCTTTAGAAATTCCTAAGAGTGTAAAGTCAATTAAATCAGCTTAGTGAACTAAAAACGGACAGCTTGACCATGATATAACAAATAGCAGTGTAGCCTGGAAAAGAAAAAATATACCGATAATGACTGTTCTACCTTTCCTGTCCAGTAGCTGAAGAGAGGGGACATGATGTACCACATATGATCTGTAATCATAATCTTGTGCTAGTGGATTGGCAAAGAGATCTACGGAAAATAAAACTATTTTATTATAGAAACACCAATGAAATACCAAGTGAGCTTTCACGCGAAAACATGATATCTTCGCACGTGAAAACATCACTGTTGCTATGCTTACATATGGAAATAGCGCCTTTCCATGCCTTTTGTGAAATGATTTAGTATTTCATTGATGTTTATATAATAAATAGAATATTACATGGCCGCTTGGAGATACGATATTTCTCTTCTCGTGTTGAAAAATATTTCATGAGTGAGCGCAGGGAACGAGTGAAATATTTATCATCACGAGAGAAGAAATTTCGTATCTCCGCACAGCCATGTAATATCCTCTATTTATTTCAAAAATGATTCTTTAATGTCACAGAAATGATTTCAGCAGTTCAACTGACATTCAATTAATTACAAGTATACTCAAGTTAATATATACATTATGCACATAACCGATTGCTTAAATGAGGTATTTGATCCCACTTCGCTGCTGCAAATTTCCCTTTCGTAAACGGTCGTTGCCATTTCTCAGAACGGTCGTTGCCATTAATAACGGTCGACTACACACTTCACTTCAAAGATATTTGTAGACAATCTGCAGTATGTGGTCTGCAGTTGCCATACACGTCCTGGAATGCTAACAGTGTTTCACATAAGACAGTGCATAACCCTAATCACTAAATTTTAAAGCCTAACCTTAAAAAAAGGCTGACCATTCCAAATGGGTGCTCAGTAACCCAAATCACTAAGCTGAGAATTTGACCCTAATCACTAAAATTTGTTGGTCTTTGATAGAAGAAGAACTAACTAATTAAAGAACTAACTAATTAAACTAATAAAAATTAACTGAAAACAAAAATTAACCGCAAGATATATTACAGGGTTATAAGTTATTTTAGTAAGCCGTCATTTAATAGTTATGTACAAGTAGGTATTATTTTGTAAATAGCATGTATTGTTAGTACTGTAATGTACTGTAATTATTGTTGTACGTAGTGTCTAGTATTGTAAACACTGTGTTGTGCATAGTATTAATTTTTAAGAAAAGGGACCACATAAACAGGCTGTGATCTCAAAAACGAATTCTCGCGCTTCAACAAGTCATATTGAATAATAGCATCACATTAGTCTTGTTGAGAATTTTTTGCTCAAAATTACCATGTGATTGGTTAAAGGCCTACCTTCGTCCAAAAGTCATTGCGGTCGTTTGTTTTTGTTTTTCAAATGACGACTTGTCCAAATACGTGATGTGATTGTCAGATACTTAGGTAGTTTCGTGTTACACGAAATTCAGTCACGGTGCGCAATGACTTTTGGGCGAATGTGGGCCTTTAAGATCTGATGGAGTGCTTAAGATCTGATTGAAGTGTAGCCACTTTGTTTGTCTAGGTGAGAATCTCACCTGCAGATGATAGAAATGAAGAGCAGCGAAACTTATTTCCCTTTCGTAAACGGTCGTTGCCATTTCTCAGAACGGTCGCTGCCATTTTTTAGCTCTGAATTACACTCATTAGGTCTAAGAACTCAAAAGGTTGCGGTTACTGGGAGTTGTGTCTCGCTGGTCATATGAGTTAGGGTTCGGGTTAGGGTTAGCTTTCAGTAACTGTGAGTTAAGGTTAGTCTGCAAGTGTCAGACACTACATTCCAGCTAGTTAAGGGATTGGTACGCATTGTAGTGATTGGAGTAATCACTTACTTGAAGTGTTTAGTCTAAAACAATCGTTGTCTTGGTCACTGGGTTAAGACTATTGGTTGATGGTTATTGGAGTATATAAAAGCATTCTTTCACTTGTTGGATAAAGGGCTTAGATTGTACATTGCAAAGACGCTGTGGTGTTGTGTCGGTGGGAAACCGAAATAAAGAAAAGGGTTTATCAAGTGAGTGGATATAAATAAACGTTTATTTTCCATTCTTAAGAAAGACGTACAAATGGAATTACAGTATATAAGGAGAACCTAATAACTAATTTCTAGAAATCAATTGTTCGAACTTACAAAATGCATCTATGACATACAGACGCCATAGTAATATATGATATATATAATATATCATATATACTTACAAGTACACATATCATATAATGCAATAGTCAGCGCTATAGCGTAAGGAACGCTACACGTTAAATACTACTTAAACAAATATATAAGCTGATATTTAAGTGAGATTACTCTCGGTATGAATGAGAGTTTGTGTCTTTCCGTTCCAGAGAAAATCTGTGGTCGTTGACTGTCCTGTCTCAAGTTGTAGCGGTGACTTGCTGGCTTGGGAACCAGCTTGGAGCAGGGGTGGGTGTCATCGTCCATGATGCTTTGGACTTCTTGTATTGTCATGCTGTCTCTTCTATCAGACAGCGATGGCAAGAAATCATGAGGAAGTCCTCCGATTCTGAAACTTCTCCTTTGACTTCTTTCGAGTTCGTTCTTGAGGTAGTCTGAAAGACCGTCCCAGATTGGAGCTCCAAACACGGTGAGGTGTTTAGAGGTCTATAATCTTTGTTACGTGAAAAGTAATGCCAACCTCAGTTGGTAGGTTTTCCCTATGGCACTCCCTTAGAAAAAACATAGATACGGCAAAATGAATATGGATATGGTAAATGGTAAAAAAATGACCACTGTAAAGAAATTTGAAAGCTGACGTTTTGAGCGCTAGCCCTTCCTCAGAGCTAAACCCTTTTCTGTCTTTCACATAGTACGACTACTTTTTGTAATGAAAAAACAGTGATATTCTTTAATGATTCCTTTCTCAATATAACTTGTTTAATACAAGATTCATAAATATTACACCTTTTGCTGTTCATTTACGCAAAATATACATTCATTTACGTCAACAGTTGAAAATATACGGCAAATATACTTTTATTAGTACTTCCATGAACTTCATTAACGCGAACAAACTTTCAATAACGCTATTTGCATATGTATTAACATTCAATAGCATAAACGGATAAACAATTGCACTTTTGGACAATCACAGGTAACAAATATACTTTCAATCTGGCGCAATGGTTAATCATTAACTCCATTAGAAAATCAATTGCATAGTATGACAATCAATGGCGTATTAGAGACATGCAATAATGCAATTTGTATAGAGACCCACAATCAATTCCACCTTCATACAATCGTTTAATCGAAATGGTCAATCATTAACGTGAACTGACAAAAGTTGGTATTTTTCGAATAAACAATAGGAAGAAAAAAACATTTATTAGTGTCATTCATCGCAGTTATATGTATTTTAAAATACTGAACAAAAATACAAGAGTATGCACATTATCATTTAGATTTTGTTATTTTTCGCACAATCTTTTGCTGAAGCAGATATAAAATGAAGAACCTTTTACACGTACAGACGCATTGGACACAGAGAGAACCGAAGAAAATCATGCCACCAAGAAACAAAATCTTCCTTGAACAGAGTCTACATGTACATGCACTGTACTTGTTCATATAGCGTACTCTGTTTGTTACAGTACTGTACGTGTAAAATGTTCTTCATTTTATATCTGCTTCAGCAAAAGATTGTGCAAAAAAATAACAGAATCTAAATGATAATGTACATACTCTTGTATTTTTGTTCAGTATTTTAAAATACATATAACTACGATGAATGACACTGCAGAATGTTTTTTTCTTCCTATTGTTTATTCGAAAAATACCAACGTTTGTCAGTTCACGTTAATGATCGACCATTTTGATTAA
>OX421448.1:44783982-44786482 GCA_949126865.1 Montipora capitata | reverse complement strand
CTTGGTAAAAATCCTTGGGGAACTGGACAAACCCATGGGCAAAGCATAAAACTTCCGGTGTTCTGCAGCAATAGGCACCGAATAATAGGCATGCTTAAGGTCTAGAGAGGCAAAAAAGTCCCCAGGATTAATCATCGTAATAACTGAACTCAAAGTATCCATCTTAAAATGATGGTACAAAACTGACTGATTGCAATTCTTCAGATTAAAAATTAACCTATGGGAACCGTCGCCCTTGGGAATAACAAAGACAGGAGACAGGCATTCCCCAATTTCATGACTAGATGGACTAACAACGCCTAACTGCAAAAGGTTATCTATTTCAGAACGTACGGCAGTCTGTTGCTGTAAACTAAAATTCTTCTGACCAGGTACACTAAACTGAGAAGGGTCACTGATGAATTCGATGTGACAATGTTGCACATAATCTAAAACTTCTGGGTCAAGGGTTAACCTTTCTCATTCTGCTATACAATATTGCAACTGTCCAGCCTTAAAAGGGCGTTGATTATTAATCAGAGCTTCCAGATCTGAATGGGGTACATACCAATTGCGATGAGACTTTGCTACTGCACTCTTCTCCGGTTGGGGCGCATTCTGAAAAGGATATTGCTGGCCAGAAAGGTTACCACTATAACTTGAGCGACCACGGAAACTATGGTATCAAAGTGACTTTTAAACCCTACAAGACAATTGGCCAGATATTCCCAAAGCCGAAAGACGAGATGGGCAAAGAAGAAATTCGAGATCTCGTGTATGACATTCCATGCGCAGTTTGTAGCAAGAATTACGTCGGAGAAACGCAAAGAAAATTTACAACTAGAAAAGGCGAGCATCAAAAGGCCGTCGCACGGCTACAAAAAGAAAAATCAGCACTTGCGGACCACGTTATAAAAACAAATCATGACATCGCGTGGAATGAGGCCACTATTCTTAGAGCTAACAATAACTGGCGACAAAGGAAAATTCTTGAGGCTTGGGAAATAAACTGTGCTAAAGACCCCCTCAACCGAGACGATGGAGCACTACTCCCCAAGGAGTACTTGCATTTGACTATTGCAGAAAAGAAAAAATGACACTAACTTTAGAATTTTTAATTAGCGCTGTGGTTTATATCTTAGCTTTCATGTAAATTTTATCTTTCACTTCCCCTGATGAAGGTTGTTGAATACAACCAAAACATAATTTCTATTTCAAACACCAGAGTAACATATATTTATATTATTTATTTGCCAACTCCTTCCTTTCCCACTCGCTAGACCACCCCAGTAGCCCCTGGCAGGATACGGGGCAAATCTTTCTCTACCTCTTGAGCTAAGTGGTCCCTTGCACACCTTGCTTTTGGTAAGTTCAGCAATTTCCTTCACTCTCTTGGAGGTATCACCCCCAAACAGAAACTCATCTGCTGGGTTCGTAGATGTACATAAAGCCTTCGCAAACTCCGCCTTGAACTGGGGTTTTATGGCCTCTCGTCGCCTCTGGTTTAACTCAAAATTAGCTGTCATAGCAAGCGTGAGCCCATCCAGGCATGACGTTAACACCTCTTTTGAAGCTTTTGACTCTACAAGCTTATTAGCCACTTCGAGCTGACAATTAACTGAGGACAATAACAATGCTTGGGACGACTGCAATTTCACATCATTCACCCGGGTCCTCGCAGGCAGCTGATTCCAGATACTCTGCTCACACTTAGGTAAATGCATCATCACATTCTCTGGAGTATTGTGGCCTTTCATGATTGTTTTGGTTTGATCTTGACTCACACGCTTCACACGCAGCTTATTGATAACATCAACCACCTTTCCATCAATCTTAGGTGCTTTGGCATCCGTTTCCAACATCAAGCTGACAGCAGTAGTCAAGCAGAACATCCGTACCTGACTCACGCTCAGGTACAGCAGCTGGTCCACTGCTTGCACTATTATCCAAATCGTTTTGGACTGACACATATGAAACATCTTCACTCTCTAAATCGTCCTCAAAATCATCATGAGCCCCATGATAGCCACCTAGGCTTGCGATACTTTCATTCAGGCACTGAATCCCTGATAAAGTGGCTTTATTTACAGCTCCTGCGTCAGTTTCAAGACCTGACGTGCCCTCTCCAGGGTCAAAACAACCTTCTTGAGACATATCTAACAAGAAGATAAAGCAGGTTCAATTTCACAACATTTTCCGGCATAAACATTACCATAGACTCTCAATCCGCCTTCACTAGTTTACACAACCAGGTAGGTAAATGCCTTAACAAGGTCATTCCAGGTGAACTCGAGATAAAAGGTGACTATTACATAGGCCACTTCACCCTATAAACGTAGTGAACACGAACTTTAGAGCGGTTCGTAGCTGGCGAACAGGCGCCACGTGGCACCAATGCGAATGCCTTCACGAGGTCATTCTTGGTGAATTTTCCATAAACGTGACTATTACATAGTTCACTTCACCTTCTACGTGTATTTCACAACTTCTGAAAAGGAATTCCGGTCCAATACTTACCTAA
>OX421448.1:44763982-44776482 GCA_949126865.1 Montipora capitata | reverse complement strand
TCATATATTAACTGCGGATATGAAATCAAGTGAAGCTATGATCCTCGCAGTTATGAATGCAATTTTTGCAATTGTGTAAAGAAGCCTGAAAATTTCTGGACTTCAACAGGGTTTGAAACCGTGACCTCGCCATACCAATGCGACGCTCTAACCAACTGAGCTATGAAGCCACTGACGTTGAGAGCTGGTCATTTGTGGGTTCCAATGTTCCCATCAGGAATGAATCAACGATGAAATTATATATGAAATGGATCATATATGAACTGCAAGGATCATAGCTTCACTTGATTTCATATCCGCAGTTTATATATGATCCATTTCATATATCCTTTCATCGTTTAAACAAGAAGTGTTGGGAACATAACATGACACGAAAATTAAGTGCCTTACATTATGTCCACAACCAGGAAAGGACGAGTTTATTTCCACTGAAACGTTTACAAAATCACATTTTTTACTGTTCTGAGGTAATGTCTTGGTCATCCTCATCACTACTGCTTTTTCTGCCCTCTCCAGGTGGCACTCCTTTTCTACAGTCTTCAAACTGTCCATTAACCCATTGACTCCCAGGGGTTCCCCATTGACAAGTAAAATCGTCTAGCATTAGACAGAGTAAAAGGTCTTGCCGGTTTAGGGCACTTTGGACATCAAAGGGTTTATGGGGACATTTTTCAGTGAGTGATTAACTGGCTCCCTGTAATAATGTTCCCCTAGGTGCTTAAATCTCTCAATAGTTTCCATGTTCTGTGAAGATGTTTCAATTAGAACTGTCACCTCTACTGGAATTTCCAAACCCCCTTGTTTATGAATGTCAACCTTAAGATATCGCTTTTGAAAACAATAGACTTCTTTAGCTTCATGGTCAAGTGGGTAAACATAACATTCAAGATGGTGGCTGTAAGTGAGTGTTCTTATACAGCATGGACGAGATCGCTACGAAATCTTGCAAATGCGTCGGCGATCACAACCGCAAATCATCCCATAGGTTGTGGAAAAAGGGAAATTGGTCAGAAGGGTTATGAAGTCTTCACAGAAAATTATGTTCACAATGTTTTCGTGAAAAAGGCAACTGACGAGGAAGGCCACCAATTCAATTCAATTTAAGTCTCCGCCCACAAATAGCAGGCTAATCGCATACGTATTGCATATGCATACTTGCGTCCAGAAACATCAGAGGGAGCTAAAGGAGCCCGGTAGCAAACTATTCTGCAGCCGTCAGATGAGACCAGAGCTAGATCCTTGCCAGTACATGATTTTCCCGAGGCATCAGTGTACATTAACCCATCTGTGTTTAGGTTTATCCGCAAAGAGACAGAAGCGGTGGAAGAAGAGGTTACCAAAACTGATAACAGTATTGTGGTTCTTGAACCTAAAGCTTACATGCCCACTCATGCATCAACTTGGGTGTCCAACAGCATGCGTCTTAGGTGGGAAAGGCCAGGTATCCATGAAACAGAAGAGTTGCATAGATATAGGAAATACTTGGAGGAACTTTGTGGCTCTCGTGCTCGAGTGCATGACTGTACGATTTATTACACGGACTCGCAACAGAGATTGATATTCTGTCTGTGACTGAGGCTGACAAATGCCCTTACAGGAAGTATGAACAGTTGCACTTGCATTCTTTAGGGTACCAGGTTAAAATAGCATGGGAACGTTAGCAAGAAAACCAGGACATTGAAAGCTCTAAGAGGGGAATGTTGCTAATTGCCTCCTAGATTGTATCAGTAAGGCAGATATGGATATGAAACATGTAACTGGTGAACAGTTGCAGAGGGTACTGAATCCCGTACTTGATCAGTGTGATGAGGTCTTGAGAAGAATCCCCTGCCTCAGACTGCCACCCATGTATCCACCTTTACTAAAGCTGACTGATGCTCGTGGCAGAGTATACAAAAATTTGGTTTTATCAACGGAGTTGATAATGTAAATTGGCCATCGTACAGAAGGGCTAACGCTCGAAACGTCAGCTTTTAGAATCTCTGTACGGTGGCCAATTTACATTATCAACTCCGTTGATAAAACCAAATTTTTGTATACTACTTCCCCACCGACGCAGCACCACAGTTTCTTTAGAAACTACCCCTTCATTCGTGTGGCAGAGTATGTTGAGCACCCTGCCCACATAAAAATGCGCAAGGAGAAAAAGAAGAAAGAGGAGACTGAAGGGGAGGGAATGGAATGGCTGAACCGGGAGTACAATGACATTGACTGGGCTGGACTGTACAACTCCGATAAGCTGTCGTCCTTGAGGGTGGACAAACTATCCTTGTACTTTTCTCACAAGATCACCTTCAAAGGGAAGAAAGCTGAAAAGGTTGCAATGATCAAAGCGCACATTGGCAGCTTGCTGTACAATTCAATGGAGCGTCAACAACCTCGGCAGCTGCCACTAAGAGATGTGAGGCAACAAGAAACCTCATCACTTTCCGAGGTCGAAACTGATTCGCAAAGTGATGTAGTAGATCAAGTTGTCGGTTCAAGACCGAGTAGCTCAAGTGCAACTCCTCACCGGAGACTGCTTTTTCACCAGAAGCCCGCATGGAAACATCAAAATATGGGCAAAAGCAGGCACGGGTCAAGATTATGTTAGCTGGGAGAAGATAGTTTTTTGATAAATAAATTTTTCGACACCTGTAAAGAATTTAGACTAATCTTGACTGGTAGCTTTGGTTGTATATACAAAATAGAAGCGAAATGGAGTACTTTTTTCCTTGCCAAAAAAAAACTGTTACCCTCCCCCGCTTGAGAACAAAACAGGTTTGACCCTCCCTGATTTGTAAAAAAATTACTAAGGACCCTCCCCTCCACCCTCCCCCCCCCCCCCCAATAAAAAAATGTATTTCCCTAACTGGAAGGGAGGTATTGCCGCTAGTGTATTATTGCCAATGAAATGTAAATTGTGTATTACTCAAAAACGTGAAATTTAAGTGTTGTGAAATAAACATGAAATTTCACGCAACAAGGCCCCTATAAGGGCGTTTCTGTGGGATGCACAAACAGTTGACACAAATTGTCCAGTTACAGTGAACTACAACTACGGGTAAACTTTGGAAAATGGCGAGAGATTATCAGAAAGATAAATTTGTAATTGAACTAGAAGTTATTAACCCTGTAAGACCCAAGGAGGGCTAACAGACGATTTGACTGTAAGGATAGCTGGGCATACTTATCTTGAGTTAGTTCGTGCATTTTACTATCTTGCTACCATAAACAAGATTTATTATTGTCATCGTCCGCTCAAAACTTTTGCTTGTCATATGTCAATCACAAGCATTAACCTTTAACATGGAACTGTTACATCATTTCGTTTCACACAATCAATACATCCCAAATAATACACCCAGGCATCTTGTTCTAAGTTTAAATGAGTGAAAAATCACTCTGAATACCATGTTGTGCAGAAATAGGGTGAACAGTCATTTTTTGGAACAATTAAAAAATTGACATCCGTGGATGATGCTCGTACAAAGAACAGCTGAAAGAAAAATAAATTTCGGGCATTTCCAGCGTACCGCTGACTGACGATTTCATCATGTTGGCAACATGCAAGATTTTTGATCAACTATCTTATTCATAACATTTCCAGAAGACTGAATCCAGCATTTTCACTTCTTAGGTGCTATTGCAATTGAGTTTTCACTCACAACATAGGCTTGAGTTTCTAAATCGGGAACAACATTTAAAGTTTCTCATTGAACCCCAACACAGCTCCCATCGCTTTGGTTGCCCCACCGTTTGAGAACCCGTGATCAAACTCATATCGGGAAAATAACCTCATGCCCGATTTCGTTTTGAATTTGGTCGTTAAAGGCTTTTTCATAATGTTCTTTTCATGTTTTTGATTTCTACACAGTGAGGAATGGCATTGGAATTCCCAAACAGTGCCTCCTAATAGCGAGTGTTTACTCAATGGCCAAATGAACACACTGGTTCGATTGATAAATGCTTGGCACAATGGACGCTTGAACACACTGGTTCGATTCAAAAAATGTTTAGCACAATGGCCAATTGAGCACACTTGTTTGATTCACAAAATATTTTGGGACGACTGAACAAACTGGTTCGCAGGAAACAAGTCAATTAGAGTGTTTGATCTATGCAATAATGTTTATAGTGGAACACACAAGAACGAAGCAAGATTTAGAAATAACATAGAAAATTCTCCTCCCCTTTAAAGCTTGCCATTCTTAAAGAAAAATCATCTGTCCACTTTATCCCTTTTAAATGTGAAGTTTAATACTGTGTCAATCATCGTGACCGGAAAGGATTCCAAAGTAAACGTTTTCTCTCATCACAAAAAGAGAACTGCGTCAGCATGGCCAAGTGGTTAAACACACTTTCAAAATGCCAGAAAGTTGTAGGTGTTCTAATTGGCGAAAGGGAGTTTGGAAATACTGAAGGGTATAAAATTAGATTCCCCGATTGGAGCTTAATTCAGTATCCGAGGGGTATCCACATTTGTGACTACGATGAAGAAAAAAAAGGAATTCGAATGGTTTTATGACGTGGTATGCCTGTGGCATCCCACATAATAAGTTATTTAAACACACATTGGAGGGATATATACTTAAAGCTGAGTGTTTTTTAATTTGTTTAGAGCTGCTTTTTGCTCTGTATTTCAATTTTTGGCATATCTTTAGAAGATTTTTAACATTGAATCTGATAAGGTTGCATGATGCCTGGACGCCCGATGACTAGATCACAAAAGAAAGAAGAGAATGACAAAACAGTATACCAGTAACTGTTATAGCTCAAACTTGGTGGAAGAAGTTAATAGTTTTTTCCTTTGTTCAGGAATGAAACTCGAATTTTTATTGTCAACTGGAAATTAAAAAAATCATCTTTACTCTTTATTGGACATAAAGAAAAAGTTGATTTGCTTGTTTGCTTTGCTCTAAACTGCGAGCAAAGAAGTGTGTTTTATTCCTTTTGCCTAACTGTTTTTTGATGTGCTTTAACAGTAACAAGAAAATTTTGCCCTTATGTTATAAACATGTATAAATCGCAATGAGTTGTAAGATTAAGGAGATGTAAGATTAAGGAGAAATATCATTAGCTTGTGGTTTCAAAAATGTGTTTAAAGCACGCATACAGGTAATTTGTTGGAGATTTTCTTTGAAGTTTGTCCTTTCTTGGTTGGCGTGTTTTGCCGATTCTTGTTCCAAGCCAAGCTGGAGTGTTTCAATGAGAAAAATGAAATGTGAATGATCTCGTTCTCAGAGATAAAGTGGAATAAAAGTACCAGCGTATCAATAAAACTCTTTTTTCACCTTGAACTGACAAAGTTTCCAAACAATTTGTCACATCATAATTTTAGTGTCATTCCTATTCGGTAGCTTTTGATAGTTGACTCTGCTAGCATTCGCTTGCTAAGGATTTAATTTTAGTGTCATTCCTATTCGCTGGCTTTTCATAGTTGACTCTGAAATGGCTTTTTTTGCCTTTCCATTTGCTTGCTAAGGATTTGTTTGTTTTCTTTTACAATTAACCCATGCAATTCAAAATAAAATTCATTGCCTAACTGGTGAATTCCACAGTAAATTTCACTTGAAAAACCGATATCTCACTCACCACTGTGTGATTCATGCAATATCTATTTTTTGCATGAAATTTACCATGGAATTCACTAGTTAGGCCATGAATTTTTCTATAGAAGAAGGCCAAAAAACTGGAAACACCAAAACGCAGAACAATTCCAAAACCCTTTTTTTTTCACTATCCCTACAGCCAGTATGAATAAATAACCCGGGAACTCCATTTTTAGGCTTGGCTTAAGCTGTACATTGTATATTAAATTAGCCATTATTTCAGGAATAAAAAAAATCATTAATGTCCACGATCGTAATGCTTAGCTAGCATGCCATTTGCAGTGACATATCAGCTCCTGGACTTGCTTAAAATTATTACACATTTGTTGGCTTTACAATCATGGACAAAACTTTTAAGAAAATTACCCCTCCAAGCCCTTTCGGTTGTAAGCAAACAATTTCACCCCCGTCTCAATGTTGTTTTCTGGTGGTCATGAACAGTTTCCTAGAAATCAAAACTTTCCAAATTAACATTGGATAGGGGGACAAGAAATGACTGCTGTGGCATTCACAAGGGAACAATAATGAACAAGTGCTTTTTGTCGGTTTTTGTACGGTTTTCTCAACAAGTCTTGTCCATGATTGTAGTTTAACAAAAAACAACTATTTTGATAACACTCACTTAGTGTCTTGAGGAACTGCATGGCTTTCAGCTCATGAACAACATCTGTTAGTTTTAATAGCTGATTTCCATTCAACAATAAAACCTGAAGACAAGTCAAGTGTCGTAAAGAGCCATTGAGTGCTACAATCATGTTATCTTGAAGATACAGCTCCATCAACTGGTAGTTTGAAGCAAGGCAGTTCACTTTTCTCAGCTAGGACAAAACCAGATGAAAAACAATATGTACACAGTGATATTACATCAATTTCAAAATTGATTCATTGATCAGAATTTGAGTCAAAACAAAGACTAATCACAGGTCACCCAGGGGAAGAAAGGGTACATGTGGAGCGAGGTTCAAGTCTACAAATTTGTATGAAATTCTGAACGAAAATCGATAAAACTTACCACATGCCTCTTCATAGCTGCCCTTGAAGCTCACATGAAGTTTCAAAAAAATAAGGTCCACTTCACCTGCTATACAAGGAAAACGGAAAGGTAGGAAGCTGACACCAACATCATGGTCCAATCGATCCAAAGTCAGCACGATTTTTTTCACCAAAACCACCAGGCTCTGTGAAACTTGTAAATCCATCCTCCAAATATCCGTGGGGATCACAACCTGGTTAGTTTGAAAATGATGGGGGCGTCTGGTGACAAGTAGGGTGCTTTCCATTGAGCCAAAATTTCTGGGAATTTCGGGCTGAAGTCAAATGGAAAGAACTGCTCCGGTTCAGTCCGACCAGAATATTTGGGACCACCTTGGAGGTGGTCCTCTTTGACCGGTCGGTCCAGTCCAACCAAAACATGCCATTCCATTAACAAAAATTATCGTTTCCAGTCACACTTGACTGTGAGGTAACGAAAATTTTGGTCAAAATCTAAATGGAACGCGTTGGTCTGGTTGGAAATTGACTTTTGATGAAAAATGTTTTTCCATTTTCCCTTGGTTAGTTCCACTGCTCTCCCACCTGATGGGCAGGCATATTGAAAAGCACCTGTAAACTGTGTCCCTAGCCAATGACAAGTCATGATTTAATAAGGGGCCCCCAGTTTAATGGTCATTTTCAAACTGACCAGGTTGTGATCCTACCTTTCAGTTTTGCTTGTATGGAAGGTGCAGCAAATCTTATTTTTTTGAAACTCAGTGTGAGCATTAAGGACAACTACAGAAAACCATGTGGTAGGTGTTTTCATTCGGAATTTCTTACAAATTTCTAGACTTGAACTGCGCTCCCTCAGTGTCCTGTATTTTCCCATAATTATAAACCCCTACATTGTCACTAATAGAGAGCCTGGATTGCCTATGGACTAATTAAAAGGCCTGTGTCACAATAAGTCTTATGTGTGAGCTTGATTGGCACCTACACAATTTCCAGTCAACAGAAGTCTGCACAGGACTCCCGTGAGATGTGATCACAAATTTCCACCGACTCGTTATTGTTCGATGAATCTTGTAAATAAAATGACAAAGCACAAGCAATCTTGCTGCAGCTCAAGAGGAAAGCATAAGGAAAACTTGATGGAGTTGTTTCGGTGAAAAATGAAATTTCCAAGCCTTTTTCTTCAATGGAATTCTTCATTTGTCATGCTATAGCCTCGAGTGTTCTGCAGTTGTTCAAGCACATTCATGACAAAAAGTGGGAGTGAACGTTAGGGATGTCGGTGCAGAACAGTAGGAAAATCTTGCACAGAGACTTGCACATGTGGAACAGCGAGGAAACCGCAAAGAAACAGGGGAGGTGAAAATACATGTTCAACAGTTGTCTTTCAAAGCAATTGCGGTTTCCGGGAGGTGAAAAGGACTATTAAGAGGCAATAATTTAATAGCGGAGCTCCACGCGCGCGTGGAGCGCCATAGTTAAGAAAATATGGTAACCCATCAATACAAGAGATTTTGGTTTTATAGGTATGACGTCAATGATCGTCTGTACATGTACGTACACCCATGCACGTATGCCAATGTGACCAGTATCACGGATGTTTACAGCATACATCTTTGATATGGGGCATCCATGTTATGGTCAATTGACAGCTGTCAAAACAAGGTATCCACTGACCAGTATCACATGACCATATCGCGGGTTTAGAGCTCATTGAGGTTAGCTGGTTTTTTTTTTTAAGTTGACTGCTGACCAGGTACTGGTTTTCGATTGGATCACAGACTCAACCCAGTTTAACTCAGTCAACGCTTTTCTACAGGTGTGGTCCACACTGGTGGCTACATAGTTATTCAAGTCAAGCATCGGAGGGATATAAACTTAAAGCTGAGTGTTTATTTTTAATTTGTTTAGAGCTGCTTTTTCTCTGTATTGCAATTTTTTTTTGGCATAACTTTAGAAGCTCTGCATAATGCCTAAAACAGAAATGAAAGAAGAGAGAACGAGAACGAGAACGAGAACAACAAAACAGAATACCAGTAATTAATACCTCAAAATATGACACAAATTATTTTCTTGGGCACTAAACCGTTTGTTATTTTTACAGATGCGTTATTTCAAGTAATCGCAATGAGTTCTCGTAAAATTACGGAGAAAAATCACTAGCTTGTGTTTTCAGAAGTTTGTTGAAAGCTTCTACAGATAATTTGTTGAAGCAGATCTTGTTTGACGTTTATCCTATCTTGGTTGCATTGTCATATTTTGCAGACTCTTGTTCCAAGCCCAAGCGATGCTTGCGTGTTTCAATGAAATACCTCAAAATGTGAATGATCTTGTTTTCAGGGATAAAGTGGAATAAAGTACATCTTTTCAGTAAAACTCTTTTTTGACCCTGAACTGACAAAGTTTCCCGACGGTTTCTAATTTTAGCGTGATTCCTATTTGCTGGCTATTGACAGTCGACTCTAAAATGGCTATTGCGATTCAAGAAAAATTCATTGCCAAACTGGTGAATACCAAAGTAAACTTTACTTGAAAAACCAATATCGCACTCATCACTTTGTGATTCATGTGAGATTGGTTTTTTGCGTGAAATTTACCATGGACTTCACTTGTTAGGCAATGCATTTTTCTACAGAAGAAGGCGAAGAAAATGATTTAATTAAGCAGTAACCAGAAACACCAAAATGCAGACAATTCGAAAACCTTTTATTTTCACTTACCCTGCAGAAAGTAAGAATAAATAACCAGGAAGCTCCACTTTTAGGCTTGGCGAGATATATATATTATAATTATGTACTCACACTTGCTATTACTGCTTGCGGCAAGGCTGCAGGCGGCACCCCGGGGGATTTCTCCCTGGTGCAAGTGCCAGAGGTTGCAAACTCCAATTGTATGGAAAAAGAAGGGCTAAAGAGGTGCCTCCTGTTCTTAGAAGATGCTGGCAACGGACAGGTACATGTGTATTGAACATTTTCTCGAGGCCTGTTCTCAATCCTGGGGGGGGGGGGGGGGATGCCATATATGGGCTATATAGGTATGTGCCGCTGTGAAGGGTATGGTTTTCAAGCAGTTTACTCTAGCATAGGGTATATAAATCAGAGCGTTTGCATCTAGAATAGGGTATCATTTTTCACGAAACTGACCACTTGGTTGAAGATTTTGTTAAGACTACGGAAACCAGGAATTGCTACTCCAAAATATAAAAAAATGAAATCGGCAAGTTTACATTTTCACGACTCAGCCTCAACAGCGTTGATAGATGACTATCATAAAACGCTACTGGCTATTATTAACTGTCAAAAATCGAGATTCAGATGGAAATCCGTGGTATTATAATTCTTGTTTAAAATTAATAATTGATAATGCGTACGTACGTGCTTGGCATTGCTGGACAAGTATAAATAAATCCTTTTTAAGAAAGAAGTGATTGTGGTATAAGGTTTGTTTTGGCTTTGCTTTAGACTGTGCTAGTGACCTCAGTTTCTGGAAAACAGCGACTCTAGGATAGGAGTGATTTGAGGAGTTTACTCTAGTACAGGGTAGCGAAATCCAGCTGAAACTAGCTCTGGTATAGGCTAAGGGTTGCAGGGTCCCAGGGGCACATCCTCACCCAGAAATTCCTTAAGTACCCCACCCCCCCCGCGACACAAGCCTTAATCTGCAGTGATTTTTTTCTATCCTAAGCTCACTTCTGTCGTATTTGCGCAGGTGCTAACTTTTTCTTCCGGTCTCCAAAGATCGGAGGCTCTGGTGAAAAGAATGCTGCCGCAAGTATACATGAGTGTTTGGAAAATCATCTCCGCCTCCACAAGCACATGTTTTTCAAACAACAAATGTTTGTCTGCTTTGCCTTAAAAGAACATGAAGAGGTCAACATGCATTCTGCTATTTCAGATGTCCTCAAACAACTTACAAATATACCCGCCATTTGTGGTAGTTGATCAGTGGTGGTGAGCTTTTATTACATTTTGCAATGGGTCATTCCGCGAACTTTTAACAAGCTTACAAGTGAAAGTTCTCAATTTTTCAGCAAATGACATAAATGCATTAACAAACTTGGAACAAAACTTTGACAAGAACAATTTTGATGCTGGTGATTGCGAGCAGGAATTTGACGATAACGTGCAAACAAGGAAAAAAGTGATTGCTTCCAGCAATTCTTTTTGTGTGTTTGTGTGTGCGTGATTTTTATTGACAAACATACATTAAAGATTACAATAAAGACCACATTACTAACTACCAGGTACTAAGGACTACACTCAAGCTACACTGAACTGGGGTTAAAAAAAAAAGAAATTATTAAGGTATCTTAGCTGCACGATCTCTTATTGGTTACAAATGAAATTATTTGACATGGAGCTTATTTTTATAAATTAAGTAAGTGTTACCAAAGCAGCTTTTCAGGATGAAATCTAAATGTAGAATAGAACTTCACTTCAAATTCTTCTACACATGTGTTACATTTTGTGCTAAGTATTGCGTGTACAGATAACATTTAGCAAAGAGGAGGGTACAATTTAATTCCCGTATTATTGGGTTGGTCTTGAAGGAGGCTTTGTCAAAGAGAATTTCACTTGGTGCAGATGGCGAGAGAGAGGCAACATTTTCTGCCTTAAGCCATTTAACAACTTCCGAGTAAAACTCTTTAGATCAGTGACAGTTACAAAAGTATGGATAATAGAATCATTCTCCCCACAGCAGATGCAAAGCGTGTCATTTACGAGACCAAAATAATGTAGTTCTCTTTTTGTGACAACTACCCAGTGCAGTAGCTTAAAATAAAATTATCTTAGTTTGTTATCACTTGACTTTTACACTGCTGAAAAAATAATCAATCGTGATGGCATATGACTGTAAATCTCTCTGACATTTTTCAATCCCTTTCAATGTGTGTTTGCACTTGGGATTTTTTATCAGAAGCCAGTAATAATCCCTATGTTTCATTTTAAGCAAATTCAGTGATATCAGTAGTTAGTTGGAACTCACTCGCTGAAAAAAGGTATATTTGTTTATTAGTTTTACTTCTGCCTTATCAATAAGGGACTGTGGGATTGCCAATACAACCTGCATGTGAGTTAAGAAATTGCCGTGTAATTCCGCTCTCATAAGATCTTGAATAAGAGTAATTCCTATTAAACCAGCTCCCATAGAAAATTGTTCGACTATTTATGCAAATTTGTTTGTTATTGAATATAACCAATTCCTGGATTGTAAAACGATTTAAGTTCAGTGAAATAATGAAACAATAACTTGTAAAAGTTAGGGAAATGTGCATCCTCAAGGAATTCTTGGTCATAATTCCAACGCAACGAAAATTTTTACCCACCATACTTATCAAAAAAGTGTTCTGGAATTACCTTCCAGGATTCACTGCTTTGGACCTTTATTAAGAATCTCGAGATCCAGGCTAGTTTGCACCCTGGGTGCACGTAAGCCCCCTTGGTTGTAGTTAGAAACATAATTTCACACTTGATTTTGTCTTTCTTTTTTTCCAAATGAATTTAAATATTTCAGAGTCAGTGGCCTTTACATAATCTTTTGGAATGTCGAGAATCGAAATCGGGTGTACAAGCTGCGAGATAGCTATAATCTTTTTGTTATGAGACATCTTCCGAAGATTTCGAGACTGCTAGATAATTATCATGAACAGATTCAATTTTTTGCAATTTTTTCTTGAAATTATAATTGTCATTTTTTTGTATGTCATATGAGATGAAGATCCCTAAGGTTCTAATCGGACTCTCCAGCCATTTGAATCCAAAAGGTTTTTCTTTAGAATACCTCCAGGGTCCTAGCCACAATACTTTGGTTTTGGATGGATTAAGCCGCAAGCCCGATAGATAGCCTAATTCATTCAACTCTTCAATAGCTCTTCTAACAGAGCCCTTATCCCCACAAAAAAGAGTGGTGTCGTCAGCGCAT
>OX421448.1:44481482-44756482 GCA_949126865.1 Montipora capitata | reverse complement strand
CATTTTGTGACGAATTTCGCATGCTATCCATGGGTAGGAGAAGCTTTGATGTCGTCACCAAATTTGAAGAAAGATATCGTCTTCTGAATAAAATTCCATTCAATTGTGTCAAACGCTTTAGGACAATCGAGTTGCAGAAGTATCCCTGGTATATTTTGAAGCTTTGTTTGCTATAGGATATCGTTAATCATTCTAACATTTTGGCCAATGTATCTCCCTTTAATGAAACCTGCTTGATCCGGGTTAATTAAGTGCGTCAGGACAAAACTTTTTCTATTCTTTAGCTATAACTTTGGATGCAATTTTGTAATCTATATTAAGGAGAGTTATTGGTCACCAGTTAGAGAGATCAGTAAGATCTGAATTTTCTTTAGGTATTAGAGGGATTACACCTTGTTTCTGAGAAATTGACATTTCACCTTCCTTAAAAGACGCATTATAGCACTCAACTAAATCTTGTTCCAACAAGTCAAAAAATCAGTTGTAGAACTCCCAGATGAGTCCATCTTTACCTGGAGATTTCCCTTTAGCGAATGTCTGTATAACATTTTTACATTCTTTAAGAGAGATTGATCAAGTGATTTTGGTTCTCTTGATCATTTTAAGATTTGTAAAACCTTTTAGTTTTATTAGCAGTTAATTAATCAATATTGTAATATTAGCAGTTCATTATGTAAATTTAGTTGGTCGATCACAAAGGTAGTTAATTAATTAATCAATATGTTTTATTACTTTAATTGTAGGAGGGCCACTATGAAAACTACTGGGTGACCAGTAATCAATGTGCTTCACCCTCGTTAAATAAAGTTCTATTATTATTATTATTATTATTATTATTATTATTATTATTATTATTATTATTATTAGGCGACCAAATTAGTTTTTAGCTTTCTTTTAGTGACCCAGGCTGATGTTAAAGCGTCAAGGTAGGACTTCTGATTAGCATTAAATCTTTTAGCCTTCTTGGTTCCTTTGCCCAGCTCTCCTCGCTGGGTTGGTGGCATGGTAACTGAAGGAACAATCAACAGCAGGGACAATCACTTGGACACATGTAGGAGGGCCTGCACCTTCCTGAAGCTGGGATGCGTACTTCAGTTTGGTGAGATCCATCATAGAATGCCTCTCGGGACTGAGACAGTACCCAAGGGTTGTTGGAGCATAGACGCTCATTGAAACACACGAACACAGCGCACAGTAGAAATGTACATGTCAAAAGAGTGAAAATAAGGAGAGAGATTGCTTCAAATAGGACAAAATTGCAGTTTGAGCTGGGCAGTGGTGGTGAAGGCAGGTGAATTATTTTCTGAAGAGAAACATTTTTGTCAACTTACCTTCCACCACACTTCCTTAGTTATATTATACAGAGTTGCAACAATTCGTCATGTGACCTTTGTTTCATAAACACCATGATTCTGCTGAATTCATGAAATTATTTTTATTTTTCCAAATGTCGACACGCATTTGTAGTGTAAGAGTTTCACATATATTTACACTTTAAGAGCCAGCTTCTTCGCGAACATTTTAATTTTCGGAAAAGTTTACCTTCATGCAGACACTTCAGTTTTTTTAACCATCTCGCGAGAGACGGAAGTCTGTCTCTTGACGAGACTTCTGAATTGTTCATCCTTGCTTAACACAATTTTAATTGCAAAACCACACCATGAAAATTTTCTGTTATTCTGGATGGCATAGCAAGATAATTTCACTAAGTGAACATGCATAAGTGAGTTCAAGACGTGACTTCATTTCACGGTCACACCATGAACGTTTTCACTGAGTATAGTGAAAAGGTTTGGAACAAGAGTGAACATCCCCTAAAATTTCAATTTCACAGAGTGAAATATTAAAATAATGTGCAGCAACAGTGAAATAAATTTCACCGTTCACCATGAAATCTATAAGCCCCTTTTTCACATGAAAGGTCCCATTTTATTTGGTGGCTCTAAAGGAGCCGTTGTGCTGCTTATGACTTCATAAATTATTTCCTGTTGCCTCGTTGGAGATTCGTTTTTGTATAGCTGACAAAGTATACAGAAATGACTTATGGCTGAGTACTTGCAGTTGTTTGATCCAATCCCCTGGACTCCAGCCAGTTGGGATTCTTAAAAGTTGTTGTTGTTGTTCTGTTCCGTCATTTCATTGTGTTTCATTGGCCCTGAAAAGCCCATATCGGAAGCGGTCAATTAAGTCTGTATGTATGTATGTACAGTATGTATAGTTTACATACCCTTTCAAATTGTGGGCTGTTTAATTCCACGTTTTAAGAACGAGTCATACCCATGATGATGTGCTTTAAAATGTGGGCATGTTGAAATTACGATTTTTTAAATTTCTATGTTATAAGAATGACTCATGCCCATAATAAGTCACCGCTTTTGTTAAAAATTCATCATGATGATCTTTTTCAATGCCATGTTTTTACAACGAGTCATCCATGATGGTATGCTTTAAAATTATGCTTTTTTTAAGTCAAGTCCATGCTGAAAGCACTATTTTAGTCAAATGTCCAAACTATTTTCAGTTGCAAATCGGCTTTGCCTGGGGTCGAATTGACACACCTTCCTTGAATCAAGTCGAATCGGAAACATCTCCTGAGATCCCTATTACGGATCACTCTATTACTCCCACACACAAGTCTCTCTAGTTGACTCGATCCCATCATAGACAAATCGCTCAAATGGAGTTGATTTGTCAATATTCCTTGCACCCCTACAACTCCCAACTCACCATTTCTCTGAATCGACTTTTCATTTGGTCGAATTGTTCACTTCACGGTCGAACCGAACGATTCACGCCGAATCAGGAACATCAGATTCTCCTGAGATCCCTATTACACCCACACACAAGTGTTTCACAAATCAACTTCTCAAATAGTCAACTCAATCTCACCTTGGTCTAATAGATCGAATCGAGTCAATTTGTCAATATTGCTTGCACCCCTATAACTCCCAACTCACAGCTTTCTCTGAGTCCACTCTTCATTTGGTCGAATCATTGACTTCATGGCCAAACCAAACAATTTGATCAAATTCCAGTTGAATTGGGAACATCTCCTGAGATCCCTATTCCGCCCACATACAAATCTCTCACAAATCGACTTCTCAAATAGTCAACTTGATCCCATCTTGGTTAAACACACCGAATAGCCCTTTTGCAACTAACGATCACATGGTACAAAATCCGCCATGCTGGAGGGCAAGCTCATTATTATTCTCCCACTGGGACATTAAAACAAAGAGATCTGAACCAGTCAACCTTGACTTGCCTTTGTTTTAATGTCCCAGTGGGAGAATAATAATGAGCTTGCCCTCCAGCATGGCGGATTTTGTACCTAGTGATCGTTAGTTGCAAAAGGCCTATTGATCGAATGAAGTCTATTTGTCAATATTTCTTGCACCCCTATAACTCCCAACTCACCACTTCTCCAAATCGACTTTTCATTTGGTCGAATCATTCACTTCATGGCCGAACCGAAAAATTCGATCTATTCGAGTTGAATCGGGAACATCCATCCACCACAATGGCAACTTGCGGATGAAGACCTCAGAGACCTGAGCCATGAAAGTCACTTCGAGATCACTGGAGTCCCATAATTATTGATAACCAGTTTCATTTGCCGAAGTCGTTGTTTGTACTGAGTGAGTGAGCTACATTTTTTTCTTTTCTGTTTGAATTTTTTTCTTTAATATTTTTGGAAGTTGTTCTGGAAATCTTGATCTTATATCATAAACCTAAGGTTAAATGTATAAGCCGCACCCCGAATTTAGAAGCGCAGATTTTGGAAAAAAATGTAATACGATAAAGTTTGAAGTTCCAGTAATGTTCTATTGCTATAAACCAACAAGGACAAACAATCAAGGTTTCACCATAAAGTTGAGATTCCTTCGATATTGAAACAAAACGAACGAGTGCTTAGTAGCCAAGCTTTAAATGTGGGGAGGAGTCTGGGCCAGGGCCTGGGTATCATGACTACGTCTATAAAGATGTACCCGCAACAGGCGAAAAATTTCATGCAGGACAGGAGCTTGATATTGCAGTCGACAAATTTGCCGAGAAGGTGGTCAAGGACAACGAAACAGTCGGCCATTTACCTCGCGAGTACTCGCGAATTTTGTTGTATTTTATCGCACATGGCGGAAAGATATGCATGGAAGTGACTGGCCGAAGACGTCACTGCAAACAGCTGTGCGGAGGAATGGAGATTCCTTGTAGGTTGGTGTTTACTTGTTCGAGTAAAGCGAAAATTAATCGCTTGAAAGAACTCTTGGAGAGCAAGATTCGCCGATAAATACTCGAAGACACAAACGGCTCCTTTAGGAGCCACCACCCATTAAAAAGTCAATGAACAACAGCAACATGCTCTCAGTTTCTTTTATGTTTCTTTACTGAGATCTCAAGAAGTTGTATGAATGTTAATTAGGTTTTTTAAAACTCCAAACACAGATGTATCCGTGGATAAGACGCACCCTTGATTTATGGCTTCAATTTTGTGAAAAAAAGTGCAGCTTATACATGGACTTTACGTTATGTCATGGTCAAACCATTCTCATATGGCTGTAAGTACAGTACATGTAAACAACAGAGAAAAAGCGGCATTGCTAAAACGAGGGTAAGGGTAAGACCAAGGGTCAGGGTAAGGGTAAGGATACGAACACAGAAAGTACAGTGTATCCTAAAAATGCATAAAAGCTAACCTTAAACTTTTGTTTAGGCCTAATTAGGCCTAAGGTTAGCTTTTATGCATGTTTAGGATATTTTTTGTATTCGTATCCTTACCCTTACCCTGACCCTTGGTCTTACCCTTACCCTCGTTTTAGAAACGCCAGATAAAAAGTGGGCAATTTACCATGCAAATTGTCAAAACTTGAGTGGTACGTTCTCGCTCGTGGTTTAATTGTCTCTTTTGAAGTGCATTGCCATCCGCATTCTGAGAATTTATCAAAGATAAGATGCACTCCAATTTTAGACACACTACCAGTGTTTACAGTAAAAGTTACAGTGGAAGTTTACACCTGTACAGCGTACTACCAGAACTGCCAATATTCTTAAGTACTGGCCCTAGTACTCAGAAATAGGTCATTAATTTTTAAGAAATCAAAGTGTAAAGATCACAGTGAATAATTATTGTTGACGTTTCAAGGGAAATCTTATATTTGCAAAGGAAATCACGCCATTCAAACAAAGTAATAATTACAGTATGATTAATTTTCCTTGCTTCAATTTTCTTAGACTAGCCAAGCTAAACTGTTCTGGCTTCTTAAATGAACATCTCCAGATCTCGTGCCTACCTTATTTCCATTTAACCAAAGAACTTGCAAATTTCTGAACCGCCCAAAGTCATTAACTTCCTCAAGACCTCTGAACATGAAAAGAAGAGTATGCTTATTAAAATTAATAGTACTCATGATCATTAATATTGAAGTGATACCAAATGTTTATAACCAGATAAAAAAAAGGAAAGCCACAACTTTCTTAGGTACAGTATGTAATCTTGAAGTTTTGTCTTGTGGTGTAGTTTTGTCGTCATGTGGTGAGGATTTGTCTTTATGTGACAAGGTTTGATGGTAATGTGTTGTATTTCCATCATGATGTGACGAGGTTTGATGGTTGCGTGTTGCTCCATCATGAGGTGTTGAGGTCTTCTTTTGATGAACTTTGTTAACATTTTATGTGGTGATGTTCTTTTAGGATGGTCGAGTTTCTTCCTTTATGTGATTATAAACACAGCACATCAAAAGACCTCAACACATCTTGAAGGAACACAACAGATCATCATCAAACCTCGTCACATCATGATGGAAACACAACTCGTAACCATCAAAACCATCAAAGTATGTCACATAATGACAACAGCTCACCACATAATAATCTTGCAACAGTACACTATTTTCAAAACATATATAGCTTTTCATAAGATACTTAATTTGCAAGTTACATGGTTAGTGAGACCGATAAATGGCACTGAAATTGGCTCTAATATTCAAGGCATTTTTCTGCAAAAAGACCGACCATCTGTTGAATGCCTGCGTTAAGTTCAAGGCAGAGACACGCAAAAACAAACTGAAGTTTGTTAAAGGAAACAGCCTGTGTTTCGGATGCCTGAGAAAGGGACACATGTCTAGTGATTGTAAGAAGAGGCTGATCTGTGCGACCTGTAACAAGAATCACCCCACCTGTCTTCACGAAGAAAGATCTCCTAAGAAGCCAGAAGAAAAGAAGAGAAGTGAAGAACAGGAACCCACCAATGTTCACAGGACTACTTCATGTACATCGCAAGGCGCCTCCACTGCCAGCACCTCTATGATAGTTCCCGTTTGGCTGTCATCATTATCGAAGCCCGACAAGGAAGTATTGGTTTACACAATCTTGGACACGCAAAGCGATGCTACGTTTATCCTCAAGGAAACCTGCAATGAGCTTAATGCAGAAACTCAGCCAACGAAGCTTCGACTGAGCACCATCACAAGTCAAGACTCACTCGTCGAGAGCCAAAGAGTCTCAAGCCTACAAGTAAGAGGATATAACTCTGACGTCAAGATTTGTATTCCGGTCGCTTTTTCAAGCGTAAGATACCCTTACACCATTATCTGTGACGTGGAGAAGATGTTTCATCAGTTCATTGTAGGTGAAAACGACCGAAATTATCTGCATTTTCTTTGGTGGCCCAATGGCGATGTTAAGAAAGAGCCTAGCTATGGCCTGAAACATATGGCAAGTCAAGAGAAAGAAGCACATCCCTCAGCAGCTCAGTTTATCATGCACGATTTCTACGTAGACGACGGATTGACTAGCGTTGAATCCGTACAGGAAGCTGAAGACCTCATCCGAGGAGCTCAAGAGATTTGTGAGAAGGGCGGACTTCGTCTTCACAAGTTTGTTTCAAACGATTGTCACGTTCTTGAATCAGTACCAAAGAGTGAGAGAGCAGTCGATGTACTCCTGAATCTCCCGTCCGAGCAACTTCTGATAGAGAGAGTGCTTGGTGTCCAATGGTCAGTGGGTCTAGACTACTTCAGATTCTCCATCATTCTGAAGGACCAGCCTTTGACTAGAAGAGGAGTGTTGGCAACCGTCGCTTCTGCTTATGATCCCCTTGGATTCCTGGCTCCCTTAGTCTTAAGAGCAAAGAAGATATTGCAAGAAATATGCAACAAAGGTGTCAACTGGGATGAGCCTCTCCCTGAAGAAGTTCGGCCAAGGTGGGAGCGTTGGAAACGTGATCTTCTACACACAGATGAGTTACAAATTGCAAGATGTTTTGAGCCAAAGACCCTAAATGGCAAGAAGACCTATGAACTACACAGTTTTGCTGACGCAAGCACGTCTGGATATGGACAATGCTCCTATCTAGGAGTTAAGGATGAAGACGAACACGTTCATGTTTCATTGGTAATGGGAAAGTCCCGCGTCGCTCCAACGAAGATTACTACGATACCAAGATTGGAGCTTACCGCTGCAGTTGTTTCAGCGAAGGTTGCTGTGATGGTTCAAGAAGAATTAAATTACGTTAATATGAAGCAGTACTTTTGGACTGATTCCAAGGTAGTACTTGGCTACATCAATAACGACGCCAAAAGATTCCACACGTTTGTTGCCAATAGAGTACAAGTAATCAGGTCGAACACTGATATCAAAGAATGGCGATACACTGATACCAATAATAATCCAGCGGATCACGCCTCCAGAGGCTTAAATGCAGAAGAGCTAATGAAATCGAAGTGGTTCAGTGGACCTGCATTTCTCTGGGAGAAAGAAATCCCGCCCAGTGAAGAAGAGATTCCTACCATTCAAATTGGAGATCCGGAAGTTAAAGCCACCGTACGCGCGACTATTGTCAAAGAACCCTTCTATCTCATTGACTTCATTACAAGATGTTCCAGTTGGACAAAGGCAGTGGGAGTGGTTTCCTACCTTAAGAGACCTTTCATGAAGAACAAGCCAAGGACGGTCGCCACAACAGTAGCTGAACAACAAGATGCTGAAAGGCTTATTACAAGTTTAAGCCAGAAGGAATAGAACGCCAAGATTTCAAGGGAAAGTGCCCTCCTAAAGTTGGATCCTTTCCTCGATGAACAGGGACTGATAAGAGTTGGTGGATGGCTGGAAAATTCAACCTTGCCTTTTGAAGTTAAACACCCCATAGTAATTCCAAGGAGTTCGCAAGTTACTGATCTGATCATCGATCATTTTCACAAGAAGGTCAAGCATCAAGGGAAAGGAATGACCATGAACGAAATGCGTTCCAATGGATTATGGATACTGAGTCTCAATGCCGCAGTAGCCTCGTACATTTATAAATGTGTACAATGTAGACGTCAGAGACGACCAACTGAAGGCCAAAAGATGGCAAACCTTCCAGAAGATAGAGTGGAATCAGACCGCCCTTTACATTCTGTGGAATGGATTGTTTTGGACCATTCACGATTAAGGAAGGAAGGAAAGAGTTGAAGAGATATGCAGTGATATTTACTTGCAAGAGTTCCCGAGCAGTGCACATAGAACAATTGGACGACATGACAACTGATGCCTTCATCATTGCTTTGAGATGCTTTGCTGCAATTTGAGGACCCATTCAACAGCTGAGATCCGACCAAGGCTCTAATTTTGTGGGAGCAAGAAATGAACTCGCAAACGCCACTAAGGAGCTGGACAAGGACAGGATTCAAACCTATTTGACAGCCAATCGTCACGAATGTTCCCTGTTCCAGTCACTGGGGAGGAGTATGGGAAAGAAAGATTAGGACCACAAGAAGCATCCTAAACACCATCCTTAACGAGTAAAAAGGAAGACTCGATACATCTTCACTTCGCACCTTCTTGTATGAAGTCATGGCCATAATCAACAGTCGACCATTGACATGCCAGTGCCTGAATGACCCGAAGAGTTTGGAGCCTTTAACTCCGAATCATCTGCTTACAATGAAGAATAAGACACTTCTTCCACTTCCAGGTAATTTCGTTAAAGAGGAAGTGTACGCTCGAAAGAGATGGCGACGAGTTCAGTTCCTGGCTGAGCAGTTCTGGAGTAGATGGCGAAAGGAGTACCTTATTAACCTGAGTTCAAGACAGAAATGGTTCATGCCCAAAAGAAATCTGAAGATAGGAGATGTCGTTATTGTGCAAGACGAAGTTCCAAGAAACGAGTGGCCTCTTGGTATGGCCGTGGAGACTTCAATGAATCAGGAAGGTCTCGTTCGTGCAGTAAAAGTAAAGCTGGGATCCAGAAACCCCCAGAAGGGAAGTCATGCCAAATGCTCTGTTGTCGAGCGACCAGTACAGAAAGTTGTTCTGCTTATGGAAGGAGTACCGTATTTACCCAGTGTATAATACGCACTTTTTTTCTGCTAAAACAGCTCCGAAAATTGAGATGCGTATTATACACGGAATCCTTTGTTTTTGATGCGCGTCCCTCATTAGCATATAAACAAAGGCACATTGGTTTTTGATTCAAAAGTAAAAGGCTTAACCAAGAGTTAAAAATTTAGATGCACTAATAAATCAACCTTCCTGTTCAAATGAACAACTGATCAACAAAGCCTTCACTTTTGAGCGATTAATTGAAACATCAAAATGGCCACGAAAGTCACCGGAGTTTACACTGCCGGTCTGATTAATTATGCATTGTTAATTTCGCTGAAGATCATCCGATTCACAACTACCCACTACATGTTATTGGAAATATGGACAAAGCGCCACTGCACTGATCTTCGCAACAAGCACAGAGTTATCAGCACCACCCAAGAGAGAGGCCGGATGGATGCCGAAGGATTGAAAAGTTTGGCGTGCTCCACGTGGTGGACTGGGGAGACGAAGCGCCTGCATGTTTATGCTTTCGAAACTCATGTGACTGAAAGCATGAAAGCAGCATTCGCAGAGAAAACACCAATTTAGCAGTAATTCTTGGCAGATTGACCCTTAATGTTTCTTTAAATAAACCATTTGAAGATGGGTTTAGGAAGAGGTGGATGGCAGATGGAAGCGATGGCCACCAAAAGAAGCCCTCAGAAGAAATCATCGCTTCGTGGATCGCTGGTGCATTGCGACATAATATCTTGAAGAGATGATTGAGTCGTACTTTGTCAAGTATGGAATAATAAACAACCTTGATGATACACAACACGATCTTGTGGACGGACAACAAGATGAACTTCTCGATAACGAATCTTGTGCGACAGAACAGCTCAAGGGAACTGTTCTGTTTTGACTATGATTGAGAGTTTGCATGGTTTCAGTTTCTAAACAATTTACATACGGTATTAACTTTACTGTTGTAAGTAGCGGAACAAATTTTCTTATCCAGAAAATGGATTTTTTTCACGCTAGTTTGGCATGAACAATTTCTCTGTTTTCTGCTCGAACTTTTTTTTTCAAAATGCAGTCCAAAATTGGGGTGTGTATTATACACGGGCGCGTATTATACACGGGTAAATACAGTAGGCTAAAGATTTAATGTCATGTTTTGAAAAGCTTTAAAGTTCTGTGTGAAAATTATTTATGATTTGCTATTTCCTTTAAAATCATCAATAATTTGGTGGGAGTGTAGCGACAGCAGTTAAATTGTCCGCACGTGATGTACGACACTTAAAGTGGCGCGCACTTCAGCAACAAATTTTGCACACGCAACATTGCGCAAGTTTTCAACAGGTTTCTTATTTAAGCTGTTTAACGCTCAGTTTCTAGACTTTGCATCCTTAAGAGTACTATTCCTAGTTGTTGGAAGTTTCTTTAACGTGTATTCAGTTATGTAAGGCTTTTTCATGCGTATTAGTTTTGCGTGTACGTTACCGTAGTCCCTAGATCTTTCGAGTAAGTTCTATGGTGTCGCAAAAACGCGTGCGTAAGCGCCACGACACCCATCAAGGCAGCACCAAGGTAATTATCTTTGACGCTATTTTAGTTTGTTTATGTACGCGGTTTGTAGCTTTACTCGCTTAAGTTCAATTTCATCGCTTATAATTGTAAATTTAAGATTTAAGGCTTCAGTTAAAGTCAAGTTGTATACGACATGGTTTTACCGTTATTTGTAGATTGATCTTAAGTTTTTTTCCTTTTACTTTTGTAACTTTCGAAGCGTACTGTAAGACATTTTTATATCCTGTTCTTTTCGCAATCTTATTTTGTAATTTATTTGTATCTTTTATTTTAGTTCTCACGGTGTTTATAGAGTTTTAAAGAATTTTAATAAACATCAGTTTGTGAACAACGTCTAACCAAATTACTGAAGCAATTGAAACCAACTGCTCACAAGGTAACTTCAATGTGAACTTTGTGGGCAAATTTGTACCGTCGCTTTCGGAGTGAAGTTGCCAAAGTTCATTGTTAAGTTGCAAATTTCATTGGCCCGTTGGCAATAAACTTTTAACTACATGCCTCAGTTCCCAAGTTAGTTTTGTTAGCGGAACGCCATTGAAGAAATGACTGGAGAGAAACGTTGTTTGACAGTCAAGATATCATATCCGAGCTAAAGTGAACTATTTATGTTGCAGTGTGCTTTAGTAATGCAGATATTTCGAAATGAAGGGATTTCATTAATTATAAATACGGGGGTAATGTTTGGTCACGCATTCGACTACTGGCGTGATTTTGATTTTTCTGTACAATTCGAATAATTTTTTGACGAGTGCTTATTCATTTGCCCAAACTAAACTTTACATATATTGGAAGACCTATCCTTTTATAGTTAGAATCTAAAATCTTTTGGAATTCCGAGATATGGCACATTATCAAAATGTCAATTCTTTTCACCCACCGTCGAACTCTACGTCTGAGGGCACTCTACTTTTGTTAACTGCCAAATAATTAGATTAATCCAATTTTCCTGTAATTGTGCTTTTTTGGACAAGGAAGAGTTAAGCAAAAAGTTGGTTGTATTACAACTTTTCTGCATTCAATAAATGCGACACGCGAATCGAATGAAAATGATCGATTTTCAGCCCGGTTGGGACTCGATAACTTGATGCCAAGACGTGAAATCGAAAATGTCGTTTTTCTCGGAAATACCGAAATATTTAAGGAAAGAAAACGCATGGCGTTGTTACTTTTACTGAGGCCTACTTATATTCAAAAGTAGGGCGAATTTCCATTTTCAAGTCTTACCGGACTATATTTGATTTTTGTGGACATTTGCTCTTAATTGCACTAGTGACAGACATACATGTAGAGCTGATAGCTGTGGAAGTCACGGATGTCAGAATTGTCAAAGAAAACACCACACATCAATTTGTGACCAAGTCATAATAGTTGTTTTCATTTCCTGGAACTAGCCTGGCAGCATTCAGGAATCATTGCCTGTTGTCAGTGCATTTCAAGTCTTTGATCCATTGCTAGTTCAAGATGTTGGAGGTGTCGGTTTTTCTGACTATGGTGAAATTGATGTGCAAACAATGGCAGACCACTTTCATTCAGAATCTGCTGTGAAGGCTACCTAGTTGAAAGACGAGTGGAGAAAATTCAAATATGATCTTGCAAACTGGAAGAAGAAAGTCCTAGAGGAACTCAAGACCAAGACCAAGAGAGCTCATGGACAATCAACATCCTGTACAGAAGGGACAACTGCCACCTCAGGAATGCAGCAGCAGAAAGAGCAGGCTAAGAAAAAGCCAGAAGTTAAGAAGAGACACCAATCATCAACAGAGTGGTGTATGCAAAGCCTGATTATCTTGAAACAAGGACTTCAGTTTGAATTACTACCACAGATAGCAGAAATTGCAAGTTCTTTGCCTATGTCAAATGTCTGGCCACAGAGAGGGGCGAGCTGTCTAAAGAGGTTGAAGACAAGGCTCAGAAGTTGAATAAAGGTTGACATGCTTAATACTTTGATGCTAATCTCAATCAATGGCCCTGACCTTATTCTCCTGAATGTAATGAATTGATTAAATCAGCTTTCTTCTGTGGAATAAGAAAAAAAACAGAAGGGAACTCTCTCCTTAAGTTCCTGTTGAAACAGAATCAACAGCTTTTGTGGCAGTTCCATATTCAGTTGATTCAGCTTGTGAGACAGAGACTGTTACTGTGGAACAATCCATTTCTGATGAAAGTCATTTTATATTGGCATTGGGTCTATCTCAGGAAGATAGTGCATGTGCTGACAGTGACTTTTATTCTGACCCTGAGTTTGACTAATTTCAATTTCAAAATAGATCATGCAAACATCAGCAAAGGTAAGGCTACATGTAGTATCTTTATTGTACTTTTCAGCTTCAGATAACGCTTTATATAGCCTAGGTATAGGGATGCATTCTAGGCATGTTCCGGGACTTAGCTGGTTTGCTTTGACACCTCTGGCTTTGCTGAAGAGCCTCCTACTTGAAAATCTATTGAGAACCCTGTGTGTGTAACCACTCATTTTAATCTAATCTAATCACTGATTTTAGTGATGAAAAATTAGGGTTACTGTAGGTTTGGTTAGTTACAGTGCAGCTCGGAGATAAGCGAACCAAAATATACGCAAAAAACGCGCATACGCAAAACGCGTAAACGCGTCAAAAAAAACGCGGATGCGCGTCAACACATACGCAAAAAGGCTCATTAGTATTTATGAGCTCTCCCTTTGTCTTTCTTTTGTCGCCTTGTCTTTGTTTAGTCTCAGTCGTTTGCGGTGTGGTGAATGGGAAATTATTTGCGTGTTCTCTGGTCGGTGCGCAAGAAATCTCACCATATGCTTATTCTAATGGCGCAGTCCTTCTGGCTGGATATTTGTGTTGCAAAGCCAAAAATAATAATAATTCATCAAGTTTCCTTTTGGAGAAATATAAACCTAGCGACAAACTGCACACAAGAACCTTTTTAACATCGAAATTTACATGAAAGCGTTGAGAGCGATGTTATCAAAACAAACTTCGTGCCGGTGCATCCGTTTAGTCGTAAACTAAAAAACACTACTCGTAAGCAAAGGGCTCGTCATTAGCAGTTTTGTACAGCCATTCATCATTTAAAGTTGAGTATTTAACTCCTTCTGTCGTTTTGGATGTGGAATACTTAAGTAAAGCGTGACTCTCACCGATAGGTGAAAAAATACAAACAACTTTCGGGTCCAAGGCCGTTGCGTCTGTCACTCGTTAAACTCTTTAGCAAAGGGCTCATCATTAGCAGTTTTGTACAGAAATTCATCATTTAAGGCTGAAAATTTTGCAGCTTGAGTTGTTTTGTTGTAAATTCAGCAGTAAAGAATGATTTTTCAGCACGGATTTTCAGCCCGACAGTGAAATCACACACTTTTGCCGGCACGTGACAATACGATTTTAATTCATGTAATATCCACATCTCCGGTCCTGTTGGGTACGATTTTCTGATTTCAACGGGTACAATGCTTTCACTTCAGACACAATTTTTTTCTTCAAAGGCCCAGTGATGCGCTGATCACATTTATTTATTTATTTTTCTGCAAGGAAAATTATCGGGTTAATTTTGGGCACGCGCCGGCGACAGGCCATCGTGATGGGATTCGGGACATAATTCACTGATTCAAACGGTGAAATGCTCGCAGTACAAAGAAAAATTTTTTTAAAAACTTTCTATGATATGCCAATCGAATTTAGTTGATTTTTCTACAAGGAATTATTGGACTTTGCACGCGTCGGCAAAAAGTTATAGTGAAGTGACTGTAAATACCGCGTCACGGCAAACACTGAAAAAAATCATGTCTTCGGTTTTTCGGGTCATAATTTGCTGATTTAATTTCGCTCGTCTCTCGAGACCTTTGCCGCATGTAAAGGGTATTAAACTTCGAAATAATGCGCTGTGGATGCTTTCATCGGCGGCATTTGCGGATCGAACTTGACAGTAATCAAAGCCACATACCGTATGCAAATTTTCGACTTGTCGGCAGTCACGCAATTTATTCTTTTGTTCCGCAAACAATACTGGAAAAGCAAAATTATGGTTATGAATAACAAAGGCACGAACGCGTATACGATACGCAATTTTAGACGCGTCAAAAAAAACGCGTATACGCGTATCGCGTGCGTTCATTTTGCGTCTGCGTTGTTCGCTTATCTCCGAGCGGCACTGTATCATATAAGGGTTGTCAGAATACATGTACTGTGGTGGAACGACCTTTATTCATTTGAGTATGTTCATGTGAGATGGTTGGTGACTGGCTTGATTTCTTGCTGAGCCTACAGTGACATGTTTCCTTCTTTGTTGTAAGGATAGTGTTTGTTTGTTTGTTTGCTCTTTTTTTTAATCATCAATAGAATGGTGAAACCAAATTGTCCACCTTTTATGTTTTATTCCGTAGGCAATTTAAAGCACAACCTTTTGAATTTTCCACCAAGTAATTACTTGCCTTAGAATACTGACCATCAGGAGTAATTATACATGTATACTTGAGTTAAATTAAAAACTGAATTCTGGGGCACGAATTGAACTTTTTACAAAATTTAAGCTATTGTCCTATTTCCCATTGAGGATGCAAAACATTACTTCCTGTACTGCCTATGTTTGGCTGGTGAAAGCTGTCTTCCTATGCTGTACACTTATTTGGGAATAGACATGGCACTGCACCTTTGATAACAAAATATTTCATGGGTTTTCCAATGGAACTATCTGTATTTATCTTGAAGTTACCATTTGTTGCACTTTTTTTCTGTTAAAGCGTTTTTTGTTGGAATAGTGTCCTTTATGCGTTCAATTTTGTATTAATCCTCTTAATTGCAATTAAGCTTAAAAAGCAATCAAAATCCCCTCCATTAACCCATTGACTCCTGGGAGTGAGACTTAACCAATTTTACTCTATCTAACGCCAGACAAATTTATTCGTCAACTTTGAACACCTTCACCTTTACTGAGTTGGTAAAGCCGATGAGGCATCACACCAACTATATTACAAATTAAATTAACTTACTACATGAATAAAATATAATAATTATTATAAAATACATATAAATGCAATATGCATAACCGAAAACTTATTTAACTGGGTTAGCTCACAAGAGAGCAGAAACTTTCTCCTTGAACCCCATGAACGACCGAGTAGTAGTTCCAGTCTCTGGAGCTTCTAGGGAAAAATGAGTATTTAAAACATTTTGGAACTACAGGGCACTTGAAACTTAAAGGGGAAGTGTCACACTATCTTAGTCAAAATTCAAAACACCAAAAGATGTCTTTGCATCAATGAAGTCCAAAAATTAATGCTGTTATTTTGTTGCCAACGGCCACTGAAGTGCACTGGAGCTATTCTTTGTTGTTTGCAGCCAAGGATGGAGGGGATGGAAATTGGATTGCAACATGAAAAAATTGGCCAGTTTTTTCAAGTTTGGAGACGTTGTCCTCTGAAATTTGCCAAAAGTTAGATACAAATTGTCATGGTATGTCTAGTGTGACACACCATATATGGGCGAGCATGCTTCATGTAATCTCCGTATGATATATTCGGTGTAGATTAAAAAAGAGAAAGAGTTCAATTTATTTCATGGTGTCAGAAGTGAGAACCTGCGAAGATACTGGATCCTCCAGGCGACGCATTTAACGCATTAGAACATACCTTCCTACCAGCAAAAGTAGAGGAGCACATAAAATTCAATTACTTCGAGGATTCACAAGCAACATGGCGGATCGATTCAAACCACCGTCTATAGATTGGACCACTCCAGGGGACATTCACAAGCGTTTCAAACTCTTCCAACAGAAATGTGAGCTTATTTTCGAAGGCCCACTCGACAAAGTTGAAGAGGCAAAAAAAGTGAGATTGCTGCTGCTATGGATTGGCAATAAAGGCCTCAAAATATATAACATGACCACGTGGGCCAGCGATGGCGACAACCTCAAAATCGATCGGGTTATGGCAGCGCTCGAGGCCTATACAAAGCCCCAAAGTAATCAAGTCCTCGCTAGATACCAACTGCGATGCCTAAAGCAGGGAGATAGACCACTTGAGGAATTCGTAACCAAAGCGCGATTATTAATAGAAGATGGTGGATACGATCCCGCCGCTAAAGAAAATACCCTCCGAGATACACTTGTATTTGGCGTGGCGTCCAATAAAGTACGCAAAGACGCGATAGCACTTGGCAACAAGCTCACCTTCAAACAAGTCTACGACCTGGCGAAAGTCGACGAAAGTATGAAAGCAAATATGAAAATAATTTGCAAAAGCGAAGAGAAATCAGATCTTCACATAGTTGAAAGAGAACCCACACGCTCAATAAAAAACACCTTCACACACCAAACTCCCTACCGCGACCAAAACCAAAGAGATCCTACTAGCAAAAAACCTCACCAATTCCAGTTCAGATCAAAAGGGTGCTTCAGATGCGGAAACGCCCATGACAAATCAGCAAATTGCCCGGCAAAAAAAATTCAAAATGCAAGCACTGCGGCAAGACCGGCCATTACGCAAGAGTGTGCATGCAACAACGCCTTGACCCTAAGGACCTCAATAAGAGTATATGCCAAGAACACTATTACACCCGCACTATCGATGAGCTGCTGCCGCAGCTGCATGGCAAGAAATTCTTTTCCGTCGTCGACACAAAGAAAGGTTATTGGTATGTAGCCTTGGACCACGAGTAAAGCCTGTTGTGCACATTTAACACTCCCTTCGGACGGTACCGTTTGAAGCGATTACCCTTCGGGGTCAAGCTCTCCCAAGACATCTTTCAATGCAAACTCGATGAGGTCTACCGGGGCATTCCCAATGTAATGGGAATTGCTGATGACATCGTCGTATGTGGCTCAACTGCAGCAGAGCACGATCAAGCTTTCTGTGAAATGCTCAAGGCCACTCGCAAACACAACGTCAGCCTAAACTCTGAAAAGCTGCAGTTCAAGCAAACACAAGTCGACTTCTACGGACACACTCTGACAGAGATTGGGATCCAACCAGCGAAAGAAAAACTTGAGGCAGTTCGCAATATAAAGAGCCCATCAAACAAAGGGGAGCTTCAGACTATCCTGGGCATGGTCACTTACCTGAACCGTTTCTCGACAAAGCTGGCTGACCTAACATCACCACTAAGAGAACTAACCAAGAAGCATGTGCATTTTAGCTGGGAGCCTCACCACCAGCAGGCACTCGATAGGATTAAGCAAGAACTCTGTACATCCCAACTTATTTCCTACTATGACCCAGAACCTGATACACTCACAATTCTTCAGTGTGACGCAAGCAAAACAGGCATCGGAGCCTGGCTGAGACAGTTAGACCCTCAAGGAAATGACCGCATTGTTGCGATGGTGTCCCGGTCACTCACCGACACCAAGTCAAGATATTCAAATCTTGAGTGTGAGTGCTTGGCAGTCACATATGGCCTAGAGAAGGTTGAGTACTACCTGCTTGGTCGGAGAATAATAGTTGAAACTGATCACTCCCCTCTGGAACAAATTTTCAAGAAGAACATCAATGAGGCTCCGAGCCGGTTGCAGAGGCTACTCCTTAGATGCCTACGATTTGACATCAATGTGCAGTACAAGCAAGGAAGATCCATTCCAGTCGCCGATGCCCTGTCGCGAGTTTGCCACAGAAAACCAGCACCCACCGCTAAGAATATGACAGAAGACTCTGTACTACAGCGTAATATCCACTTTATATCAACCCCTATTGACCTAACAGCAGTGAAGTCCTCTGCGGCACTAGATCCTACCCTGACCCTACTGAAGAATACCATCTTCAATGGCTGGCCTCCTTACAGAAAGCAATGCCCACAGAAACTATGGGAGTTTTGGAACTTTCGATGTGACCTCACAGTAGAGGATGGCCTAGTGCTCAAAGGCAACAGGATCGTCATACCAGCAGCCATGAGAAACAAAGTTCTTCAAGCAATCCACCAAGGGCACCAAGGAGAGAACAAATGTATCCTCTGAGCTAGAGAGTTTGTGTTCTGACCCGGCATCTCCACTGACATCAGGCAGATGGTGAAGACCTGCGATCCATGTAATAATCACCAGCCAGCTCAGCCAAAACTGCCCATCTTGCAGCCAGACCTCCCTACCCGGCCATGGGAGAAGCTCGGCACAGACATTTTTGAATTTAACGGGGAGAAGTACTTAATGGTCGTTGATTACTTTTCAAGATTCCCTGTGATAAGACTCCTCAACAACATGACCAGCCACACCGTGTGCAACCACTTCACAAGCATCCTGGCAGAATATGGCCTACCAGCCACTATCGTTGCTGACTTCGGATCTCAATACACCAGTGAAAGGTTCCAATCAAAATGCAAAGAAAGCGGCATCACGCTATGTTGTAGTTCCTCATACCACCATCAAGCCAACAGCCTGGCAGAGAGAGCAATTGGAACCTGCAAGTCGCTGTTGATGAAAGCACTAGAGGAGAAAGAATGTCCATACAAAGCCTTATGGACGTACCGCACGACCCCTCTCGATGACCGAATGCCATCACCCCAAGAGTTGCTGTTTGGACGTAAACCACAAACGGCACTCCCAGACAGAAGAAGCACATTGAAGTCCAAACACCCAGATAATGACCTTCACCACGAAGCTAACCATAGACGTCAGGAAAGGCAGGCAGTATTCTACGACAGAAAGGCTGGCAGTGATAAGAGGCCTCTTAGTAACCAAGAACCAGTATTTGTCTGGAACACCCTGAAGAATATCTGGTAGCCGGGAACTGTGCTAAATAGGCCACAACCAATGGAGCGCCCTTGAACTTATGCAGTGGACATTCAAGGAACAATCTACCAGAGAACTAGGGAGCACCTGAGACCAAGGAGTCAGTGACTCCGGTACACAGCTCTAAAGATGTACATGTGCGCAACTCCAGGGTAACCAGGCCTCCTCGGTTGGCAGAAGCTAGCCCTGAAGGCAGTACACCAACACCAGATTAATTACCTCCTCCCAAGTCACCTTGCAGTGGGAAGCCAGCCGATCTCGAGCCAGCCGGTGCCATCGCAACCAGTGAAAGAACTGGCCACCAACCAAAGAGCCAAGTTACAAGGGCAGGATGCATCACCCAGGTCCCAACCAAGTTCAAAGATTGAATAGAGGCAAACAAAGACATCTGAGCAAAACTATTTTTATCATTGACAGTGGGTTCCCCGTTACACCCATGAGACTGTTTTTAGTTCATGTTATGGTTTGATAGACGTAGGACTGGTTCGATTGACGTTGATTATGATTTTTATAGATTCTTTCCATTGATTCATTTGCATGTAATTAGAGCTTCTTTTTATCAACAAAGAAAGGGGGATGTCATGGTACGTCTAGCGTGACACACCATATATGGGCAAGCATGCTTCATGTAATCTCCGTATGATATATTCGGTGTAGATTAAAAAAGAGAAAGAGTTCAATTTATTTCACAAATAACTCTTTGTGCCATATTATATTACTTATCATCTCAGTGAGTTGTCAGGAATGTTATACATGTGAGCTAGAGTACTAATTTAGACTTTAACAGTGTTTTGACCTAAAAACTATAAATTTAGCATGACAGTGCCCCTTTAAATCCATGGCTATTAGTGCTGGACATTCATGTCTATGAGGCCATGGGTCATTTATACACCATCAACAGGGGACGTCGTTTGAGGTGTCAGTGGGTCAAGCAACTGTAATGCATTGGCTTTTAATTTCTAGGTGTGCGCATGCAATTGACAGTTTCTTAAAACTAATGTTTAATGTTTTAACGAATTTTCTGGAACCCAGGGTTTCACAATGATGGTCAGATTAAGAAATTTCCCAGCTAAAGAAGCAAAAGAAATTGTGATCGACGTTCCTCGGAAGCAGTTTGCATGTGTTGACCCCTGCCTCTTACCTGTACCAGCTCTTACCTGATCGCTAGGTAGATCTCTGAAACATCTTTGTCTTTTGTTAAACCACGTTTCCTGAGCTGCTTTTCAATTTCCTTCATAAAACGAAAAGAGGATAAAAACATAATTTAAACATAAAGCACTAGATATGTTATCGTTCGCTTGCCTTCTCGCAGCCGTCTTCCATCGTGTTGTCTTCGTTGTCATGCTACAGCCCGTAACTCGACCCAGGCCACCACTTTGAGCGGAGGCCTTACTTAGCGAGGCAACCAAGTCTCTCCCTTCAGTTGGCAAGGATTTCATGTATTTACCAACCACGAGTCCCTAACTACGAAAGACACGCTAAATTATTCAAGTTCCCAATATTCTCCCCTTTTGTTGGACACTGAAAGCTTGATAGGGATCATGGGAAATGTACATATGTTTTTTCAAAGCCGAACCCGCAGAACTCGAACCTGCGAATGTTTGATTAATTGTTTTTAGTATATACTAAAACAGTGGATAGCGTTGAACGCGGGCGCTGATTGGCTCGTCAAACTCCGAATATCCTGTGCTTTTTACCTCCGAGCAACTCGGGAAAAAAATGGCGTCCCGATTTGCATCCGTGACAAGTGAAGAAAACATCCAAATTAATTTTTTGTGCTGTATATTATCTCACTGTTTTAGTATATACTAAAACAACAATTCACCTCAGTGTCGGTGGCTAGCGTTGGATAATAGGGAGCTTACGCACGCGCGTTTTTGAGACGCGGACGTTAACCGGAAGAGAAAATATCGTGTGCCAAGACAGTTGCGTCTCCCAGATTTTTATATTTATCATCTCGAATGGACAAAAGATACTTAGTAATGTAAATGTGGTTGTGTGAAGACAAGTTAAAAGAGAAAACAGCTCACTTCCGGTTGCCGTCCGCGTCTCAAAAACGCGCGTGCTTAAGCTCCCTATTAGGGAGCTTTAGCAACGACGACGGGAACGGCAACGACAACGTCATGTAAAAACATAAATTCACGTTATTGCGATCACTTCGCGACTATTCCAAGCCTTTTAATATGACAAACGTGTTTCAGTCCCTCAGGAATGAAACCGTTACGAGAGCGCGTAATTTAGGGGAGAAAAATGAAAATTTATCTCCAGGTGCTGACGTTCTCCATAACACTTCAAACTTGGTAATTTCACGTTGTTGCTTTGCTGACGACGGCAAAGAAATGGACAAAAATGAAAAACGCACGTGCAGGGCGTGCAAAGCTATTGTTTTTGCCCACTAAATATGCAAATTTGTGACGTTCTCGCCGTTGTCGTTGCTAAAGCTCCCTATTTACCGAGCCGCGCCACCTCCACTTCGGTGAATAGTTGATAATTATCCACTTACCAAAACTAATTAGTACATATATATAATGCGCCTATCGATGTTAAGGGTGGGGAGGGGGCGGGTGGGCTGACCCAGGGGAATTTGACATTTTCATGGAAGATAGAATTCCCCCCCCCCCCCCCTGGGCACTTACAGGCATTCAAATTCCCCCACCCCCGGGCACCTGCGGAACATCACATTCCTGCCCTGGAGTAACTTTTTTTTTCATTAGATTCACATTCTTGGAACACCAATTTTCTTGACAGTCGATTTCAAATTCCCTTTTAACAGCTGATGGAAATTTGTAACAGGAAACCTTTCTCACAGTACTGAACAAGAACCTAACATTTAGCAAAACAACACGAAAAATACTAACCAGCTTTCGACTCAATCAAGAATGCACAATTATAGAGTGTAAAATTCATGAATATGTACAAGTATACAAAAAGCAATCACGAAAAAAGGTAGAAAGAAACATTCTCGTAATTGTGAACACTCCAACAAGGACTGATAGAAGTGATGGTCCTTATTTGCAAAAAGACAAGACCAGGGGCGGATCTAAGATAAAATAATGACCGGTCTCCAAAACAAAGAAAAAGTTTCTAGGGGGTGCGGAGGCATGCTCCCCCGGGAATCTTTTAGATTTTAACTCTCCAAAGTCCCCTTTCCCATGTTTCTGATAGAATTTCGTAAAACGGTGGAAACCGGTATGAATCCGCCCCTGAAGACGGATTTGCTCGCCTTTCTTTCACCCATGGTATCCAGAGAAATCGGGAAAACCAGAAAAGTCTCATCAAAACCAAAGTTGGGGATAACTCATCTCCAGGTTCTTCCGGTGTTCCAAGAAGGCGGACTTGTCAAGTTTCCGACCATGGGGCGACGCATACGTGTCAAAATCCCTACCCAGGTGAACGCTCGCTGAGTCAATTTCCCATAGGTAGCGCGCCCTCCACCCTGGGGCTTAACATTGATAGGTGCATAATCATTGCTGAATAATGGTTAAGTCTAAGGCTTGATTTTAAAATGATTAGCTTTCTCTTGAAGTTGGGTAACCGACATTTTTCACTGTGTAAGCTTGCTTCTCAGTGGGTGTCAATAGACGTTTACAGCGGCATTTGCGGAAGGAAAAAAATATTGACATTTTAAAAAAATTACATCCTCGCAGTTAGTGATGTGGTAGGGGGTTGTTCTTTCAAAGTGGGTGATTAGGGTTCAAATCCTGGCCAGGGACTACTTTGACTTTTTTCTTTTTATCTGCTACCACAAGTCCTGGGACAGAGTAATCTATTTATTTATTTATTTATTTATTTATTTACAGATTCAGTATGCAATATGCAATACTAGGTGGACAGAACAAAAGGACACGAAGTCCCCTACAAGGTTAAGCCACCCAACCCACCCCCAGTGAAAAATACGTCCCTAACCAACCCCATAAGCCATTAATTAAAAAAAACAAAAAAACAATTGTTACAGTTAGAGTAGAGTGAAAAACGTCAATTAACACGAGCACACAGTTAAAGTTCTTATACTACGACATTTTGGGCATGCAATCTTATAAGATCTTATGTTATCCTGATCAAAGACTAACCTTAACCTCTCTAAAAAGAAAGCCTTTAGCTTACTTTAAAAAGTACTAAGAATGGTGATGCCCTTGATATTATTGGGTAAAGCATTCCAAGTATTGACTATACGTATGAAATAAGTATCTCTAAAACTAGACGTTCTTGGAATGCAGTTATACTTTAAATTTAAACCAGAGGAGCCACGCCTTGTAGAACCAGTAGCAAATGTAACGTATTTGCATAAATCAATAGCAAGCAAGCCATTTTTACACTTAAAGAAAAAGACTAAGTCTAAGTATTCCAACCAGTAATTTAGTGGTAATAGCTTCAAAAGCACAAGTCTTTCCTTGTAGCTAGCGCTCGGGTATTTGCAAAGAAAGTTAGTGGCCCTACGTTGAATGGATTCAATAAGTAATATATTTCTAATAACAGACTGAGGGGCCCACAATTGACAACAATACCCCAAGTGGGATCTGACTAGAGCTAAATAAAGAGCCTTAAGGGCGTTACTAGGTAAGTCTCTGGAACAGTTTCTCTTTATGAAGCCAAGCATTTTGTTAGCCTCTGCTGATATCTGTTCAATATGGTCGTTCCACGATACGTTTATTGTAACTGCCACTCCAAGATCTCTTTGGGATGACACGCACTTTAATTGGTCCATTCTGTTGATGATGTAGACACGGTCAAAGCTACAGAGTTTTCGTGAGATACGAAGATTCACACATTTCTTCGGCTGAAAGTCTAATTCGTTTAGAGTAGCCCAGTCACACAGATTGTCCAAGTCTATTTGAAGGTCAGTCGAGTCTTCTACGGAGTTAACACTTTTGAAACACTTGGAATCGTCAGCAAACATTGCTAAGTTTGAGTTCTGTATTACATCTGGCAAGTCGTTGACGTAGATGAGAAAAAGTATGGGTCCCAGTATGGAACCCTGTGGGACCCCAGACTTTACTTCCGCCCACGAAGAATGACAACCATTTATAACAACCCGCTGCTTCCTACAAGTAAGGTAATTTTTGAACCAGTGAAGTAAAGGACCACTAACTCCAACGTTCTTAAGTTTACAGAGCAGCCTTGCGTGGCAAACTGAATCGAAAGCTTTAGAGAAGACCAGATATATGATGTCAGTTTCTTTACCTTTATCAAGGACAGAAGCGATGTCGTGGATTACCTCAACAAGCTGACTTGCACAGGATACCCCAGCTTGGAAGCCGTACTGCGCAGTATGGAAAATATCAGAAATGTGAGGGACAAGTTTACGAGCGACACACTTTTCCTGGATCTTGGATACGATCGGTAGGAGCGAGATAGGTCTGTAATTTAATACGTCATCACGTGGTCCGTTCTTATGGACCGGAGGGATGTTGGCTTCCTTCCACTCTGATAGGTAGAGGCCAGTTTTTAACGAGAAATTAATAAAGGCAGACAAAGACGAAGATAATGATTTTGCACAGTTTTTCAGAATGATTGCAGGAAGTTTGTCTGGACCAGTAGCTTTTGATGTGTCAAGTTGAGAAAGCAGAGATACAACTTCTTCAGAAGAAACTTGAATCACTTCTAGCAAATCAGGGATGTAAGAGCATATCGGAGTCGTGTCGGGAAAAGTACAAATAGCGTGATCTTTGAAGATAGATTTAAAGTAATCATTGAAAGCTTCAGCGCGAGCCAGGTCGTCTGTAATTGAGGTTCCTCTATAATCAACTTTGTCAGGGATTGGATTCCTTTTGTTTCTAAAACTGTAATATGACCAAAAGCGCTTCGGATTAGATGAGGCCTCATTTGCTATTTTCTGCAAGTACATTTTCCTTTCTCGCCGGATCCAGTTTTTGATGCTCTGTCTTGTTTTACGAAACTTTTCTTTGAGTTGTTGGTTTTGCGAAAACTTCACTCGTTTCCATAGCGTTCTTTTCTTCCTGATTGCTGATGCGAGATCTTTATTTATCCACGGAGGTTTATTTGAACTTCGCCGAGAAACTGTGGGAATGTGTGTATCTATGGCAGTGAAAACAAAACTGCACCATTGATTCCATGCCTCGTTAAACTCCTCCTGGGATTTGACATTCTCAACACCAGAGCTGAGAGGTAACAAGGACAGTTCTTTGTCCAGTGAGTAGAAATCTGCATTTTTGAAATCAAAACAAAATTTATGATTTGAATCCTTAAGTTTCCCAGAAAAGTCGATGTCGAAAACGACCGGGTAATGGTCAGACGGCAGACCAGCTTCTGCAAAATAGGGCCCAGAGTCGATGGATGACACTGTGGAGGGCGAGTTAGTTATAACAAGGTCGAGAATATTTTTTTTTCTTGTAGGTCTGTCGACTAGTTGAAATAAATATAAGTCCATGATAATACTTCATTTGGAGCAGAGCAAACTGACAATGAAGGGAAATCCTTCATTTGAGGAAAAGATCGTGTTGAACGAGGGCGTCTGGAAAAGCTGAAATTCGGAACCGGAACCGGAATAAGAGCAAGAAAGGTCGATGATATCCACTTGTATTATTTCCGTTAAAACAGTTAAACGGTATATTGTACACTTTAAACTGCCAAACTTATTTTTACTGAGTTGGAGTATTAAGCATATTTTTGTGACGACAAAATTCGTACCACTGGCGTCACTCCTATTTTGAACGGCTCAAGTTACGAAAATGATTGACATTCATGATTGAGACTCCTGCTTGTACCTTGGTGGCGTGAAAACGCAGTTGATGCTGAAGTCATGGATGAAAGGAGTCCAGAAAAGAAAACTAAAAAAAAAGATATTTACCAAATTTATTGCAAAAACTGAATGTTAAGGTAAACAACTACGAAAATAGATGAAGGGGTTAGTTTCTAAAGAAACTGTGGTGCTGCGTCGGTGGGGAAGTAGTATACAAAAATTTAGGTTTTATCAACGGAGGTGATAATGTAAATTGGCCACCGTACAGAGATTCTAAAAGCTGACGTTTCGAGCGTTAGCCCTTCGTCAGAGCGAAGAATTCTCCTTTTTGTCTTGCATTTGGCCTTGTGAACGATACAACAAACCTGCTTTTTTATCATGCGCTTTTAATCGCTAGATATCACATCTATTTCTCCAAACAAAAAGGTCTTAACCCTTCGTGGGAACTCTTTTTTCGAACTTTTCTAAATTGTCTGGATTATGAAAGACGTTATGCCGTTAAAACTGGGATTTTAAGAAAATTTAATGCAAAGTGGGGAGCTTTTATCCGGGAAAATGACTTTTAGTCTTTTATTTCCTTTGTCGAGATGTAAGGAGAGCAGCTTTTTGCGCTAACTCTTTGGACACTCTTTTGATGTTTTTAGACGGATAATCAGAAGTGAGTAATGCGTGTGGGTGTGTGTGTGTGTGGGTGTGCGTGAGTATCCAGGGACTACTTAAGTTATTTTGGCTACTCTGTATTATAGATCTGTATTGTTAAGTAATTACTGTATAGCAGCAATGTAATCATGTATTTATATGCTTTATATGTAAGTAATGTAACTCAGTGATGTAAAAAGAAAGTTCGTCATGGCCACACGCAAAAAATAATTGGAAATCTGGCCATTCATGAATGCCGGCCACGTGGTGACCGATTGACTTCCACTTCTCTTGGCAAAGCAGTTGATCCCCGAGAGAAGTTGCCACACACCACCAAAGGTGATTAACTACAGATGCGATCCATGACGATACGTCTGAGCACTCTCGTTTTTTAGACGCAGCGACAAGATCCTTGCGCACAGACTCCGCCAAGTGCCATGGATCGAATTTGTGCTTGATGTGCGCTTTTTCTCTCTTCATCATTGCTGCAACTTGCGGATGCTTACAAAAACACGTTAGTTTAGGTTTGTTTTATCGAGGCATTGCTGATTTTAATGTTCTATTGCATTCAATGAAAAGACCATATGAATGATGAGTGGAAATCGAACAACCGATTAATAAGAGTTGTTTAGCTGAGGTGACAAGAGACGTTTACATTTAAGAAACCGTGCAATCCCAAGCAAGCGCAAACGAAGCGCAAGATAACGTAAGGCGAAATCAAAATAATAACTGATTTATTTTTAACTGAACAACTGAGGGCCATATTATGGGAATAATTGATAATTGTTGTGTGCTCGTGTGACCCATTGCTTGTTCATAACGAGAAAAGATAGGTCACTCGTGTGAAAATACGCGCAAGACATTACAACCCAACAACTTGTAGGTAAATTAATCTAGCAACGATGCAGATCTTAGGCCAAGTATCTTCTTCAGCGGTAGATCTACGCCGTTAATCATTTAAATGCATTGTAAACCGATGCAAACTAATTGAGAACCGGGGGGGGGGGGGCACTTTAGGAATTTCTGGGTGGGGATGTGCCGCTGGGACCCTGTAACCTTTCGCCTATACCAGAGCTAGTTGAGCTGGACTTTGCTACCCTATACTAGAAAGAATCCCACCGATTTCCGTCTAAATTCCGATTCTTGACAGTTAATAATATTCAGAGGTGTTTTATGACAGCCATTTATTGACAATGTCGAGGCTGACTTACGTAAACTTAAACTTTGCCGATTTGATTTTTTTATATTCTTGAGTGGGAATTTCTGGTTTCCTTAGTCTTGATAAAATCTTCAACCGAATGGTCAGTTTCGTGAAAAATGAAAAATTCTATGATTTATATACTCTATCCTAGAGTAAACTGCTTGAAAACCATACCCTTCAGAGGGGCACATACCTATATAGTCCATATATGGCAGCCCCCGGGATTGAGAACAGGCCTCGAGAAAATGTTCAATACCTGTCCGTTGCCAGCAACATGATTATTTGACCATCTTCTTCTAAGAACTGAAGGCACCTCTTTAGCCCTTCTTTTTCCATACAGTTGGAGTTTGCAACCTCTGACACTTTCACCGGGGAGAAATCAATGATCTTTTTAGCCTGCATAGCAGCCGTTTCCTTTCCTTTTCCAGGCGGAGATAAAGCGAGCGAACAAGCGAGCGATAAAGCGGGCGAGCGCCTGGGGTGAGCAAAAAATTAGGGAGAAGTGGGGACGGGGTGAGGGAGAAGGGGGAGGGGTGGGGCCTCACCAGACAATCATTAAAATTGGCAGTTCGAAAAAAGTCCGGCAGTGAGTTCCATTGATTGGCGGCATGATAAGAAAAAGAACGAAGGCCATATAAGTAGTAGTTTTAGGTACAGGGAGTTTCAGAGTATAATTACCGCGTAAATTATAGGAGGTAGAACGGAGTGTGAACGTATTCTTCATATAAATAGGATACTTGGTTAAAAATAAACTTTTATAAAGTAAAATTAACATAATATGTATACGTTTATTGTACAGAGAAGCACAATTAACTTTATCCAGTAAGTTATAATATTCAGATTCGAAGTCACCTAGAATAAACCTAAGGATCCTTTTATTTAAAACTTCTATTTTATCCGTATTTCGGGCGCCACAGAAATGCCACACCGATGAACAATAATAAAAGTGCGGCAAGATAAAGGCTTTATACAGTTTAATCAAAGCGGCTTTGGAGATCAATTTTCTAAATCTTATCATAACGTTTAACTGATTGTTGACCTTTTTTGCAAATGGAAGATACATGTTTATCAAAATGAAGTTTATTATCAATGGTCATACCAAATATGTCAATTGACTCTTTAACTGGGAAAGAAAAGGTATGCTCCGTTTCACCAAGGATTAAGGCCTGATATTTACTTTTGTTGACAATCATACCGTTTTCACTGTATCACTGATTTGCTACTTCTACTTCCTTACACAAGCATTCTTCTAGTGCCACTGGATCCGTGTCTGAGTAATAAATTTGATGGTCGTCTGCATACGCATTTAGATTTGCTCGCTTTACATGATAAAAAAGATCGTTTCTAAATATATTAAAAAGAATAGGTCCCAAAACGCTTCCCTGGGGCACTCCACGCTTAACACTCTCCCATGACGAGAAAGTGTCGCCAATCTTCACCCTCTGTTGTCGATTTGACAAATAGTTTCTAAACAGGGCACAGCTATCCTTGTCTAATCCGTAGGCTTTGAGTTTGGCTAATAACAAGGGGTGTTGTATAACGTCAAAGGCCTTTGACAAATCCATCGACACTATCCCGACGAGTTGCCCATCATCGCGCATAGACCTCCATTCTTCTGTCATTCTCAATAAAGACGTCTCACAGCTGTGGAACTTTATATGAGCTAATAAAATCGGATAAAATAGAACAATAGAAGTCGTTTAGCTGTGCAGCCAAGCTCCTCTCGTAAACATTGTTAAGTGCTGGCAAAACTGTAACCGGCCTGTAGTTTGCCTTATTCAGTTCGTCATCTTTTTTAAATAGGCGGGCAAATTCATTATGTGAAAAGGAACCATTTGCAAATCCCGCACAAAATTTGTTGATTAAAGGTTTTCAAACTTCGAGAAAAAATTTTACGAGATCGCGATCGCGGCGCTGATGACCGCAAAACAGTATAAACCAGGGAATGATCGCTTAAAAGTGCATCCACTACACCTGATGTCAGAGTAGTTCTCTTATTGTTTGTCAGAATTAAATCAAGAAGCGTTTCCGATGTTTTTGTTTTCCTGGTGGCCTTGTTTATCAAACAGTGAAGATCGTAAATATTCAATAGGTCCAGCAGTTTACGACCCGCTTTAGGTGTCTTGCCGGGGCCAAGAGGTCAGCGTTGAAATCACCCGCATAAAAGACAGTATTTGTTAACGTAGATGTTGCCTCAAAGAGCGCCGAAAGCTCGTTCGTCCGGAATAACGGAATAGACGGAGGTCTATAAATGCCGACAACAGCAATCCAATTCTTTCCTATCTTGACCTTTAGAGTTATTGATTCAGTCCTAAAGTTGCACAAATTTTGCGACGACAGGCCTTTGAACTGTTTGACCCTGAGGAAGAAGACATCAGACCTAACATAGACCATCAGTCCTCCACCCCCGGCTTTTCTATCGCTGCGACACAGACGAAAACCTTCGACATGGAACATGCTATCGGGAAAGCTAGCGTCGATTTTACTCTCAGAAATAACCAGTAAATCCAGCCTACCAGAGAGTAACCATGTCTTTATCTCATAAATTTGAAATCCGCCAACACTGTTCACCCCCTCCCCCTACTCCTTCTTTTTCGCAATCTCTCGCAGTTTTCGTCCCCTTCGCGACCGTTTGGAAAAGGAAAGGAAACGGCTGCTACGCAGGTTATGATCTTTTCTGTCGTCACTTCTATCAAACTGTAGGTCCCGTACTTTGCATTGTGACCAGGGCTGTCACATCGGCCGTCACCAGCAAGTTCTCTAAATGACTGAAGAACTTCCTTCGGCTGCTTAAGGAAAAGGTTGTTTACCACGGGCCAAAGGTACTTCCTTTGAATGAAATAAAATGTTGGCTTCTTAAAAAATCTGATGTTGCAAGCACTCATAACAGCATTGACTCGAGTATTAAAAGTGATTCACTGTAAAGAGGATCCCGCCACTGCAAATAAGGTTTCCTGCTGCCATCCCTTTCGTGAAAGGTTGCGAAAACCAAGGCTCAATGTGGCCTGCTTTGCACTCGGTGGTTACACAAATCAAGCTTCCTTTCTAGCTGAGATAAGCGTTCTTCACTATCGTGCCACATTTCCTGCAAATTTGAAATAACTGCTTTAAGCAGCTGTCAAAAACAATTGATTTGCTCTCATTATCCGGGGTTCTCGGTTTCTGCGAGCCAGTTACTGCTTTGGCAATGATAGACATTTGCATTTTCATCGTCGGAATCGTCTTCATCACTGGGGTTCCACTGTTCGTCTGAGGAATCAAAGTGGGCGACAGAGCTTGCATCATCAAAGTCATCATTCCATTCCTCATCAGAATCGTCATCAGACAGCTCGGAAATGTTCTCAACTAGCTGAAAATGGGGCTCTTTGTTTGCTACTACATTGTGTGGGTCAACAAATGGCTTTGGTTTGCAGCTATATGACTGATCTGTGGCCACATTTCTTCGTCGTCTCTCGGCCGATAATTCCATTGCCGGGTACTCCGTAAAGATGTCCGACGGTGCAGTTTGCGTCCCATGTGAACAAACGTTCATGTTTGCAGCAGTTTTCCAGTAAAAACAGATAAAACATTTATCATGACCCAAATTTTAAAAAAGTTAACATTACAGTGCGAGTGCAAAATTGTGCAAAACGTTCGTTTTAGCCTCTAAATAACACGTTTTATGAAAACTGCTATTTTGCAGTATTTGCAGCAGTTTCCCAGTAACAACAGCAAAAACTTTTATCATGACCAAATTTTAAAAAAGTTAAAATGACAGTGTCAGTGCAAAAAATTTTGCAAAACGTTCGTTTTAGCCTCTAAATAACACGTTCTCTGAAAACTGCTATTTTGCAGTGTTTGCAGCAGTTTTGCAGTAAAAACAGCAAAAACGTTTATCATGACCAATTTTTAAAAAAGTTAAAATTACAGTGCCAGTGCAAAAATGTGCAAAACGTTCGTTTTAGCGTCTAAATAACACGTTTTATGAAAACTGCTATTTGCAGTGTTTCCAGCAGCTTTCCAGTAAAAACAGCAAAAACGTATATCATGACCAAATTTTAAAAAAGTTAAAATTACAGTGCCACTGCAAGATTGTGCAAAACGTTCGTTTTAGCCTCTAAATAACACGTTTTATGAAAACTACTATTTTGCAGTGTTTGTAGCAGTTTTCCAGTAAAAACAGCAAAAACGTTTATCATGACCAAATTTTAAAAAAGTTAAAATTACAGTGCCAGTGCATCATTGTGCAAAACGTTCGTTTTAGCATCTAAATAACACGTTTTATGAAAACTGATATTTTGCAGTCTTTGCAGCATATTTCCAGTAAAAACAGCGAAAACGTTTATCATGACCAAATTTTGAAAAAGTTAAAATTACAGTGCCAGTGCAAAATTCTGCAAAACGTTCGTTTTAGCCTCTAAATAACACCTTTTATCAAAACTGCTATTTTGCAGTGTTTGCAGCAGTTTTCCAGTAAAAAAAGCAAAAACGTTTATCATGACCAAATTTTAAAAAAGTTAAAATTACAGTGCCAGTGCAAAATTATGCAAAACGTTCGTTTTAGCCTCTAAATAACACGTTTTATTAAAGCTGCTATTTTGCAGTGTTTGCAGCAGTTTTCCAGTAAAAACAGCAAAAACGTTTATCATGACCAGATTTTAAACAAGTTAAAATTACAGTGCCTGTCCAAATTGTGCAAAACGTTCGTTTTAGCCTCTAAATAACACGTTATATGAAAACTGCTATTTTGCAGTGTTTCCAGCAGTTTTCCAGTAAAAACAGCAAAAACGTTTATCATGACCAAATTTTAAAAAAGTTGAAATTACAGTGCCAGTGCAAAATTGTGCAAAACGTTCGTTTTAGCCTCTAAATAACAAGTTTTATGAAAACTGCTATTTTGCAGTTTTGGCAGCAGTTTTCCAGTAAAAACAGAAAAAACGTTTATCATGACCAAATTTTAAAAAAGTTAAAATTATAGTGCCAGTGCAAAATTGTGCAAAACCTTCGTTTTAGCCTCTAAAAAACACGTTTTATGAAAACTGCTATATTGCAGTCTTTGCAGCAGTTTTCCAGTAAAAACAGCAAAAACATTTATCATGACCAAATTTTAAAAAAGTTAAAATTACAGTGCCAGTGCAAAATTGTGGAAAACGTTCGTTTTAGCCTCTGAATAACACGTTTTATGAAAACTGCTATTTTGCAGTGTTTGCAGCAGTTTTTCAGTAAAAAACAGGAAAAACGTTTATCATGACCAAATTTTAAAGAAGTTGAAATTACAGTGCCAGTGCAAAATTGTGCAAAACGTTCGTTTTAGCGTCTAAATAACGCGTTTTATGAAAAGTGCTATTTTGCAGTGTTTGCAGCAGTTTTCCAGTAAAAACAGCAAAAACGTTTATCGTGACCAAATTTTAAAAAAGTTATAAAAAATTACAGTGGCTGTGCAAAATTGTGCAAAACGTTCGTTTTAGCCTCTGAATAACACGTTTTATGAAAACTGCTATTTTGCAGTGTTTGCAGCAGTTTTCCAGTAAAAACAGCAAAAAGGTTTATCATGACCAAATTTTAAAAAAGTTAAAATTACAGTGCAAGTGCAAAATTGTGCAAAACGTTCGTTTTAGCCTCTAAATAATCGGTTTTGTTAAAGCTGCTATTTTGCAGTGTATGCAGCAGTTTTTCAGTAAAAACAGCAAACACGTTTATCATGAACAAATTTTAAAAAAGTTAAACTGACAGTGCGAGTGCAAACCATTGCAAAACGTTCGTTCTGGCCTCTAAATAACACGTTTTATGAAAACTGCTATTTTGGAGTGTTTGTAGCAGTTTTTCAGTAAAAACAGCAAAAACGTTTGTCATGACCAAATTTTAAAAATGTTAAAGTTACAGTGCCAGTGCAAAATTGTGCAAAACGTTCGTTTTAGCGTCTTAATAACCCGTTTTATTAAAGCTGCTATTTTGCAGTGTTTGCAGCAGTTTTTCAGTAAAAACAGGAAAAACGTTTATCATGACCAGATTTTAAAAAAGTTAAAATTACAGTGCCAGTGCAAAATTGTGCAAAACGTTTGTTTTAGCCTCTAATTAACTTGTTTTATGAAAAGTGCTATTTTGCAGTGTTTGCAGCAGGTTTCCAGGAAAAACAGCAAGAAAATTACAGTTGCAGTTGAAAATTGTGCAAAACATTCGTTTTAGCCTCTAAATAACACGTTATATGAAAACTCCTATTTTACAGTGTTTGCAGCAGTTTTCCAGTAAAAACAACAAAAACGTTTATCATCACCAAATTTTAAAAAAGTTAAAATTACAGTGGCAGTGAAAAATTGTGCAAAACGTTCGTTTTAGCGTCTAAATAACACGTTTTATGAAAACTGCTATTTTGCAGTGTTTGCAGCAGTTTTCCAGTAAAAACAGCAAAAACGTTTATCATAACCAAATTTTAAAAAAGTTATAAAAAACTACAGTGGCGGTGCGAAATTGTGCAAAACGTTCGTTTTAGCCTCTGAATAACACGTTTTATGAAAACTGCTATTTTGGAGTGTTTGCAGCAGTTTTCCAGTAAAAAGAGCAAAAACGTTTATCATAACCAAATTTTAAAAAAGTTAAATTACAGTGCGAGTGCAAAATTATGCAAAACGTTCGTTTTAGCCTCTAAATAACACGTTTAATGAAAAGTGCTATTTTGCAGTGTTTGCAGGAGTTTTCCAGTAAAAACAGCAAAAATGTTTATCCTGATCAAATTTGAAAAAATTTAAAATTACAGTGCCAGTAAAAAATTGTGCGAAACGTTCGTTTTAGCCTCTAAATAACACGTTTTATGAAGACTGCTATTTTGCAATGTTTGCAGCAGTTTTCCAGTAAAAACAGCAAAAACGTTTATCATAACCAAATTTTAAAAAAGTTAAAATTACAGTGCGAGTGCAAAATTATGCAAAACGTTCGTTTTAGCCTCTAAATAACACGTTTTGTGAAAACTACTATTTTGCAGTGTTTGCAGCAGTTTTCCAGTAAAAACAGCAGAAACGTTTATCATAACCAAATTTTAAAAAAGTTAAAATTACAGTGCGAGTGCAAAATTATGCAAAACGTTCCTTTTAGCCTCTAAATAACACGTTTTGTGAAAACTGCTATTTTCTAGTGTTTGCATGAGTTTTCCAGTAAAAACAGCAAAAACGTTTATCATGACCAAATTTTAAAACACTTAAAATTACAGTGCCAGTGCAAAATTTTGCAAAACGTTCGTTTTAGCCTCTAAATAACACATTATATGAAAACTGCTATTTTGCAGTGTTTGCAGCAGTTTTCCAGTAAAAACAGCAAAAACGTTTATCATAACCAAATTTTAAAAAAGTTAAAATTACAGTGCCAGTGCAAAATTGTGCAAAACGTTCGTTTTAGCGTCTAAATAACACGTTATATGAAAACTGCTATTTTGCAGTGTTTGCAGCAGTTTTCCAGTAAAACAGCAAAAACGTTTATCATGACCAAATTTCAAAAAAAGTTAAAATTACAGTGCGAGGACAAAATTGTGCAAAACGTTCGTTTGAGCGTCTAAATAACACGTTATATGAAAACTGCTATTTTGCAGTGTTTGCAGCAGTTTTCCAGTAAAACAGCAAAAACGTTTATCATGACCAAATTTCAAAAAAAGTTAAAATTACAGTGCGAGGACAAAATTGTGCAAAACGTTCGTTTGAGCGTCTAAATAACACGTTTTATGAAAACTGCTATTTTGGAGTGTTTGCAGCAGTTTTCCAGTAAAAACAGCAAAAACGTTTATATTGACCAAATTTTAAAAAAGTTAAAATTACAGTGCCACTGCAAAATTGTGCAAAACGTTCGTTTTAGCCTCTAAATAACCCGTTTTATGAAAACTGCTATTTTGCAGTGTTTGCTGCAGTTTTTCAGTAAAAAGAGCAAAAACCTTTATCATGACCAAATTTTAAGAAAGTTAAAATTACAGTGCAAGTGCAAAATTGTGGAAAACGTTCATTTTAGGCTCTAAATAACACGTTTTATGAAAACTGCTATTTTGGAGTGTTTGCACCAGTTTTCCAGTAAAAACAGGAAAAACGTTTATATTGACCAAATTTTAAAAACGTTAAAATTACAGTGCCACTGCAAAATTGTGCAAAACGTTCGTTTTATCGTTTAAATAACCCGTTTTATTAAAGCTGCTATTTTGCAGTGTTTGCAGCAGTTTTTCAGTAAAAACAGCAAAAACGTTTATCATGAGCAAATTTTAAAAAAGTTAAAATTACACTGGCAGTGAAAAATTGTACAAAACGTTCATTTTAGGCTCTAAATAACACGTTTTATGAAAACTGCTATTTTCCAGTGTTTGCAGCAGTTTTGCCAGTAAAAAGAGCAAAAACGATTTTAAAAAAGTTATAAAAAATTACAGTGGCTTTGCAAAATTGTGCAAAACGTTCGTTTTAACCTCTGAATAACACGTTTTATGAAAACTGCTATTTTGCAGTCTTTGCAGCAGTTTTCCAGTAAAAACAGCAAAAACGTTTATCATGACCAAATTTCAAAAAAGTTAAAATTACAGTGCGAGTGCAAAATTGTGCAAAACGTTTGTTTTAGCCTCTAAATAACACGTTTTATGAAAACTGCTATTTTGCAATGTTTAAAGCGGTTTTCCAGTAAAAACAGCAAAAACGTTTATCATGACCAAATTTTAAGAAAGTTAAAATTACAGTGCAAGTGCAAAATTGTGGAAAACGTTCATTTTAGGCTCTAAATAACAGGTTTTATGAAAACTGTTATTTTGGAGTGTTTGCATCAGTTTTCCAGTAAAAACAGCAAAAACGTTTATATTGACCAAATTTTAAAAAAGTTAAAATTACAGTGCCGCTGCAAAATTGTGCAAAACGTTCGTTTTAGCCTCTAAATAACCCGTTTTATGAAAACTGCTATTTTGCAGTGTTTGCAGCAGTTTTTCAGTAAAAACAGCAAAAACATTTATCATGACCAAATTTTAAGAAAGTTAAAATTACAGTGCGAGTGCAAAATTGTGGACAACGTTCATTTTAGGCTCTAAATAACACGTTTTATGAAAACTGCTATTTTGCAGTGTTTGCAGCAGTTTTCCAGTAAAACCAGCAAAAACGTTTATCATGAGCAAATTTTAAAAAAGTTAAAATTACACTGGCATTGCAAAATTGTGCAAAACGTTCGTTTTAGCCTCTAAATAACACGTTTTATGAAAACTGCTATTTTCCAGTGTTTGCAGCAGTTTTCCAGTAAAAACAGCAAAAACGTTTATCTTGACGAACTTTTAAAAAAGTTAAAATTACAGTGGCAGTGAAAAATTTTGCAAAACGTTCGTTTTATCCTTTAAATAACCCGTTTTATTAAAGCTGCTATTTTGCAGTGTTTGCAGCAGTTTTTCAGTAAAAACAGCAAAAACGTTTATCATGAGGAAATTTTAAAAAAGTTAAAATTACAGTGCCAGTGCAAAATTGTACAAAACGTTCATTTTAGGCTCTAAATAACACGTTTTATGAAAACTGCTATTTTCCAGTGTTTGCAGCAGTTTTGCCAGTAAAAAGAGCAAAAACGTTTATCTTGACCAATTTTTAAAAAAGTTAAAATTACAGTGCCAGTGCAAAATTTTGCAAAACGTTCGTTTTAGCCTCTAAATAACACGTTATATGAAAACTGCTATTTTGCAGTGTTTGCAGCAGTTTTCCAGTAAAAACAGCAAAAACGATTTTAAAAAAGTTATAAAAAATTACAGTGGCTTTGCAAAATTGTGCAAAACGTTCGTTTTAACCTCTGAATAACACGTTTTATGAAAACTGCTATTTTGCAGTCTTTGCAGCAGTTTTCCAGTAAAAACAGCAAAAACGTTTATCATGACCAAATTTCAAAAAAGTTAAAATTACAGTGCGAGTGCAAAATTGTGCAAAACGTTCGTTTTAGCCTCTAAATAACACGTTTTATGAAAACTGCTATTTTGCAATGTTTAAAGCGGTTTTCCTGTAAAAACAGCAAAAACGTTTATCATGACCAAATTTTAAGAAAGTTAAAATTACAGTGCAAGTGCAAAATTGTGGAAAACGTTCTATTTAGGCTCTAAATAACAGGTTTTATGAAAACTGCTATTTTGGAGTGTTTGCATCAGTTTTCCAGTAAAAACAGCAAAAACGTTTATCATGACCAAATTTTAAAAAAGCTAAAATTACAGTGCCGCTGCAAAATTGTGCAAAACGTTCGTTTTAGCCTCTAAATAACCCGTTTTATGAAAACTGCTATTTTGCAGTGTTTGCAGCAGTTTTTCAGTAAAAACAGCAAAAACGTTTATCATGAGCAAATTTTAAGAAAGTTAAAATTACAGTGCAAGTGCAAAATTGTGGACAACGTTCATTTTAGGCTCTAAATAACACGTTTTATGAAAACTGCTATTTTGGAGTGTCTGCAGCAGTTTTCCAGTGAAAACAGCAAAAACGTTTATATTGACCAAATTTTAAAAACGTTAAAACTACAGTGCCACTGCAAAATTGTGCAAAACGTTCGTTTTATCCTCTAAATAACCCGTTTTATTAAAGCTGCTACTTTAATAATAATAATAATAATAATAACTTTATTTCTATAGCGCTCTTATCCTATGTTTAAGGCGCTTTACAATCATGTACATAAACAACATTATCAATAAATGTTTACAAATTTACAATCATATTCTATTATATTTACAATGATTAAAAAAGGAAAAATTAAAATAAAGCAATATATGCAAATCAATAGAAACAATGATCTGTTATTACTAAATTTACTAAACAAGTACGTCTTAGGTTATCTTATTAAAACTCGAGATTACAATGATTAAAAAGGGAAAAATTAAAACTAAAGGAATATATAGAAATCTATAGAAACAATGATCTGTTATTACTAAATTTGCTAAACAAGTACGTCTTAAGTGATCTTTTAAAACTCGAAATGTTGTTAGACTTCCGAATTTCATAGGGTATTAGGTTCCATTCTCTTGGTGCATGAACAGCAAATGCTCTGTCTCCATAAGTCTTGGTATACGATCTAGGTTGCATTAAAAGTTCATTACTAACAGACCTCATTGATCTAGTATGAGAACAATAATGCAGTTTCTGAGCTAAATAGCTAGGCGATATCCCATTCAGTGCTTTATACACTAAAAGCAGAATCTTGAAAATAATACGGTATTGAATCGGCAGCCAGTGAAGCTCGCACAAAACAGGTGTGATATGCTGAAACCTACTCATTTGCAACACAACTCTAGCCGCCGTGTTTTGTACATACTGCAATCTTTGTAACTGATATTTAGGCAGGCCATATAATAATGCATTACAATAATCTAGTTTCGATGTGACAAATGCGTGAACAACAACTGCTGCAGATTCTTTAGTGAGATACTTCCTAATTCTAGATAAGTTCCTGAGATGATAAAATGATGAACTACAGATGCTAGACACATGTGCATGAAAAGACATGTGCTCATCAAAGATAACACCAAGACTCCTTGCCGACTGAGAGGCAGCCACGCTCTCATCACCAACACATAGGGACTGAAAGGATGGAGAGGGACGATACTTTGAGTGGATGAGCATGACCTCCGTTTTGTCGTGGTTTAGCTTCAATTCATTAAGATCCATCCAACGACAAATAGCAGAAATGCAGTTCTCGACCCTCGATTTAGTAGCGTCCACATCCGCCGATTTGAATGCAAAATATAACTGAGTATCGTCGGCGTATAGATGATAATCCAAGCCATAAGATCTTATCACTTTTGCAAGTGGCGCGGTATATAGAAGGTAGAGTACAGGTCCCAGAACTGAACCTTGGGGAACTCCCACGGGAAGATCTCGTACCGTAGAATTCGTCTCATTGATGTGAACAAACTGAGTTCTTTGAGAAAGATAAGAATTAAACCATCGTAGTACAGTTCCTCTGATGCCAAATGATTTCTGCATTCGTGCCAGCAACAAGGTATGGTTAACGGTATCAAATGCCGCCGACAAATCCAATAAAACAAGGAAAACATTCTCGCCCTTGTCCAATGACAGCATAATGTCATTTGTAACGGTGAGAAGCGCAGTCTCGGTGCTGTGGAAAATCTTGTATGCCGATTGAAGAGGCTCATGTAGATCATTTTCGCAAAGGTAGTTATTCAATTGCACAAACACTGTTTTCTCTATCAATTTAGATAGGAACTTTAAATTCGACACAGGGCGAAAGTTACTAAACTGCTCAAAATCTGCATTTAATTTCTTAAGAAGAGGTAATAGCAGCGCAACCTTAAGTTCCTTTCTTTTGCAGTGTTTGCAGCAGTTTTTCAGTAAAAACAGCAAAAACGTTTATCATGACCAAATTTTAAAAAAGTTAAAATTACACTGCCAGTGCAAAATTGTACAAAACGTTCATTTTAGGCTCTAAATAACACGTTTTATGAAAACTGCTATTTTGGAGTGTTTGCAGCAGTTTTCCAGTAAAACCAGCAAAAACGTTTATCATGACCAAATTTTAAAAAAGTTAAAATTACACTGCCAGTGCAAAATTGTGGAAAACGTTCGTTTTAGCCTCCAAATAACGCGTTTTATGAAAACTGCTATTTTCCAGTGTTTGCAGCACCTTTGCCAGTAAAAAGAGCAAAAACGTTTATCTTGACCAACTTTTAAAAAAGTTAAAATTACAGTGCTAGTGCAAAATTTTGCAAAACGTTCGTTTTAGCCTCTAAATAACACGTTATATGAAAACTGCTATTTTGCAGTGTTTGCAGAAGTTTTCCAGTAAAAACAGCAACAACGTTTATCATGACCAAATTTTAAAAAAGTTATTAAAAATTACAGTGGCTTTGCAAAATTGTGCAAAACGTTCGTTTTAGCCTCTGAATAACACGTTTTATGAAAACTGCTATTTTGCAGTCTTTGCAGCAGTTTTCCAGTAAAAGCAGCAAAAACGTTTATCATGACCAAATTTTAAAAAAATTAAAATTACAGTGCCAGTGCAAAGTTGTGCGAAACGTATTTTTAGCTTCTAAATAACGCGTTATATGAAAACTGCTATTTTGCAGTGTTTGCAGCAGTTTTCCAGTAAAAACAGCAAAAACGTTTATCATGACCAAGTTTTAAAAAAGTTAAAATTACAGTGCGAGTGCAAAATTGTGCAAAACGTTCGATTTAGCCTCTAAATAACACGTTTTATGAAAACTGCTTTTTACCAGTGTTTGCAGCAGTTTTTCAGTAAAAAGAGAGAAAACGTTCGTTGTAGCGTCTAAATAACACGTTTTATGAAAACTTCTGTTTTGCAGTGTTTGCAGCAGTTTTCCAGTAAAAACAGGAAAAACGTTTATCATGACCAAGTTTAAAAAAAGTTAAAATTACAGTGCCAGTGCAAAATTGTGCAAAACGTTCGTTTTAGCCTCTAAATAACAAGTTTTATGAAAACTGCTATTTTGCAGTGTTTGCAGCAGTTTTCCAGTAAAAACAGCAAAAACGTTTATCATAACAAAATTTTTAAAAAGTTAAAATTACAGTGCCAGTGCAAAATTTTGCAAAACGTTCGTCTTAGCCTCTAAATAACACGTTAAATGAAAACCGCTATTTTGCAGTGTTCGCAGCAGTTTTCCAGTAAAGCAGCAAAACCGTTTATCATGACCAAATTTCAAAAAAGTTAAAATTACAGTGCGAGTGCAAAATTGTGCAAAACGTTCGTTTTACCCGCTAAATAACACGTTATATGTAAACTGCTTTTTTGCAGTGTTTGCAGCAGTTTTCCAGTAAAAACAGCAAAAACGTTTATCATAACCAAATTTTGAAAAAGTTAAAATTACAGTGCCAGTGCAAAATTATGCAAAACGTTCGTTTTAGCCTCTAAATAACACCTTTTATGAAAACTACTTTTTTGCAGTGTTTGCCGCAGTTTTCCAGTAAAAACAGCAAGAACGTTTATCATGACCAAATTTGAAAAAAGTTAAAACTACACTGCCAGTACAAAATTGTGCCAAACGTTCGTTTTAGGCTCTAAATAACACGTTTTATGAAAACTGCTATTTTGGAGTGTTTGCAGCAGTTTTCCAGTAAAAACAGGAAAAACGTTTATATTGACCAAATTTTAAAAAAGGTAAAATTACAGTGCAAGTGCAAAATTGTGCAAAACGTTTATTTTAGGCTCTAAATAACACGTTTTATGAAAACTGCTATTTTGGAGTGTTTGCAGCAGTTTTCCAGTAAAAACAGGAAAAACGTTTATATTGACCAAATTTTAAAAAAGTTAAAATTACAGTGCCACTGCAAAATTGTGCAAAACGTTCGTTTTAGCCTCTAAATAACCCGTTTTATTAAAGCTGCTATTTTGCAGTGTTTGCAGCAGTTTTTCAGTAAAAACAGCAAAAACGTTTATCATGACCAAATTTTAAAAAAGTTAAAATTACAGTGACAGTGCAAAATTGTGAAAAACGTTCGTTGTAGCGTCTAAATAACACGTTTTATGAAAACTGCTATTTTGCAGTCTTCGGAGCAGTTTTCTAGTAAAGACAGCAAAAACATTTATAATGACCAAATTTTAAAAAAGTTAAAATTACAGTGCCAGTGAAAAATTGTGCAAAACGTTCGTTTTATTCTCTAAATAACACGTTTTATGAAAACTGCTATTTTGCAGTTTTTGCAGCAGTTTTCCAGTAAAAACAGCAAAAACGTTTATGATGACCAAATTTTAAAAAAGTTAAAATTACAGTGCGAGTACAAAATTGTGCAAAACGTTCGTTTTAGCGTCTAACTAAAACGTTTTATAAAAACTGCTATTTTGCAGTGTTTGGAGCAGTTTTCCAGTAAAAACAACAAAAACATTTATCATGACCGAATTTTTAAAAAGTTAAAATTACAGTGCCATTACAAAATTGTGGAAAACGTTCGTTTTTGCCTCTAAAAAACACGTTTTATAAAGACTGCTATTTTGCAGTGTTTGAAGCACTTTTCCAGTAAAAACAGCAAAAACGTTTATCATGACCAAAGTTTAAAAAACTAAAAATTACAGTGCCAGTGGAAAATTGTGCAAAACGTTCATTTTAGGCTCTTAATAACACGTTTTATGAAAACTGCTATTTTGGAGTGTTTGCAGCAGTTTTCCAGTAAAAACAGGAAAAACGTTTATCATGACCAACTTTTAAAAAAGTTAAAATTACAGTGCCAGTGGAAAATTGTGCAAAACGTTCATTTTAGGCTCTAAATAACACGTTTTATGAAAACTGCTATTTTGGAGTGTTTGCAGCAGTTTTGCAGTAAAAACAGCAAAAACGTTTATCATGACAAAATTTTAAAAAAGTTAAAATTACCGTGCCAGTGCAAAATTGTGCAAAAGGTTCGTTTTAGCCTCTAAATAACACGTTATATGAAAACTGCTATTTTGCAGTGTTTGCAGGAGGTTTTCAGGAACAACAGCAAAAACGTTTATCATGACCAAATTTTAAAAAAGTCAAAAAAAAAATTACAGTGCCAGTGCAAAATTGTGCAAAACGTTCGTTTTAGCCTCTAAATAACGCGTTATATGAAAACTGCTATTTTGCAGTGTTTGCAGCAGTTTTCCATTAAAAACAGCAAAAACGTTGATCATGATCTCATTTTAAAAAAGTTAAAATTACAGTGCCAGTGCAAATTTGTGCAAAACGTTTAATTTAGCCGCTAAATAACACGTTTTATGAAAACTACTATTTTGCAGTGTTTGCAGCAGTTTTCCAGTAAAAACAGCAAAAACGTTTATCATGACCAAATTTTAAAAAAGTCAAAAAAAAAATTACAGTGCCAGTGCAAAATTGTGCAAAACGTCCGTTTTAGCCTCTAAATAACACGTTTTATGAAAACTGCTATTTTGCAGTGTTTGCAGCAGTTTTTCAGTAAAAACAGCAAAAACGTTTATCATGACCAAATTTTAAAAAAGTTAAAATTACAGTGCCAGTGCAAAATTGTACAATTTCCGTTTTAGCGTCTAAATAACTCGTTTTATGAAAACTGCTATTTTGCAGTGTTTGCAGCAGTTTTCCAGTAAAAACAGCAAAAACGTTTATCATGACGAAATATTAAAAAAGGTGAAAATACAGTTCCAGTGCAAAATTGTCCAAACCGTTCCTTTTCCGCTTGCCTTCTTCATGCTTAAAAGGAATTCTGGGTAATTCGGCCGTTCCATGACGAGAGAAGACCCCCGATTCTCATTTCATAGATTGTCTTATTATTTTGGAGCCACCCAGGCCTACCGGCAAAATCCAGCATCGATTTAAGCTTTTAGCTTTCAAAACTTGCTCAAATTCGTATCGGTAGGTCCTGGAATTTGTCCACAGAAAGGCCAGAGAGACGACTTCACTGGTGCTGTGAACCGCCATGTTTACAACAGAGCAATTTAAGCGTTCCACTCTGCATGAAGTCATCTCTCACCTCTGTCTCGAGAAGACCAGACACGCACGGTTCTTACGTTACGTTAATGCCCCTGTAGAATCAACCGAAATCTCAACTCCTTGTCAAAGGTTAACCAGCATCTTAATATTTTTGGTAGGCTACATATTGTCTGAGTATTGGTGTGCGTTGGTATGAAGCCGTGCGATGCAATATACGCCGGCGTGCAATATTCCAACAGTTCCAAACTCGTGTGATAAGTACATTTTGTCCTCTGAACACTTTAATAGGCTCTATTCCCAGACGCACTGACATGATTATCAAGTGCAACGGTCAGCGTTGATTGACATATTTTATATACCAAGGAGTCAGAATAGCTATGCAAATATATAAGGCCCCTGAAGAAGTTTCTGTCTGCGATAGGACTGACTATTAAAATCAGTTGTAGCAAACGAACAGTTCATCGGCAATGGTTGGTGCTCTGCTTTTGAAAAACCCAAGCTGAAACCCTGAAAATGTAAGGCTAATGAAAACGACACCTGTTATTAATTAATGAAAAACGACAACTCTGTAATTTACCTGTTAAAGTGCAAAACGAGTCCATGGTTTGTCATACCCGACTTTTGACCATGCCACTGTTTAGCCTCGTTAATTAGATTAATTTATGTGTGCACAATGGTGAAATAAATCAATGAATGCTTTCCAAATTCTGCCCCTCTAATGGTTGTTATAAGGAAGAAATATATAGGCTTGAAAATATGACAACGTAATTAGACTTTTGCCATCACTGGTCTGTGATGACATGGTTTGGAATCGTGAATCTCAACGGTTCACCATGGTGAACCGTCGGTGAGCTGAAAGATAAACAGTTCATTTCTTTAAACAAACGATTCACCATGGTGAACCTTGCCGCAATAGCAGGAAATGTTACGGGATTTTTTTGATTTCACATTTACAAACTACTTTAGATTACAACCTCGGGATAGGATGGTTCTTATGCCCGGTAACTCTTTCCCCCTTACATATCGAGCTAAAGTATCTGGTGAATCGCACGGTGAATCGTTGACAATCACTTCTCAATTGCAATTTGCATACATTAAGTCCATTTTAATTTAATCATCCCGTAAATTCTTCTTGAGTTGGTACCAGCTCCACATCGGCACCACTCGATATATTATTAACCGAACCTCACGAGACACCAGCGACCCCAACTCTCTAGCTTTATTCCCTTCGCTAACCGTTGTCACGCCTTCAAATGCCAACATCAGTACCAGTGCAAGGAAGATCGCCATTATTTCGCTCGATTCTCGTCTCGATAATAATTAAAGCCCCCGATGTCATGTGTACGCTACGTTAACCAAAGTACACAGCGTCAACTACTTTACATGGAAATGCGGCATACTGAAGGTGTTCCTTTACTACTAGTAGTTGCCCGAAAAATTCTCACACAACATTGAATTGGGGGAAGGGGGATGTGGTATTGTGGTATAAGCTACGATCTTCTAACACGATGATTCTGACCATTCGCTAAGTGTTCCAACTAAATATGTCTAGTATTGTAGGTATCGGAGAGGCTGAACATTTACGCACGCATGCGCTGACGGAATGTTTGAAGACGAGACGAGAAAAATATGCAGTACCTCCAGACGTGGCGCTGGAGCGTCGTACCAAACGAGTCATCCCGGGATTTCGGCCCGTGCGATCGCTTTTGGACGCAGTTGGCCCTTCGCTGCTTTCTGCTACCGACCTCGCCTCCCGGTACGGCATTGAGGGAGGGATATGTCGGCCCCTAAACCATATGAGACAAATCCCACGCCTACTCACAGCTCCAAACCGCCCTTGTCATTACAATTTAACGTAAGATTTCGCTGGCTTATATATTCAAGAGAAAAGTCATTTTATCTGTCATATGGTAAGCACTGGAGTGGCAGATTAGAAAGTGCACGCATGCGCCCTGCCGAAGGTAACATACATGTATGCATGCATAGAAGTTTATTTCATCTCGAATTTCAGAATAATATCTTCGAGACATTACAGCTAACATACATAATATATCCAGATACATAACTAAATATTAAATAATATTTAAAGATATATTAATCAAAACGAAAAGCCGCTGTACAAAATCCGGCCCAATAAACTCAGTGGTACGGGAAAAATCAGGTAGCGCATTTCGCAACGTACTTAGTTAATACGTAAGAAAAAGCACTAAGACCATAAGTGGTTGTTCTAGGTTTATTGAGGGACAGAATGTAATTTCCACGAAGATCATTCATAAGAAGAGAACGAGAGAGAAAACGTATTTTTCATATATGCAGGACAAGCCTTTTCTTTCTTTAACTACTTTTATACAATAATATGAGGAAATCTTGAATGCCCTTATTGCATAGAGATGTAGAGTTTGACTTAAGTGGTACGTAAGAGGACAGGTAATCGCAAATATAAATCTCATTACTCTCTTATTTACATTATACCGTTTCTTTGGCAAGAAATTACTAAAGGCCACTGCAAATTTCCTATGATAAAAAGTCTCCGTTAACAGCACGCACCTTGGCTACACCTTAGTATCCGCCTAGAAATCTTCTTCTCGCTACCTTTTCCTCATTTGATGAGCACCAGTCTCCGCTTGCCTCCTTCATGCCCAAAAGGAATTCTGCGTAATTCGGCCGTTCCATGACAAGGGAAGACCCCCGATTCTCATTTCATAGATTTTCTTATGAGTGTGGAGCCACCCAGTCCTACCGGCAAAATCCAGCATCGATTGAAGCTTTTAGCTTTCAAAACTTGCTCAAATTGTATCGGTAGGTCCTGGAATTCGTCCACAGAAAGGCCAGAGAGACGACTTCACTGGTGCTGTGAACCGCCATGTTTACAACAGAGCAATTTAAGCGTTCCACTCTGCATGAAATCATCTCTCACCTCTGTCTCGAGAAGACCAGACACGCACGGTTCTTACGTTACGTTAATGCCCCTGTAGAATCAACCGAAATCTCAACTCCTTGTCAAAAGTTAACCAGCATCTTAATATTTTTGGTAGGCTACATATTTTCTGAGTATTGGTGTGCGTTGGTATGAAGCCGTGCAATGCAATATACGCCAGCGTGCAATATTCCAACAGTTCCAAACTCGTGTGATAAGTACATTTTGTCCTCTGGCTCTATTCCTAGACGGACTGACATGATTATCAAGTGCAAAGGTCAGCGTTGATTGACATATTTTATATACCAAGGAGTCAGAATAAATATGCAAATACATTACGGCAACTGAAGACGTTTTAAAAAAGTTAAAATTACAGTGCCAGTGCAAGATTGTGCAAAACGTTCGTTTTAGCCTCTAAATAACACGTTTTATATTTTGCAGTTTCCATGAGTTTTCCAGTAAAAACAGCAAAAACGTTTATCATGACCTAATTTTAAAAAAGTTAAAATTACAGTGCCAGTGCAAATTCGTGAAAAACGTTTGTTTTAGCCTCTAAATAACACGTTTTATGAAAACTGCTATTTTGCAGTGTTTGCAGCAGTTTTCCAGTAAAAACAGCAAAAACGTTCATCATGAGCAAATTTTAAAAAAGTTAAAATTACAGTGCAATTGCAAAATTGTGCAAAACATTCGTTTTAGCCTCTAAATAACACGTTTTATGAAAACTACTATTTTGCAGCAGTTTTCCAGTAAAAACAGCAAAAACGTTTATCATGAGCAAATTTTAAAAAAGTTAAAATTACAGTGCCAGTGCAAAATTGTGCAAAACGTTCCTCTTAGCCTCTAAATAACACGTTTTATGAAAATTGCTATTTTGCAGTGTTTGAAGCAGTCTTCCAGTAAAAACAGCAAAAACCTTGATCATGACCAAAATTTAAAAAAGTTAAAATTACAGTACCAATGCAAAATTGTGCAAAACCTTCGTTTTAGCCTCTAAATAACACGTTTTATAAAAATTCCTATTTTGCAGTGTTTGCAGCAGTTTTCCAGTAAAAACAGCAAAAACGTTTATCATGACCAAATTTTAAAAAAGTTAAAATTACAATGCCAGTGCAAAACTGTGCAAAACGTTGGTTTTAGCCTAAAAATAACAATTTTTATGAAAACTCCTATTTTGGAGTGTTTGCAGCAGTTTTCCAGTAAAAACAGCAAAAACGTTTATTATGACCAAATTTTAAGAAAGTTAAAATTACAGTGCCAGTGCAAAACTGTGCAAAACGTTGGTTTTAGCCTAAAAATAACACTTTTTATGAAAACTGCTATTTTGCAGTGTTTGCAGCAGTTTTCCGGTAACAACAGCAAAAGCTTTATCATGACCAAATTTTAAAGAAGTTAAAACTACAGTGCCAGTGGAAAATTGTGCAAAACGTTGGTTTTAGCGTCTAAATAACACGTTTTATGAAAATTCCTATTTTGCAGTGTTTGCAGCAGTTTTCCAGTAAAAACAGCAAAAACCTTTATGAAAACCAAATTTTAAAAAAGTTAAAATTACAGTGCCAGTGCAAAATTGTGCAAAACGTTCGTTTTAGCCTCTAAATAACACGTTTTATGAAAATTCCTATTTTGCAGTGTTTGCAGCAGTTTTCCACTAAAAACAGGAAAAACGTTTATCATGACCAAATTTTTAAAAAGTTAAAATTACAGTGCCAGTGCAAAATTGTGGAAAACGTTCGTTTTAGCCTCTAAATAACACGTTTTATGAAAATTTCTATTTTCCAGTGTTTGCAGCAGTTTTCCAGTAAAAACAGCAAAAACGTTTATCATGACCAAATTTCAAAAAAAGGTAAAATTACAGTGCCAGTGCAAAATTGTGCAAAACCATCCTATTAGCCTCTAAATAACACGTTTTATGAAAACTGCTATTTTGCAGTGTTTGCAGCAGTTTTCCAGTAAAAACAGCAAAAACTTTTATCATGACCAATTTTTAAAAAAGTTTAAATTACAGTGGCAGTGCAAAATTGTGCAAAACGTTCGTTTTAGCCTCTAAATAAGACGTTTTATGAAAACTGCAATTTTGGAGCAGTTTTCCAGTAAAAACAGCAAAAACGTTTATCATGACCAAATGTTAAAAAACTTAAAATTACAGTACCAGTGGAAAATTGTATAAAACGTTTGTTTTAGCCTGTAAATAACACGTTTTATGAAAACTGCTATTTTACAGTGTTTGCAGCAGTTATCCAAATTTTAAAAACGTTAAAATGAAAGTTCGAGTGCAAAATTGTGGAAAACGTTCGTTTTAGCCTCTAAATAACACGCTTTATGAAAAGTGCTATTTTGCAGTGTTTGCAGCAGTTTTCCAGTAAAAACAGGAAAAACGTTTATCATGACCAAATTTTAAAAACGTTAAAATTCCAGTGCCAGTGCAAAATTTTTCAAAACGTTCGTTTTACCCTCTAAATAACACGTTTTATGAAAACTGCTATTTTGCAGCAGTTTTGAAGTAAAATCAGCAAAAACGTTTATCATGACCAAATTTTTAAAAAGTTAAAATTACAGTGCCAGTGCAAAATTGTGCAAAACGTCCGTTTTAGCCTCTAAATAACACGCTTTATGAAAAGTGCTATTTTGCAGTGTTTGCAGCAGTTTTCCAGTAAAAACAGGAAAAACGTTTATCATGACCAAATTTTAAAAACGTTAAAATTCCAGTGCCAGTGCAAAATTGTTCAAAACGTTCGTTTTACCCTCTAAATAACACGTTTTATGAAAACTGCTATTTTGCAGCAGTTTTGAAGTAAAATCAGCAAAAACGTTTATCATGACCAAATTTTTAAAAAGTTAAAATTACAGTGCCAGTGCAAAATTGTGCAAAACGTCCGTTTTAGCCTGTAAATAACACGCTTTATGAAAAGTGCTATTTTGCAGTGTTTGCAGCAGTTTTCCAGTAAAAACAGGAAAAACGTTTATCATGACCAAATTTTAAAAACGTTAAAATTCCAGTGCCAGTGCAAAATTGTTCAAAACGTTCGTTTTACCCTTTAAATAACACGTTTTATGAAAACTGCTATTTTGCAGCAGTTTTGAAGTAAAATCAGCAAAAACGTTTATCATGACCAAATTTTAAAAAAGTTAAAATTACAGTACCAGTGGAAAATTGTGCAAAACGTTCGTTTTAGCCTGTAAATAACACGTTTTATAAAAACTGCTATTTTGCAGTGTTTGCAGCAGTTATCCAGTAACAACAGCAAAAACCTTTATCACGACCAAATTTTTAAAAACTTAAAATTACAAGAAAGTGCAAAGTTGTGCAAAACGTTCGTTTTAGCCTCTAAATAACACGTTTTATGAAAACTGCTATTTTACGTGTTTGCAGCAGTTTTCCAGTAAAAACAGGAAAAACGTTTGTCATGTCCAAATTTTTAAAAAGTTAAAATTACAATGAAAGTGCAAAGTTGTGGAAAACGTTCGTTTTATCCTCTAAATAACACGTTTTATAAAAACTGCTATTTTGCAGTGTTTGCAGCAGTTTTCCAGTAAAAACAGCAAAAACGTTTATCATGACCAAATTTTAAAAAAATTAAAATTACAGTGCAATTGCAAAATTGTGCAAAACGTTCGTTTTAGCCTCTAAATAACACGTTTTATGAAAATTCCTATTTTGCAGTGTTTGCAGCAGTTTTCCACTAAAAACAGGAAAAACGTTTATCATGACCAAATTTTTAAAAAGTTAAAATTACAGTGCCAGTGCAAAATTGTGGAAAACGTTCGTTTTATCCTCTAAATAACACGTTTTATAAAAACTGCTATTTTGCAGTGTTTGCAGCAGTTTTCCAGTAAAAACAGCAAAAACGTTTATCATGACCAAATTTTAAAAAAATTAAAATTACAGTGCAATTGCAAAATTGTGCAAAACGTTCGTTTTAGCCTCTAAATAACACGTTTTATGAAAATTCCTATTTTGCAGTGTTTGCAGCAGTTTTCCACTAAAAACAGGAAAAACGTTTATCATGACCAAATTTTTAAAAAGTTAAAATTACAGTGCCAGTGCAAAATTGTGGAAAACGTTCGTTTTAGCCTCTAAATAACACGTTTTATGAAAATTTCTATTTTCCAGTGTTTGCAGCAGTTTTCCAGTAAAAACAGCAAAAACGTTTATCATGACCAAATTTCAAAAAAAGGTAAAATTACAGTGCCAGTGCAAAATTGTGCAAAACCATCCTATTAGCCTCTAAATAACACGTTTTAAGAAAACTGATATTTTGCAGTGTTTGCAGCAGTTTTCCAGTAAAAACAGGAAAAACGTTTATCATGACTAAATTTTAAAAAAATTTAAATTACAGTGCCAGTGCAAAATTGTGCAAAACGTTCGTTTTAGCCTCTAAATAACACGTTTTATGAAAATTTCTATTTTCCATAGTTTGCAGCAGTTTTCCAGTAAAAACAGCAAAAACGTTTATCATGACCAAATTTCAAAAAAAGGTAAAATTAGAGTGCCAGTGCAAAATTGTGCAAAACGTTCGTTTTAGCCTGTAAATAACAAGTTTTATGAAAACTGCTATTTTGCAGTGTTTCCAGCAGTTTTCCAGTAAAAAGAGCAAAAACGTTTATCATGACCAAATTTCAAAAAAAGGTAAAATTACAGTGCCAGTGCAAAATTGTGCAAAACCATCCTCTTAGCCTCTAAATAACACGTTTTAAGAAAACTGCTATTTTGCAGTGTGTGCAGGAGTTTTCCAGTAAAAACAGGAAAAACTTTTATCATGACCAATTTTTAAAAAACTTAAAATTACGGTACCAGTGCAAAATTGTGCAAAACGTTCGTTTTAGCCTCTAAATAAGACGTTTTATGAAAACTGCTATTTTGCAGCAGTTTTCCAGTAAAAACAGCAAAAACGTTTATCATGACCAAATTTTAAAAAACTTAAAATTACAGTACCAGTGGAAAATTGTATAAAACGTTTGTTTTAGCCTGTAAATAACACGTTTTATGAAAACCGCTTCTTTACAGTGTTTGCAGCAGTTATCCAAATTTTAAAAACGTTAAAATGAAAGTTCGAGTGCAAAATTGTGGAAAACGTTCGTTTTAGCCTCTAAATAACACGTTTTATGAAAATTTCTATTTTGCAGTGTGTGCAGGAGTTTTCCAGTAAAAACAGGAAAAACTTTTATCATGACCAATTTTTAAAAAACTTAAAATTACGGTACCAGTGCAAAATTGTAAAAAACGTTCGTTTTAGCGTCTAAATAACACGTTTTATGAAAACTGCTATTTTGTAGCAGTTTTCCAGTAAAATCAGCAAAAACGTTTATCCTGACCAAATTTTAAAAAAGTTAAAATTACAGTACCAGTGGAAAATTGTGCAAAACGTTCGTTTTAGCCTGTAAATAACACGTTTTATAAAAACTGCTATTTTGCAGTGTTTGCAGCCGTTATCCAGTAACAACAGCAAAAACCTTTATCACGACCAAATTTTTAAAAAGTTAACATTACAATGAAAGTGCAAAGTTGTGCAAAACGTTCGTTTTAGCCTCTAAATAACATGTTTTATGAAAACTGCTATTTTACGTGTTTGAAGCAGTTTTCCAGTAAAAACAGCAAAAACGTTTGTCATGTCCAAATTTTCAAAAAGTTAAAATTACAATGAAAGTGCAAAGTTGTGGAAAACGTTCGTTTTAGCCTCTAAATAACACGTTTTATAAAAACTGCTACTTTGCAGTGTTTGCAGCAGTTTTCCAGTAAAAACAGCAAAACGTTTATCATGACCAAATTTTAAAAAAGTTAAAATTCCAATGCCAGTGCAAAATTTGGCAAAACGTTCGCTTTAGCCTCTAAATAACACGTTTTATCAAAACCGCTATTTTGCAGTGTTTGCAGCAGTTTTCCAGTAAAAACATAAAAAACGTTTATCATGAGCAAATTTTAAAAAAGTTAAAATTACAGTGCCAGTGCAAAATTGTGCAAAACGTTCGTTTTAGCCTCTAAATAACACGTTTTATGAAAACTACTATTTTGCAGCAGTTTTCCAGTAAAAAAAGCAAAAACCTTTATGAAAGGCAAATTTTAAAAAAGTTAAAATTACAGTACCAGTGCAAAATTGTGCAAAACGTTTGTTTTAGCCTCTAAATAACACGTTTTAAGAAAATTCCTATTTTGCAGTGTTTGCAGCAGTTTTCCAGTAAAAACAGCAAAACGTTTATCATGACCAAATTTTAAAAAACATTAAAAATACAGTGCCAGTGCAAAATTGTGCAAAACGTTCGTTTTATTATCTAAATAATACGTTTTATGAAAAACTGCTATTTTGCAGTGTTTGCAGCAGTTTTCCAGTAAAAACAGCAAAAACGTTCATCATGACCAAATTTTAAAAATGTTAAAATTACAGTGCAATTGCAAAATTGTGCCAAACCTTCGTTTTAGCCTCTAAATAACACTTTTTATGAAAACTACTATTTTGGAGCAGTTTTCCAGTAAAAGCAGCAAAAACGTTTATCATAACCAAATTTCAAAAAAAGGCAAAATTACAGTGCCAGTGTAAAATTGTGCAAAACCATCCTTTTAGCCTCTAAATAACACGTTTTATGAAAATTCCTATTTTGCAGTGTTTGCAGCAGTTTTCCAGTTAAAAACAGCAAAAACGTTTATCATGACCAAATCTTAAAAACGTTAAAATTACAGTGCCAGTGCAAAATTGTGGAAAACGTTCGTTTTAGCCTCTAAATAACACGATTTATAAAGAGTGCTATTTTGTACTGTTTGTAGCAGTTTTCCAGTAAAAACAGCAAAAACGTTTATCATGACCACATTTTAAAGAAGTTAAAATTACAGTGCCAGTGCAAAATTGTGCAAAACGTTCGTTTTAGCGTCTAAATAACACGTTTTATGAAGACTGCTATTTTGCAGTGTTTGCAGCGGTTTCCAGTAAAAACAGCAAAAACGTTTATCATGATGAAGTTTTAAAAAAGTTAAAATTACAGTGCCAGTGCAAAATTGTGCAAAACTTTCGTTTTAGCCTCCAAATACCAGGTTTTATGAAAAGTACTATTTTGCAGTGTTTGCAGCACTTTTCCAGTAAAAGCAGCAAAAACCTTTATCATGACCAAATTTGAAAAAAGTTAAAATTACAGTGCCAGTGCAAAATTGTGCAAAACTTTCGTTTTAGCCTCCAAATACCAGGCTTTATGAAAACTGCTATTTTGCAGTCTTTGTAGAATTTTTCCAGTAAAAACAGCAAAAACGTTTATCATGACCAAATTTTAAAAAAGTTAAAAGTTCCAAGCCAGTGCAAAACTGTGCAAAACGTTCTTTTTAGCCTTTAAATAACACGTTTTATGAAAACCACTATTTTGCAGTGTTTGCAGCACTTTTCCAGTAAAAGCAGCAAAAACCTTTATCATGACCAAATTTGAAAAAAGTTAAAATTACAGTGCCAGTGCAAAAATGTGCAAAACTTTCGTTTTAGCCTCTAAATAACACGTTTTATGAAAACTGCTATTTTGCAGTTTTTGTAGCAGTTTTCCAGTAAAAACAGCAAAAACGTTTATTATGACCAAATTTTAAAAAAGTTAAAAGAACCAAGCCAGTGCAAAATTGTGCAAAACGTTCGTTTTAGCCTCTAAATAACACGCGTTATGAAAACTGCTATTTTGCAGTGTTTGTAGAATTTTTCCAGTAAAAACAGCAAAAACTTTTATCATGACCAAATTTTAAAAAAGTTAAAAGTACCAAGCCAGTGCAAAATTGTGCAAAACGTTCTTTTTAGCCTTTAAATAACACGTTTTATGAAAACTACTATTTAGCAGTGTTTGCAGCATTTTTCCAGTAAAAGCAGCAAAAACCTTTATCAAGACCAAATTTTAAAAAAGTTAAAAGTACCAAGCCAGTGCAAAATTGTGCAAAACGTTCTTTTTAGCCTTTAAATAACACGTTTTATGAAAACTACTATTTAGCAGTGTTTGCAGCACTTTTCCAGTAAAAGCAGCAAAAACCTTTATCATGACCAAATTTCAAAAAAAAGTTAAAATTACAGTGCCAGTGCAAAATTGTGCAAAACTTTCGTTTAAGCCTCTAAATAACACGTTTTATGAAAACTGCTATTTTGCAGTGTTTGCAGAACTTTTCCAGTAAAAACAGCAAAAACTTTTATCATGACCAAATTTCAAAAAAGTTAAAATTACAGTGCCAGTTCAAAATTGTGCGAAACGTTCGTTTTAGCCTCTAAATAACACGTTTTATAAAAAGTGCTATTTTGTATTCTTTGCAGCAGTTTTCCAGTAAATAACCGCAAAAACGTTTATCATGACCAAATTTTAAAAAAGTTAAAATTGTAGTGCCATCGCAAAATTGTGGAAAACGTTCGTTTTAGCCTCTAAATAACACGTTTTATAAAAACTGCTTTTTTGGAGCAGTTTTCCAGTAAAAGCAGCAAAAACGTTTATCATGACCAAATTTTAAAAAAGTTAAAAGTACCAAGCCAGTGCAAAATTGTGCAAAACGTTCTTTTTAGCCTTTAAATAACACGTTTTATGAAAACTACTATTTAGCAGTGTTTGCAGCACTTTTCCAGTAAAAGCAGCAAAAACCTTTATCATGACCAAATTTCAAAAAAAAGTTAAAATTTCAGTGCCAGTGCAAAATTGTGCAAAGCGTTCGTTTTAGCCTCTAAATAACACGTTTTATAAAAACTGCTATTTTGCATTCTTTGCAGCAGTGTTCCAGTAAAAACAGCAAAAACGTTTATCATGACCAAATTTTAAAAAAGTTAAAATTACAGTGCCAGTGGAAAATTGTGCAAAACGTTCGCTTTAGCCTCTAAATAACACGTTTTATGAAAACTGCTATTTTGCAGTGTTTGGATCAGTTTTGCAGTAAAACCATCCAAAACGTTTATCATGACCAAATTTTAAAAAAGTTAAAATTACAGTGCCAGTGCAAAATTGTGCAAAACGTTCGTTGTAGCCTCTAAATCACACGTTTTATGAAGACTGCTATTTTGCAGTCTTTGCAGCAGTTTTCCAGTAAAAAGAGCAAAAACGTTTATCATGACCAAATTTTAAAAAAGTTAAAATTACAGTGGGAGTGCAAAATTGTGCAAAACTTTCGTTCTAGCCTATAAAAAACCAGTTTATGAAAACTGCTATTTTGCAGTGTTTGTAGCACTTTTAGAGTAAAAACAGCAAAAACGTTTATGATGACCAAATTTTCAAAAAGTTAAAGTTACAATGCCAGTGCAAAATTGTGGAAAACGTTCGCTTTAGCCTCTAAATAACACGTTTTATGAAAACTGCTATTTTGCAGTGTTTGCAACAGTTTTCAGTAAAACCAGCCAAAAAGTTTATCATGACCAAATTTTAAAAAAGTTAAAATTACAGTGCCAGTGCAAAATTGTGCAAAACGTTCGTTTTAGCGTCCTAATAACACGATTTATAAAAGCTACTATTTTGCAGTGTTTGCAGCAGTTTTCCAGTAAAAACAGCAAAAACGTTTATCATGACCAAATTTTAAAAAAGCTAAAATTACAATGGCAGTGCAAAATTTTGGAAAACCCTCCCTTTAGGCTCTAAATAACACGTTTTATGAAAACTGCTATTTTGCAGTGTTTGCAGCAGTTTTCCAGTAAACACAGCAAAAACGTTTATCATGACCAACTTTTAAACAAGTTAAAATTACAGTGCCAGTGCAAAATTGTGCAAAACGTTTGTTTTATTTTCTAAATACCACGTTAAATGAAAAGTGCTATTTTGCAGTGTTTGCAGCACTTTTCCAGTAAAACCAGCCAAAAAGTTTATCATGACCAAATTTTATAAAAAATAAAATTACAATGCCAGTGCAAAATTTTGGAAAACGTTCGCTTTAGCCTCTAAATAACACGTTTTATGAAAACTGTTATTATGCAGTGTTTGCATCAGTTTTCCACTAAAACCAGGAAAAACGTTTATCATGACCAAATTTTAAAAAAGTTAAAATTACCGTGCCAGTGAAAAATTGTGCAAAACGTTCGTTTTAGCCTCTAAATAACACGTTTTATAAAAACTGCTTTTTTGCAGCAGTTTTCCAGTAAAAACAGCAAAAACGTTTATCATGACCAAATTTTAAAAAAGTTAAAATTACAGTGCCAGTGCAAAATTGTGCAAAGTGTTCGTTTTCGCCTCTAAATAACACGTTTTATGAAAACTGCTATTTTGCAGTGTTTGCAGCAGTTTTCCAGTAAAAACAGCAAAAACGTTTATCATAACCAATTTTTAAAAAAGTTAAAATTACAGTGCCAGTGCAAAATAGTGCAAACGTTCGTTTTAGCGTCTAAATAACACGTTTTATGAAAAGTACTATTTTGCAGTGTTTGCAGCAGTTTTCCAGTAAAAACAGCAAAAACGTTTATCATGACCAATTTTTAAAAAAGGTAAAATTACAGTGCCAGTGCAAAAATGTGCTAAACGTTCGCTTTAGCCTCTAAATAACACGTTTTATGAAAACTGCTATTTTGCAGTGTTTGCAGCAGTTTTCAAGTAAAAACAGCAAAAACGTTTATCATGACCAATTTTTAAAAAAGGTAAAATTACAGTGGCAGTGCAAAATTGTGCAAAACGTTCGTTTTACCCTATAAATAACACGTTTTATGAAAACTACTTTTTTGCAGTGTTTGCAGCAGTTTTCCAGTAAAAACAGCAAAAACGTTTATCATGACCAATTTTTAAAAAAGTTAAAATTACAGTGCAAGTGCAAAATTGTGCAAAACGTGCGTTTTAGCGTCTAAATAACACGTTTTATAAAAACTGCTATTTTGCAGTCTTTGCAGCAGTTTTCCAGTAAAAACAGCAAAAACGTTTATCATGACCAATTTTTAAAAAAGTTAAAATTACAGTGCCAGTGCAAAATAGTGCAAACGTTCGTTTTAGCCTCTAAATAACACGTTTTATGAAAACTGCTATTTTGCAGTGTTTGCAGCAGTTTTCCAGTAAAAACAGCAAAAACGTTTATCATGACCAATTTTTAAAAAAGTTAAAATTACAGTGCCACTGCAAAGTTGTGCAAAACGTTCGTTTTAGCGTCTAAATAACACGTTTTATGAAAACTACTATTTTGCAGTGTTTGCAGCAGTTTTCCAGTAAAAACAGCAAAAACAATTCTCATGAGTAATTTTTAAAAAAGTTAAAATTACAGTGCCACTGCAAAATTGTGCAAAACGTTCGTTTTAGCTTCTAAATAACACGTTTATTGAAAACTAATATTTTGCAGTGTTTCCAGCAGTTTTCCAGTAAAAACAGCAAAAACGTTTATCATGACCAATTTTTAAAAAAGTTAAAATTACAGTGCCAGTGCAAAATTGTGCAAAACGTTCGTTTCAGCCTCTAAATAAAACGTTTTATGAAAACTACTATTTTGCAGTATTTGCAGCAGTTTTCCAGTAAAAACAGCAAAAACAATTCTCATGACCAATTTTTAGAAAAGTTAGAATTACAGTGCCGGTGGAAAATTGTGCAAAACGTTCGTTTTAGCGTCTAAATAACACGTTTTATGAAAACTACTATTTTGCAGTGTTTGCAGCAGTTTTCCAGTAAAAACAGCAAAAACGTTTATCATGACCAATTTTTAAAAAAGGTAAAATTACAGTGCCAGTGCAAAATTGTGGAAAACGTTCGTTTTAGCCTCTAAATAACACGTTTTATAAAAACTACTATTTTGCAGTGTTTGCAGCAGTTTTCCAGTAAAAACAGCAAAAACGTTTATCATGACCAATTTTTAAAAAAGGTAAAATTACAGTGCCAGTGCAAAATTGTGCAAAACGTTCGTTTTAGCCTCTAAATAACACGTTTTATGAAAACTGCTATTTTGGAGTGTTTGCAGCAGTTTTCCAGTAAAAACAGCAAAAACGTTTATCATGACCAATTTTTAAAAAAGTTAAAATTACAGTGCCAGTGCAAAATTGTGCAAAACGTTCGTTTTAGCCTCTAAATAACACGCGTTATGAAAAATACTATTTGGCAGTGTTTGCAGCAGCTTTCCAGTAAAAACAGCAAAAAGGTTTATCATGACCAATTTTTCAAAAAGTGAAAATTACAGTGCCAGTGCAAAATTGTGCAAAACGTTCGTTTTAGCGTCTAAATAACACTTTTTATGAAAACTACTATTTTGCAGTGTTTGCAGCAGTTTTGCAGTAAAAACAGCAAAAACGTTTATCATGACCAATTTTTAAAAAAGTTAAAATTACAGTGCCAGTGCAAAATTGTGCAAAACCTTTGTTTTAGCCTCTAAATAACACGTTTTATGAAAACTGCTATTTTGCAGTTTTTGCAGCAGTTTTCCAGTAAAAACAGCAAAAACGTTTATCATGACCAATTTTTAAAAAAGTTAAAATTACAGTGCCAGTGCAAAATTGTGCAAAACGTTCGTTTTATTGTCTAAATAACACGTTTTATGAAAACTACTATTTTGCAGTGTTTTCAGCAGTTTTCCAGTAAAAACAGCAAAAACGTTTATCATGACCAATTTTTAAAAAAGTTAAAATTACAGTGCCAGTGCAAAATTGTGCAAAACGTTCGTTTTAGCCTCTAAATAACACGTTTTATGAAAACTGCTATTTTGCAGTGTTTGCAGCAGTTTTCCAGTAAAAACAGCAAAAACGTTTATCATGACCAATTTTTAAAAAAGGTAAAATTACAGTGCCAGTGCAAAATTGTGCAAAACGTTCGTTTTATTGTCTAAATAACACGTTTTATGAAAACTACTATTTTGCAGTGTTTGCAGCAGTTTTCCAGTAAAAACAGCAAAAACGTTTATCATGACCAATTTTTAAAAAAGTTAAAATTACAGTTCCAGTGCAAAATTGTGCAAAACGTTCGTTTTAGCCTCTAACCAACACGTTTTATGAAAACTACTATTTTGCAGTGTTTGCAGCAGTTTTCCAGTAAAAACAGCAAAAACGGTTATTATGACCAATTTTTAAAAAAGTTAAAATTACAGTGCCACTGGTAAGTTGTGCAAAACGTTCGTTTTAGCGTCTAAATAACACGTTTTAGGAAAACTACTATTTTCCAGTTTTTGCAGCAGTTTTCCAGTAAAAACAGCAAAAACGTTTATCATGACCAATTTTTAAAAAAGTTAAAATTACAGTGCCACTGCAAAATTGTGCAAAACGTTCGTTTTAGCGTCTAAATAACACGTTTTATTAAAACTACTATTTTGCAGTGTTTGCAGCAGTTTTCCAGTAAAAACAGCAAAAACGTTTATCATGACCAATTTTTAAAAAAGTTAAAATTACAGTGCCAGTGCAAAATTGTGCAAAACGTTCGTTTTAGCCTCTAAATAACACGCGTTATGAAAAATACTATTTGGCAGTGTTTGCAGCAGCTTTCCAGTAAAAACAGCAAAAAGGTTTATCATGACCAATTTTTAAAAAAGGTAAAATTACAGTGCCAGTGCAAAATTGTGCAAAACGTTCGTTTTAGCCTCTAAATAACACGTTTTATGAAAACTGCTATTTTGGAGTGTTTGCAGCAGTTTTCCAGTAAAAACAGCAAAAACGTTTATCATGACCAATTTTTTAAAATGTTAAAATTACAGTGCCACTGCAAAATTGTGCAAAACGTTCGTTTTAGCGTCTAAATAACACGTTTTATGAAAACTACTATTTTGCAGTGTTTGCAGCAGTTTTCCAGTAAAAACAGCAAAAACGTTTATCATGACCAATTTTTAAAAAAGTTAAAATTACAGTGCCAGTGCAAAATTGTGCAAAACGTTCGTTTTAGCCTCTAAATAACACGCGTTATGAAAAATACTATTTTGCAGTGTTTGCAGCAGTTTTCCAGTAAAAACAGCAAAAACGTTTATCATGACCAATTTTTAAAAAAGGTAAAATTACAGTGCCAGTGCAAAATTGTGCAAAACGTTCGTTTTAGCCTCTAAATAACACGTTTTATGAAAACTGCTATTTTGGAGTGTTTGCAGCAGTTTTCCAGTAAAAACAGCAAAAACGTTTATCATGACCAATTTTTTAAAATGTTAAAATTACAGTGCCAGTGCAAAATTGTGCAAAACGTTCGTTTTAGCCTCTAAATATCACGTTTTATGAAAACTACTATTTTGCAGTGTTTGCAGCAGTTTTCCAGTAAAAACAGCAAAAACGTTTATCATGACCAATTTTTAAAAAAGTTAAAATTACAGTGCCAGTGCAAAATTGTGCAAAACGTTCGTTTTAGCCTCTAAATAACACGTTTTATGAAAACTACTATTTTGCAGTGTTTGCAGCAGTTTTCCAGTAAAAACAGCAAAAACGTTTATCATGACCAATTTTTAAAAAAGTTAAAATTACAGTGCCAGTGCAAAATTGTGCAAAACGTTCCTTTTAGCCTCTAAATAACACGTTTTATGAAAACTACTATTTTGCAGTGTTTGCAGCAGTTTTCCAGTAAAAACAGCAAAAACGTTTATCATGACCAATTTTTAGAAAAGTTAAAATTACAGTGCCAGTGCAAAATTGTGCAAAACGTTCGTTTTAGCCTCTAAATAACACGTTTTATAAAAACTGCTATTTTGCAGTGTTTGCAGCAGTTTTCCAGTAAAAACAGCAAAAACGTTTCTCATGACCAATTTTTAAAATTGTTAAAATTACAGTGTCAGTGGAAAATAGTGCAAACGTTCGTTTTAGCGTCTAAATAACACGTTTTATGAAAACTGCTATTTTACAGTGTTTGCAGCAGTTTTCCAGTAAAAACAGCAAAAACGTTTATCATGACCAATTTTTAAAAAAGTTAAAATTACAGTGCCACTGCAAAGTTATGGAAAACGTTCGTTTTAGCGTCTAAATAACACGTTTTATGAAAACTACTATTTTCCAGTTTTTGCAGCAGTTTTCCAGTAAAAACAGCAAAAACAATTCTCATGAGTAATTTTTAAAAAAGTTAAAATTACAGTGCCAGTGCAAAATTGTGCGAAACGTTCGTTTTAGCGTCTAAATAACATTTTATTGAAAACTAATATTTTGCAGTGTTTCCAGCAGTTTTCCAGTAAAAACAGCAAAAACGCTTATCATAACCAATTTTTAAAAAGTTAAAATTACAGTGCCAGTGCAAAAGTGTGGAAAACGTCCGTTTTAGCCTCTAAATATCACGTTTTATGAAAACTACTATTTTGCAGTGTTTGCAGCAGTTTTCCAGTAAAAACAGCAAAAACGTTTATCATGACCAATTTTTAAAAAAGTTAAAATTACACTGCCAGTGCAAAATTGTGCAAAACGTTCGTTTTAGCCTCTAAATAACACGTTTTATGAAAACTACTATGGAGTGTTTGCAGCAGTTTTCCAGTAAAAACAGCAAAAACGTTTATCATGACCAATTTTTAAAAAAGATAAAATTACAGTGCCAGTGCAAAATTGTGCAAAAAGTTCGTTTTAGCCTCTAAATAACACGTTTTATGAAAACTGCTATTTTGCAGTGTTTGTAGCAGTTTTCCAGTAAAAACAGCAAAAACGTTTATCATGACCAATTTTTAAAAAAGTTAAAATTACAGTGCCAGTGCAAAATTGTGCAAAACGTTCGTTTTAGCGTCTAAATAACACGTTTTATGAAAACTACTATTTTGCAGTGTTTGCAGCAGTTTTCCAGTAAAAACAGCAAAAACGTTTACCATGACCAATTTTTAAAAAAAGGTAAAATTACAGTGCCAGTGCAAAATTGTGCCAAACGTTCGTTTTAGCCTCTAAATAACACGTTTTATGAAAACTACTATTTTGCAGTGTTTGCAGCAGTTTTCACGTAAAAACAGGAGAAACGTTTATGATGACCAATTTTTAAAAAAGTTAAAATTACAGTGCCAGTGCAAAATTGTGCAAAACGTTCGTTTTAGCGTCTAAATAACACGTTTTATGAAAACTACTATTTTGCAGTGTTTGCAGCAGTTTTCCAGTAAAAACAGCAAAAATGTTTATCATGACAAATTTTTAAAAAAGTTAAATTTACAGTGCCAGTGCAAAATTTTGCAAAACGTTCGTTTTACCCTCTAAATAACACTTTTTATGAAAACTACTATTTTGCAGTGTTTGCAGCAGTTTCCAGTAAAAACAGCAAAAACGTTTATCATGACCAATTTTTAAAAAAGTTAAAATTACAGTGCCAGTGCAAAATTGTGCAAAACGTTCGTTTTAGCCTCTAAATAACACGTTTTATGAAAACTTTTTTTTTGCAGTGTTTGCAGCAGTTTTCCAGTAAAAACAGCAAAAACGTTTATCATGACCAATTTTTAAAAAAGTTAAAATTACAGTGCCAGTGCAAAATTGTGCAAAACGTTCGTTTTAGCCTCTAAATAACACGTTTTATGAAAACTACTATTTTGCAGTGTTTGCAGCAATTTTCCAGTAAAAACAGCAAACACGTTTATCATGACCAATTTTTAAAACAGTTAAAATTACAGTGCCAGTGGAAAATTGTGCAAAACGTTCGTTATAGCGTCTAGATAACACGTTTTATGAAAACTACTATTTTGCAGTGTTTGCAGCAGTTTTCCAGTAAAAACAGCAAAAACGTTTATCATGACCAATTTTTAAAAAAGGTAAAATTACAGTGCCAGTGCAAAATTGTGCAAAACGTTCGTTTCAGCCTCTAAATAACACGTTTTATAAAAATTACTATTTTGCAGTGTTTGCAGCAGTTTTCCAGTAAAAACAGCAAAAACGTTTATCATGACCAATTTTTAAAAAAGTTAAAATTACAGTGCCAGTGCAAAATTGTGCAAAACGTTCGTTTTAGCGTCTAAATAACACGTTTTATGAAAACTACTATTTTGCAGTGTTTGCTGCAGTTTTCCAGTAAAAACAGCAAAAACGTTTATTATGACCAAGTTTTAAAAAAGTGAAAATTACAGTTCCAGTGCAAAAGTGTGCAAAACGTTCGTTTTAGCCTCTAAATAACACGTTTTATGAAAACTACTATTTTGCAGTGTTTGCAGCAGTTTTCCAGTAAAAACAGCAAAAACGTTTATCATGACCAATTTTTAAAAAAGTTAAAATTACAGTGCCAGTGCAAAATTGTGCAAAACGTTCGTTTTAGCCTCTAAATAACACGTTTTATGAAAACTACTATTTTGCAGTGTTTGCAGCAGTTTTCCAGTAAAAACAGCAAAAACGTTTATCATGACCAAGTTTTAAAAAAGTGAAAATTACAGTGCCAGTGCAAAAGTGTGGAAAACGTCCGTTTTAGCCTCTAAATATCACGTTTTATAAAAACTACTATTTTGCAGTGTTTCCAGCAGTTTTCCAGTAAAAACAGCAAAAACGTTTATCATGACCAATTTTTAAAAAAGTTAAAATTACAGTGCCAGTGCAAAATTGTGCAAAACGTTCGTTTCAGCCTCTAAATAACACGTTTTATGAAAACTACTATTTTGCAGTGTTTGCAGCAGTTTTCCAGTAAAAACAGCAAAAACGTTTATCATGACCAATTTTTAAAAAAGTTAAAATTACAGTGCCAGTGCAAAATTGTGCAAAACGTTCGTTTTAGCGTCTAAATAACACGTTTTATGAAAACTACTATTTTGCAGTGTTTGCAGCAGTTTTCCAGTAAAAACAGCAAAAACGTTTATCATGACCAATTTTTAAAAAAGTTAAAATTACAGTGCCAGTGCAAAAGTGTGGAAAACGTTCGTTTTAGCCTCTAAATAACACGTTTTATGAAACTACTATTTTGCAGTGTTTGCAGCAGTTTTCCAGTAAAAACAGCAAAAACGTTTATCATGACCAATTTTTAAAGAAGTTAAAATTACAGTGCCAGTGCAAAATTGTGCAAAACTTTCGTTTTAGCCTCTAAATAACAGGTTTTATAAAAACTGCTAATTTGCAGTGTTTGCAGCAGTTTTCCGGTAAAAACAGCAAAAACGTTTATCATGACCAATTTTTAAAAAAGTTAAAATTACAGTGCCAGTGCAAAATTGTGCAAAACGTTCGTTTTAGCCTCTAAATAACACGTTTTATGAAAACTAGTATTTTGCAGTGTTTGCAGCAGATTTCCAGTAAAAAAAGCAAAAACGTTTATCATGACCAATTTTTAAAACAGTTAAAATTACAGTGCCAGTGGAAAATTGTGCAAAACGTTCGTTATAGCGTCTAGATAACACGTTTTATGAAAACTACTATTTTGCAGTGTTTGCAGCAGTTTTCCAGTAAAAACAGCAAAAACGTTTATCATGACCAAATTTTAAAAAAGTTAAAATTACAGTGCCAGTGCAAAATTGTGCAAAACGTTCGTTTTAGCGTCTAAATAACACGTTTTATGAAAACTACTATTTTGCAGTGTTTGCAGCAGTTTTCCAGTAAAAACAGCAAAAACGTTTATCATGACCAAATTTTAAAAAAGTTAAAATTACAGTGCCAGTGCAAAATTGTGCAAAACGTTCGTTTTAGCGTCTAAATAACACGTTTTATGAAAACTGCTATTTTGCAGTGTTTGCAGCAGTTTTCCAGTAAAAACAGCAAAAACGTTTATCATGACCAATTTTTAAAGAAGTTAAAATTACACTGCCAGTGCAAAATTGTGCAAAACTTTCGTTTTAGCCTCTAAATAACAGGTTTTATAAAAACTGCTAATTTGCAGTGTTTGCAGCAGTTTTCCGGTAAAAACAGCAAAAACGTTTATCATGACCAATTTTTAAAAAAGTTAAAATTACAGTGCCAGTGCAAAATTGTGCAAAACGTTCGTTTTAGCGTCTAAATAACACGTTTTATAAAAACTGCTAATTTGCAGTGTTTGCAGCAGTTTTCCAGTAAAAACAGCAAAAACGTTTATCATGACCAATTTTTAAAAAAGTTAAAATTACAGTGCCAGTGCAAAATTGTGCAAAACGTTCGTTTTAGCCTCTAAATAACACGTTTTATGAAAACTAGTATTTTGCAGTGTTTGCAGCAGATTTCCAGTAAAAAAAGCAAAAACGTTTATCATGACCAATTTTTAAAACAGTTAAAATTACAGTGCCAGTGGAAAATTGTGCAAAACGTTCGTTATAGCGTCTAGATAACACGTTTTATGAAAACTACTATTTTGCAGTGTTTGCAGCAGTTTTCCAGTAAAAACAGCAAAAACGTTTATCATGACCAAATTTTAAAAAAGTTAAAATTACAGTGCCAGTGCAAAATTGTGCAAAACGTTCGTTTTAGCGTCTAAATAACACGTTTTATGAAAACTACTATTTTGCAGTGTTTGCAGCAGTTTTCCAGTAAAAACAGCAAAAACGTTTATCATGACCAAATTTTAAAAAAGTTAAAATTACAGTGCCAGTGCAAAATTGTGCAAAACGTTCGTTTTAGCGTCTAAATAACACGTTTTATGAAAACTGCTATTTTGCAGTGTTTGCAGCAGTTTTCCAGTAAAAACAGCAAAAACGTTTATCATGACCAATTTTTAAAGAAGTTAAAATTACACTGCCAGTGCAAAATTGTGCAAAACTTTCGTTTTAGCCTCTAAATAACAGGTTTTATAAAAACTGCTAATTTGCAGTGTTTGCAGCAGTTTTCCGGTAAAAACAGCAAAAACGTTTATCATGACCAATTTTTAAAAAAGTTAAAATTACAGTGCCAGTGCAAAATTGTGCAAAACGTTCGTTTTAGCGTCTAAATAACACGTTTTATAAAAACTGCTAATTTGCAGTGTTTGCAGCAGTTTTCCAGTAAAAACAGCAAAAACGTTTATCATGACCAATTTTTAGAAAAGTTAAAATTACAGTGCCAGTGCAAAATTGTGCAAAACGTTCGTTTTAGCGTCTAAATAACACGTTTTATGAAAACTACTATTTTGCCGTGTTTGCCGCAGTTTTCCAGTAAAAACAGCAAAAACGTTTATCATGACCAAATTTTAAAAAAGTTAAAATTACAGTGCCAGTGCAAAATTGTGCAAAACGTTCGTTTTAGCGTCTAAATAACACGTTTTATGAAAACTACTATTTTGCACTGTTTGCAGCAGTTTTCCAGTAAAAACAGCAAAAACGTTTATCATGACCAATTTTTAAAACAGTTAAAATTACAGTGCCACTGGTAAGTTGTGCAAAACTTTCGTTTTAGCGTCTAAATAACACGTTTTATGAAAACTACTATTTTGCAGTTTTTGCAGCAGTTTTCCAGTAAAAAATGCAAAAACGTTTCTCATGACCAATTTTTAAAAAAGTTAAAATTACAGTGCCAGTGCAAAATTGTGAAAAATGTTCGTTTTAGCCTCTAAATAACACGATTTATGAAAACTACTATTTTAAAGTGTTTGCAGCAGTTTTCCAGTAAAAACAGCAAAAACGTTTATCATGACCAATTTTTAAAAAAGGTAAAATTACAGTGCCAGTGCAAAATTGTGCAAAACGTTTGTTTTAGCCTCTAAATAACACGTTTTATGAAAACTGCTATTTTGGAGTGTTTGCAGCAGTTTTCCAGTAAAAACAGCAAAAACGTTTATCATGACCAATTTTTAAAAAAGTTAAAATTACAGTGCCAGTGCAAAATTGTGCAAAACGTTCGTTTTAGCCTCTAAATAACACGTTTTATGAAAACTATTATTTTGCAGTGTTTGCAGCAGTTTTCCAGTAAAAACAGCAAAAACGTTTATCATGACCAATTTTTAAAAAAGTTAAAATTACAGTGCCAGTGCAAAATTGTGCAAAACGTTCGTTTTAGCCTCTAAATAACACGTTTTATGAAAACTACTATTTTGCAGTGTTTGCAGCAGTTTTCCAGTAAAAACAGCAAAAACGTTTATCATGACCAATTTTTAAAAAAGTTAAAATTACAGTGCCAGTGGAAAATAGTGCAAACGTTTGTTTTAGCGTCTAAATAACACGTTTTATGAAAACTGCCATTTTGCAGTGTTTGCAGCAGTTTTCCAGTAAAAACAGCAAAAACGTTTATCATGACCAATTTTTAAAAAAGTTAAAATTACAGTGCCACTGCAAAGTTATGGAAAACGTTCGTTTTAGCGTCTAAATAACACGTTTTATGAAAACTACTATTTTCCAGTTTTTGCAGCAGTTTTCCATTAAAAACAGCAAAAACAATTCTCATGAGTAATTTTTAAAAAAGTTAAAATTACAGTGCCAGTGCAAAATTGTGCGAAACGTTCGTTTTAGCGTCTAAATAACATTTTATTGAAAACTAATATTTTGCAGTGTTTCCTGCAGTTTTCCAGTAAAAACAGCAAAAACGCTAATCATAACCAATTTTTAAAAAAGTTAAAATTACAGTGCCAGTGCAAAAGTGTGGAAAACGTCCGTTTTAGCCTCTAAATATCACGTTTTATGAAAACTACTATTTTGCAGTGTTTGCAGCAGTTTTCCAGTAAAAACAGCAAGAACGTTCATCATGACCAATTTTTAAAAAAGTTAAAATTACACTGCCAGTGCAAAATTGTGCAAAACGTTCGTTTTAGCCTCTAAATAACACGTTTTATGAAAACTACTGTGGAGTGTTTGCAGCAGTTTTCCAGTAAAAACAGCAAAAACGTTTATCATGACCAATTTTTAAAAAAGATAAAATTACAGTGCCAGTGCAAAATTGTGCAAAAAGTTCCTTTAAGCCTCTAAATAACACGTTTTATGAAAACTGCTATTTTGCAGTGTTTGTAGCAGTTTTCCAGTAAAAACAGCAAAAACGTTTATCATGACCAATTTTTAAAAAAGTTAAAATTACAGTGCCAGTGCAAAATTGTGCAAAACGTTCGTTTTAGCGTCTAAATAACACGTTTTATGAAAACTACTATTTTGCAGTGTTTGCAGCAGTTTTCCAGTAAAAACAGCAAAAACGTTTACCATGACCAATTTTTAAAAAAAGGTAAAATTACAGTGCCAGTGCAAAATTGTGCAAAACGTTCGTTTTAGCCTCTAAATAACACGTTTTATGAAAACTACTATTTTGCAGTGTTTGCAGCAGTTTTCCAGTAAAAACAGGAGAAACGTTTATCATGACCAATTTTTAAAAAAGTTAAAATTACAGTGCCAGTGCAAAATTGTGGAAAACGTTCGTTTTAGCGTCTAAATAACACGTTTTATGAAAACTACAATTTTGCAGTGTTTGCAGCAGTTTTCCAGTAAAAACAGCAAAAATGTTTATCATGACAAATTTTTAAAAAAGTTAAATTTACAGTGCCAGTGCAAAATTGTGCAAAACGTTCGTTTTACCCTCTAAATAACACTTTTTATGAAAACTACTATTTTGCAGTGTTTGCAGCAGTTTTCCAGTAAAAACAGCAAAAACGTTTATCATGACCAATTTTTAAAAAAGTTAAAATTACAGTGCCAGTGCAAAATTGTGCAAAACGTTCGTTTTAGCCTCTAAATAACACGTTTTATGAAAACTACTGTGGAGTGTTTGCAGCAGTTTTCCAGTAAAAACAGCAAAAACGTTTATCATGACCAATTTTTAAAAAAGATAAAATTACAGTGCCAGTGCAAAATTGTGCAAAAAGTTCGTTTAAGCCTCTAAATAACACGTTTTATGAAAACTGCTATTTTGCAGTGTTTGTAGCAGTTTTCCAGTAAAAACAGCAAAAACGTTTATCATGACCAATTTTTAAAAAAGTTAAAATTACAGTGCCAGTGCAAAATTGTGCAAAACGTTCGTTTTAGCGTCTAAATAACACGTTTTATGAAAACTACTATTTTGCAGTGTTTGCAGCAGTTTTCCAGTAAAAACAGCAAAAACGTTTACCATGACCAATTTTCAAAAAAAGGTAAAATTACAGTGCCAGTGCAAAATTGTGCAAAACGTTCGTTTTAGCCTCTAAATAACACGTTTTATGAAAACTACTATTTTGCAGTGTTTGCAGCAGTTTTCCAGTAAAAACAGGAGAAACGTTTATCATGACCAATTTTTAAAAAAGTTAAAATTACAGTGCCAGTGCAAAATTGTGCAAAACGTTCGTTTTAGCGTCTAAATAACACGTTTTATGAAAACTACTATTTTGCAGTGTTTGCAGCAGTTTTCCAGTAAAAACAGCAAAAATGTTTATCATGACAAATTTTTAAAAAAGTTAAATTTACAGTGCCAGTGCAAAATTGTGCAAAACGTTCGTTTTACCCTCTAAATAACACTTTTTATGAAAACTACTATTTTGCAGTGTTTGCAGCAGTTTTCCAGTAAAAACAGCAAAAACGTTTATCATGACCAATTTTTAAAAAAGTTAAAATTACAGTGCCAGTGCAAAATTGTGCAAAACGTTCGTTTTAGCCTCTAAATAACACGTTTTATGAAAACTTTTTTTTTGCAGTGTTTGCAGCAGTTTTCCAGTAAAAACAGCAAAAACGTTTATCATGACCAATTTTTAAAAAAGTTAAAATTACAGTGCCAGTGCAAAATTGTGCAAAACGTTCGTTTTAGCCTCTAAATAACACGTTTTATGAAAACTACTATTTTGCAGTGTTTGCAGCAGTTTTCCAGTAAAAACAGCAAAAACGTTTATCATGACCAATTTTTAAAAAAGTTAAAATTACAGTGCCAGTGCAAAATTGTGCAAAACGTTCGTTTTAGCCTCTAAATAACACGTTTTATGAAAACTACTATTTTGCAGTGTTTGCAGCAGTTTTCCAGTAAAAACAGCAAAAACGGTTATTATGACCAATTTTTAAAAAAGTTAAAAATACAGTGCCACTGGTAAGTTGTGCAAAACTTTCGTTTTAGCGTCTAAATAACACGTTTTATGAAAACTACTATTTTGCAGTTTTTGCAGCAGTTTTCCAGTAAAAACAGCAAAAACGTTTATCATGACCAATTTTTAAAAAAGTTAAAATTACAGTGCCAGTGCAAAATTGTGCAAAACGTTCGTTTTAGCCTCTAAATAACTCGTTTTATGAAAACTACTATTTTGCAGTGTTTGCAGCAGTTTTCCAGTAAAAACAGCAAAAACAATTCTCATGAGTAATTTTTAAAAAAGTTAAAATTACAGTGCCAGTGCAAAATTGTGCAAAACGTTCGTTTTAGCGTCTAAATAACATTTTATTGAAAACTAATATTTTGCAGTGTTTCCAGCAGTTTTCCAGTAAAAACAGCAAAAAAGCTTATCATGACCAATTTTTAAAAAAGTTAAAATTACAGTGCCAGTGCAAAAGTGTGGAAAACGTCCGTTTTAGCCTCTAAATATCACGTTTTATGAAAACTACTATTTTGCAGTGTTTGCAGCAGTTTTCCAGTAAAAAAAGAAAAAACGTTTATCATGACCAATTTTTAAAAAAGGTAAAATTACAGTGCCAGTGCAAAATTGTGCAAAACGTTCGTTTCAGCCTCTAAATAACACGTTTTATGAAAACTACTATTTTGCAGTGTTTGCAGCAGTTTTCCAGTAAAAACAGCAAAAACGTTTATCATGACCAATTTTTAAAAAAGTTAAAATTACAGTGCCAGTGCAAAATTGTGCAAAACGTTCGTTTTAGCCTCTAAATAACACGTTTTATGAAAACTACTATTTTGCAGTGTTTGCAGCAGTTTTCCAGTAAAAACAGCAAAAACGTTTATCATGACCAATTTTTAAAAAAGTTAAAATTACAGTGCCAGTGCAAAATTGTGCAAAACGTTCGTTTTAGCCTCTAAATAACACGTTTTATGAAAACTACTATTTTGCAGTGTTTGCAGCAGTTTTCCAGTAAAAACAGCAAAAACGTTTATCATGACCAATTTTTAAAAAAGTTAAAATTACAGTGCCAGTGCAAAATTGTGCAAAACGTTCGTTTTAGCCTCTAAATAACACGTTTTATGAAAACTACTATTTTGCAGTGTTTGCAGCAGTTTTCCAGTAAAAACAGCAAAAACGTTTATCATGACCAATTTTTAAAAAAGTTAAAATTACAGTGCCAGTGCAAAATTGTGCAAAACGTTCGTTTTAGCCTCTAAATAACACGTTTTATGAAAACTACTATTTTGCAGTGTTTGCAGCAGTTTTCCAGTAAAAACAGCAAAAACGTTTATCATGACCAAGTTTTAAAAAAGTGAAAATTACAGTGCCAGTGCAAAAGTGTGGAAAACGTCCGTTTTAGCCTCTAAATATCACGTTTTATAAAAACTACTATTTTGCAGTGTTTCCAGCAGTTTTCCAGTAAAAACAGCAAAAACGTTTATCATGACCAATTTTTAAAAAAGTTAAAATTACAGTGCCAGTGCAAAATTGTGCAAAACGTTCGTTTCAGCCTCTAAATAACACGTTTTATGAAAACTACTATTTTGCAGTGTTTGCAGCAGTTTTCCAGTAAAAACAGCAAAAACGTTTATCATGACCAATTTTTAAAAAAGTTAAAATTACAGTGCCAGTGCAAAATTGTGCAAAACGTTCGTTTTAGCGTCTAAATAACACGTTTTATGAAAACTACTATTTTGCAGTGTTTGCAGCAGTTTTCCAGTAAAAACAGCAAAAACGTTTATCATGACCAATTTTTAAAAAAGTTAAAATTACAGTGCCAGTGCAAAAGTGTGGAAAACGTTCATGTTAGCCTCTAAATAACACGTTTTATGAAACTACTATTTTGCAGTGTTTGCAGCAGTTTTCCAGTAAAAACAGCAAAAACGTTTATCATGACCAAATTTTAAAAAAGTTAAAATTACAGTGCCAGTGCAAAATTGTGCAAAACGTTCGTTTTAGCGTCTAAATAACACGTTTTATGAAAACTACTATTTTGTAGTGTTTGCAGCAGTTTTCCAGTAAAAACAGCAAAAACGTTTATCATGACCAAATTTTAAAAAAGTTAAAATTACAGTGCCAGTGCAAAATTGTCCAAAACGTTCGTTTTAGCGTCTAAATAACACGAACTACTATTTTGCAGTGTTTGCAGCAGTTTTCCAGTAAAAACAGCAAAAACGTTTATCATGACCAATTTTTAAAGAAGTTAAAATTACAGTGCCAGTGCAAAATTGTGCAAAACTTTCGTTTTAGCCTCTAAATAACAGGTTTTATAAAAACTGCTAATTTGCAGTGTTTGCAGCAGTTTTCCGGTAAAAACAGCAAAAACGTTTATCATGACCAATTTTTAAAAAAGTTAAAATTACAGTGCCAGTGGAAAATTGTGCAAAACGTTCGTTTCAGCCTCTAAATAACACGTTTTATGAAAACTACTATTTTGCAGTGTTTGCAGCAGTTTTCCAGTAAAAACAGCGAAAACGTTTATCATGACCAAATTTTAAAAAAAGTTAAAATTACAGTGCCAGTGCAAAATTGTGCAAAACGTTCGTTTTAGCGTCTAAAGAACACGTTTTATGAAAACTTCTATTTTGCAGTGTTTGCAGCAGTTTTCCAGTAAAAACAGCAAAAACGTTTATCATGACCAATTTTTAAAAAAGTTAAAATTACAGTGCCAGTGCAAAATTGTGCAAAACGTTCGTTTTAGCCTCTAAATAACACGTTTTATGAAAACTACTATTTTGTAGTGTTTGCAGCAGTTTTCCAGTAAAAACAGCAAAAACGTTTATCATGACCAATTTTTAAAGAAGTTAAAAGTACAGTGCCAGTGCAAAATTGTGCAAAACTTTCGTTTTAGCCTCTAAATAACAGGTTTTATAAAAACTGCTAATTTGCAGTGTTTGCAGCAGTTTTCCGGTAAAAACAGCAAAAACGTTTATCATGACCAATTTTTAAAAAAGTTAAAATTACAGTGCCAGTGCAAAATTGTGCAAAACGTTCGTTTTAGCGTCTAAATAACACGTTTTATAAAAACTGCTAATTTGCAGTGTTTGCAGCAGTTTTCCAGTAAAAACAGCAAAAACGTTTATCATGACCAATTTTTAGAAAAGTTAAAATTACAGTGCCAGTGCAAAATTGTGCAAAACGTTCGTTTTAGCGTCTAAATAACACGTTTTATGAAAACTACTATTTTGCAGTGTTTGCAGCAGTTTTCCAGTAAAAACAGCAAAAACGTTTATCATGACCAAATTTTAAAAAAGTTAAAATTAAAGTGCCAGTGCAAAATTGTGCAAAACGTTCAATTTAGCGTCTAAATAACACGTTTTATGAAAACTACTATTTTGCAGTGTTTGCAGCAGTTTTCCAGTAAAAATAGCAAAAACGTTTATCATGACCAAATTTTAAAAAAGTTAAATGTACAGTGCCAGTGCAAAATTGTGCAAAACGTTCGTTTTCGCGTCCTAATAACACGTTTTATGAAAACTGCTATTTTGCAGTGTTTGCCGCAGTTTTCCAGCAAAAACAGGAGAAACGTTTGTCATGACCAAATTTTAAAAAAGTTAAAATTACAGTGGCAGTGCAAAATTGTGCAAAACGTTCGTTTTAGCCTCTAAATAACACGGTTTATGAAAACTGCTATTTTGCAGTGTTTGCAGCAGTTTTCCAGTAAAAACAGCAAAAACGTTTATCATGACCAATTGTTAAAAAAGTTAAAATTACAGTGCCAGTGCAAAATTGTGCAAGATTTCGTTTTATTGTCTAAATAACACGTTTTATGAAAACTGCTATTTTGCAGTGTTTGCCGCAGTTTTCCAGCAAAAACAGGAGAAACGTTTGTCATGACCAAATTTTAAAAAAGTTAAAATTACAGTGGCAGTGCAAAATTGTGCAAAACGTTCGTTTTAGCCTCTAAATAACACGGTTTATGAAAACTGCTATTTTGCAGTGTTTGCAGCAGTTTTCCAGTAAAAACAGCAAAAACGTTTATCATGACCAATTGTTAAAAAAGTTAAAATTACAGTGCCAGTGCAAAATTGTGGAAGATTTCGTTTTAGTGTCTAAATAACACGTTTTATGAAAACTGCTATTTTGCAGTGTTTCCAGCAGTTTTCCAGTAAAAACAGCAAAAACGTTTATCATGACCAATTTTTAAAAAAGTTAAAATTACAGTGCCAGCGGAAAATTGTGCAAAACGTTCGTTTTAGCGTCTAAATAACACGTTTTATGAAAACTGCTATTTTGCAGTGTTTGCAGCAGTTTTTCAGTAAAAACAGCAAAAACGTTTATCATGACCAAATTTTAAAAAAGTTAAAATTACAGTGCCAGTGCAAAATTGTGCAAAACGTTCGTTTTAGCGTCTAAATAACACGTTTTATGAAAACTGCTATTTAGCAGTGTTTGCAGCAGTTTTCCAGTAAAAACAGCAAAAACGTTTATCATGACCAAATTTTAAAAAAGTTAAAACTACAGTGCCAGTGCAAAATTGTGCAAAACGTTCCTTTTAGCCTCTAAATAACACGGTTTATGAAAAGTGCTATTTTGCAGTGTTTGCAGCAGTTTTCCAGTAAAAACAGCAAAAACGTTTATCATGACCAAATTTTAAAAAAGTTAAAACTACAGTGCTAGTGCAAAATTTTGCGAAACGTTCGTTTGAGCGTCTAAATAACACGTTTTATGAAAACTGCTATTTAGCAGTGTTTGCAGCAGTTTTCCAGTAAAAACAGCAAAAACGTTTATTATGACCAAATTTAAAAAAAGTTAAAATTACAGTGCCAGTTCAAAATTTTGCAAAGCGTTCCTTTTACCGTCTAAATAACACGTTTTATGAAAACTAGTATTTTGCAGTGTTTGCAGCAGTTTTCCAGCAAAAACAGCAAAAACGTTTATCATGACCAATTTTTAAAAAAGTTAAAATTACAATGCCAGTGCAAAATTGTTCAAAACGTTCCTTTTAGCGTCTAAATAACACGTTTTATGAAAACTGCTATTTTGCAGTGTTTGCAGCATTTTTGCAGTAAAAACAGCAAAAACGTTTATCATGACCAAATTTTAAAAAAGTTAAAATTACAGTTCCAGTGCAAAATTGTGCAAAACGTTTGTTTTAGAGTCTAAATAACACGTTTTATGAAAACTACTATTTTGCAGTGTTTGCAGCAGTTTTCCAGTAAAAACAGCAAAAACGTTTATCATGACCAAATTTTAAAAAAGTTAAAATTACAGTGCCAGTGAAAGATTGTGCAAAACGTTCGTTTTACCCTCTCAACAAAAAGTTTTATGAAAACTGCTATTTTGCAGTGTTTGCAGCAGTTTTCCAGCAAAAACAGGAAAAACGTTTATCATGACCAAATTTTTAAAAAGTTAAAATTACAGTGTCAGTGCAAAGTTGTGCAAAACGTTCGTTTTATTCTCTAAATAACACGTTTTATGAAAACTCCTTTTTTGAGGTGTTTGCAGCAGTTTTGCAGTAAAAACAGCAAAAACGTTTATCATGACCAAATTTTAAAAAAGTTAAAATTACAGTGCCAGTGAAAAATTGTGAAAAACGGTTGTTTTAGCGTCTAAATAACACGTTTTATGAAAACTAGTATTTTGCAGTGTTTGCAGCAGTTTTCCAGCAAAAACAGCAAAAACGTTTATCATGACCAAATTTTAAAAAAGTTAAAATTACAGTGCCAGTGCAAAATTGTGCAAAACGTTCGTTTTAGCGTTTAAATAACACGTTTTATGAAAACTACTATTTTGCAGTGTTTGCAGCAGTTTTCCAGTAAAAACAGCAAAAACGTTTATCATGACCAATTTTTAAAAAAGTTAAAATTACAGTGCCAGTGCAAAATTGTGCAAAACGTTCGTTTTAGCCTCTAAATAACACGTTTTATGAAAACTACTATTTTGCAGTGTTTGCAGCAGTTTTCTAGTAAAAACAGCAAAAACGTTTATCATGACCAATTTTTAAAAAAGTTAAAATTACAGTGTGAGTGCAAAATTGTGCAAAACGTTCTTTTTAGCGTCTAAATAACACGGTTTATGAAAACTGCTATTTTGCAGTGTTTGCAGCAGTTTTCCAGTAAAAACAGCAAAAACGTTTATCATGACCAAATTTTAAAAAAGTTAAAACTACAGTGCCAGTGCAAAATTTTGCGAAACGTTCGTTTGAGCGTCTAAATAACACGTTTTATGAAAACTGCTATTTTGCAGTGTTTGCAGCAGTTTTTCAGTAAAAACCGCAAAAACGTTTATCATGACCAAATTTTAAAAAAGTTAAAATTACAGTGCCAGTGCAAAATTCTGCAAAACGTTTGTTTTAGCCTCTAAATAACACGTTTTATAAAAACTACTATTTTGCAGTGTTTGCAGCAGTTTTCTAGTAAAAACAGGAAAAACGTTTATCTTGACCAAATTTGAAAAAAGTTAAAATTACAGTGCCAGTGCAAAATTGTGCAAAACGTTAGTTTTAGCGTTTAAATAAAACGTTTTATGAAAACTGCTATTTTGTAGTGTTTGCAGCAGTTTTCCAGGAAAAACAGCAAAAACGTTTATCATGAAAAGTGCTATTTTGCAGTGTTTGCAGCAGTTTTCCAGGAAAAACAGCAAAAACGTTTATCATGACCAAATTTAAAAAAAGTTAAAATTACAGTGCCAGTTCAAAATTTTGCAAAGCGTTCCTTTTACCGTCTAAATAACACGTTTTATGAAAACTAGTATTTTGCAGTGTTTGCAGCAGTTTTCCAGCAAAAACAGCAAAAACGTTTATCATGACCAAATTTTAAAAAAGTTAAAATTACAGTGCCAGTGCAAAATTGTGCAAAACGTTTGTTTTAGAGTCTAAATAACACGTTTTATGAAAACTACTATTTTGCAGTGTTTACAGCAGTTTTCCAGTAAAAACAGCAAAAACGTTTATCATGACCAAATTTTAAAAAAGTTAAAATTACAGTGCCAGTGAAAGATTGTGCAAAACGTTCGTTTTACCCTCTCAACAAAAAGTTTTATGAAAACTGCTATTTTGCAGTGTTTGCAGCAGTTTTCCAGCAAAAACAGGAAAAACGTTTATCATGACCAAATTTTTAAAAAGTTAAAATTACAGTGCCAGTGCAAAATTGTGGAAAACGTTCGTTTTATTCTCTAAATAACACGTTTTATGAAAACTCCTTTTTTGAGGTGTTTGCAGCCGTTTTGCAGTAAAAACAGCAAAAACGTTTATTATGACCAAATTTTAAAAAAATTAAAATTACAGTGCCAGTGCAAAATTCTGCAAAACGTTCGTTTTATTGTCTAAATAACACGTTTTTTGAAAACTGCTATTTTAAAGTGTTTCCAGCAGTTTTCCAGTAAAAACAGCAAAAACGTCTATCATGACCAAATTTTAAAAAACTTAAAATTACAGTGCCAGTGCAAAATTGTGAAAAACGTTTGTTTTACGGTCTAAATAACACGTTTTATGAAAACTAGTATTTTGAAGTGTTTGCAGCAGTTTTCCAGTAAAAACAGCAAAAACGTTTATCATGACCAATTTTTAAAACAGTTAAAATTACAGTGCCAGTGCAAAATTGTGCAAAACGTTCGTTTTAGCGTCCTAATAACACGTTTTATGAAAACTACTATTTTGCAGTGTTTGCAACAGTTTTCCAGTAAAAACAGCAAAAACGTTTATCATGACCAAATTTTCAAAAAGTTAAAACTACAGTGCCAGTGCAAAATTGTGCAAAACATTCGCTTTAGCGTCTAAATAACACGTTTCATGAAAACTACTATTTTGCAGTGTTTGCAACAGTTTTCGAGTAAAAACAGCAAAAACGTTTATCATGACCAAATTTTAAAAAAGTTAAAACTACAGTGCCAGTGCAAAATTGTGCAAAACGTTCGTTTTAGCGTCTAAATAACACGTTTTATAAAAACTACTAGTTTGCAGTGTTTGCAGCAGTTTTCCAGTAAAAAAAGCAAAAACGTTTATCATGACCAAATTTTAAAAAAGTTAAAATTACAGTGCCTGTGTAAAATTGTGCAAAGCGTTCGTTTTAGCGTCCTAATAACACGTTTTATGAAAACTACTATTTTGCAGTGTTTGCAACAGTTTTCCAGGAAAAACAGCAAAAGCGTTTATCGTGACCAAATTTTAAAAAAGTTAAAACTACAGTGCAAGTGCAAAATTGTGGAAAACGTTCGTTTTAGCGTCTAAATAACACGTTTTATGAAAACTACTATTTTCCATTGTTTGCAGCAGTTTTCCACTAAAAACAGCAAACACGTTTATCATGACCAAATTTTAAAAAAGTTAAAATTACAGTGGCAGTGGAAAATTGTGCAAAGCGTTCGTTTTAGCGTCCTAATAACACGTTTTATGAAAACTACTATTTTGCAGTCTTTGCAACAGTTTTCGAGTAAAAACAGCAAAAACGTTTATCATGACCAAATTTTAAAAAAGTTAAAACTACAGTGCCAGTGCAAAATTGTGCAAAACGTTCGTTTTGGCGTCTAAATAACACGTTTTATGAAAACTACTATTTTGCAGTGTTTGCAGCAGTTTTCCAGTAAAACCAGCAAAAACGTTTATCATGACCAATTTTTAAAAAAGTTAAAATTACAGTGCCAGTGGAAAATTGTGCAAAACGTTCGTTTTAGCGTCTAAATAACACGTTTTATGAAAACTACTATTTTGCAGTGTTTGCAGCAGTTTTCCAGTAAAAACAGCAAAAACGTTTATCATGACCAATCTTTAAAAAAGTTAAAATTACAGTGCCAGTGCAAAATTTTGCAAAACGTTCGTTTTAGCGTCTAAATAACACGTTTTATCAAAACTACAATTTTGCAGTGTTTGCAGCAGTTTTCCAGTAAAAACAGCAAAAACGTTTCTAATGACCAAATTTTAAAAAAGTTAAAATTACAGTGCCTGTGCAAAATTGTGCAAAACGTTCGTTTTAGCGTCTAAATAACACGTTTTATGAAAACTACTATTTTGCAGTGTTTGCAGCAGTTTTCCAGTAAAACCAGCAAAAACGTTTATCATGACCAATTTTTAAAAAAGTTAAAATTACAGTGCCAGTGCAAAATTGTGCAAAACTTTCGTTTTAGCCTCTAAATAACACGTTTTATAAAAACTGCTAATTTGCAGTGTTTGCAGCAGTTTGCCAGTAAAAACAGCAAAAACGTTTATCATGACCAATTTTTAAAAAAGTTAAAATTACAGTGCCAGTGGAAAATTGTGCAAAACGTTCGTTTTAGCGTCTAAATAACACGTTTTATGAAAACTACTATTTTGCAGTGTTTGCAGCAGTTTTCCAGTAAAAACAGGAAAAACGTTTATCATGACCAAATTTTTGAAAAAGTTAAAACTACAGTGCCAGTGCAAAAATGTGCAAAACGTTCGTTTTAGCCTCTAAATAACACGTTTTATGAAAACTACTATTTTGCAGTGTTTGCAGCAGTTTTCCAGTAAAAACAGCAAAAACGTTTATCATGACCAAATTTTAAAAAAGTTAAAATTACAGTGCCAGTGCAAAATTGTGCAAAACGTTCGTTTTAGCCTCTAAATAACACGTTTTATGAAAACTGCTATTTTGCAGTGTTTGCAGAAGTTTTCCAGTAAAAACAGGAAAAACGTTTATCATGACCAAATTTTTGAAAAAGTTAAAACTACAGTGCCAGTGCAAAAATGTGCAAAACGTTCGTTTTAGCGTCTAAATAACACGTTTTATGAAAACTACTATTTTGCAGTGTTTGCAGCAGTTTTCCAGTAAAAACAGCAAAAACGTTTATCATGACCAATTTTTAAAAAAGTTAAAATTACAGTGCCAGTGCAAAAATGTGCAAAACGTTCGTTTTAGCGTCTAAATAACACGTGTTGTGAAAACTACTATATTCCAGTGTTTGCAGCAGTTTTCCAGTAAAAACAGCAAAAACCTTTATCATGACCAATTTTTTAAAAAGTTAAAATTACAGTGCCAGTGCAAAATTGTGCAAAACGTTCGTTTTAGCGTCTAAATAACACGTTTTATGAAAACTACTATTTTGCAGTGTTTGCAGCAGTTTTCCAGTAAAAACAGCAAAAACGTTTATCATGACCAATTTTTAAAAAAGTTAAAATTACAGTGCCAGTGCAAAATTGTGCAAAACGTTCGTTTTGGCGTCTAAATAACACGTTTTATCAAAACTACTATTTTGCAGTGTTTGCAGCAGTTTTCCAGTAAAACCAGCAAAAACGTTTATCATGACCAATTTTTAAAAAAGTTAAAATTACAGTGCCAGTGCAAAATTGTGCAAAACGCTCGTTTTAGCCTCTAAATAACACGTTTTATGAAAACTACTATTTTGCAGTGTTTGCAGCAGTTTTCCAGCAAAAACAGCAAAAACGTTTATCATGACCAATTTTTAAAAAAGTTAAAATTACAGTGCCAGTGCAAAATTGTGCAAAACGTTCGTTTTAGCGTCTAAATAACACGTTTTATCAAAACTACTATTTTGCAGTGTTTGCAGCAGTTTTCCAGTAAAAACAGCAAAAACGTTTATCATGACCAATTTTTAAAAAAGTTAAAATTACAGTGCCAGTGCAAAATTGTGCAAAACGTTCGTTTTAGCGTCTAAATAACACGTTTTATGAAAACTACTATTTTTCAGTGTTTGCAGCAGTTTTCCAGTAAAACCAGCAAAAACGTTTATCATGACCAATTTTTAAAAAAGTTAAAATTACAGTGCCAGTGCAAAATTGTGCAAAACTTTCGTTTTAGCCTCTAAATAACACGTTTTATAAAAACTGCTAATTTGCAGTGTTTGCAGCAGTTTGCCAGTAAAACCAGCAAAAACGTTTATCATGACCAATTTTTAAAAAAGTTAAAATTACAGTGCCAGTGCAAAATTGTGCAAAACGTTCGTTTTAGCGTCTAAATAACACGTTTTATCAAAACTACTATTTTGCAGTGTTTGCAGCAGTTTTCCAGTAAAACCAGCAAAAACGTTTATCATGACCAATTTTTAAAAAAGTTAAAATTACAGTGCCAGTGGAAAATTGTGCAAAACGTTCGTTTTAGCGCCTAAATAACACGTTTTATGAAAACTACTATTTTGCACTGTTTGCTGCAGTTTTCCAGTAAAAACAGCAAAAACGTTTATCATGACCAAATTTTAAAAAAGTTAAAATTACAGTGCCAGTGCAAAATTGTGCAAAGCGTTCGTTTTAGCGTCTAAATAACATTTTATTGAAAACTAATATTTTGCAGTGTTTCCAGCAGTTTTCCAGTAAAAACAGCAAAAACGTTTATCATGACCAATTTTTAAAAAAGTTAAAATTACAGTGCCAGTGCAAAATTTTGCAAAACGTTCGTTTTAGCGTCTAAATAACACGTTTTATAAAAACTGCTAATTTGCAGTGTTTGCAGCAGTTTGCCAGTAAAAACAGCAAAAACGTTTATCATGACCAATTTTTAAAAAAGTTAAAATTACAGTGCCAGTGCAAAATTGTGCAAAACGTTCGTTTTAGCCTGTAAATAACACGTTTTATGAAAACTACTATTTTGCAGTGTTTGCAGCAGTTTTCCAGTAAAAACAGCGAAAACGTTTATCATGACCAATTTTTAAAACAGTTAAAATTACAGTGCCAGTGCAAAATTGTGCAAAACGTTCGTTTTAGCCTCTAAATAACACGTTTTATGAAAACTACTATTTTGCAGTGTTTGCAGCAGTTTTCCAGTAAAAACAGCAAAAACGTTTATCATGACCAAATTTTAAAAAAGTTAAAATTACAGTGCCAGTGCAAAATTATGCAAAACGTTCGTTTTAGCGTCTAAATAACACGTTTTATGAAAACTACTATTTTGCAGTGTTTGCAGCAGTTTTCCAGTAAAAACAGCAAAAACGTTTATCATGACCAATCTTTAAAAAAGTTAAAATTACAGTGCCAGTGCAAAATTTTGCAAAACGTTCGTTTTAGCGTCTAAATAACACGTTTTATCAAAACAACAATTTTGCAGTGTTTGCAGCAGTTTTCCAGTAAAAACAGCAAAAACGTTTATCATGACCAATTTTTAAAAAAGTTAAAATTACAGTGCCAGTGCAAAATTGTGCAAAACGTTCGTTTTAGCGTCTAAATAACACGTTTTATGAAAACTACTATTTTGCACTGTTTGCAGCAGTTTTCCAGTAAAAACAGCAAAAACGTTTATCATGACCAATTTTTAAAAAAGTTAAAATTACAGTGCCAGTGCAAAATTGTGCAAAACGTTCGTTTTAGCCTCTAAATAACACGTTTTATGAAAACTACTATTTTGCAGTGTTTGCAGCAGTTTTACAGTAAAAACAGCAAAAACGTTTATCATGACCAATCTTTAAAAAAGTTAAAATTACAGTGCCAGTGCAAAATTTTGCAAAACGTTCGTTTTAGCGTCTAAATAACACGTTTTATCAAAACTACAATTTTGCAGTGTTTGCAGCAGTTTTCCAGTAAAAACAGCAAAAACGTTTATCATGACCAAATTTTAAAAAAGTTAAAATTACAGTGCCAGTGCAAAATTGTGCAAAACGTTCGTTTTAGCGTCTAAATAACACGTTTTATGAAAACTACTATTTTGCAGTGTTTGCAGCAGTTTTCCAGTAAAAACAGCAAAAACGTTTATCATGACCAATTTTTAAAAAAGTTAAAATTACAGTGCCAGTGCAAAATTGTGCAAAACTTTCGTTTTAGCCTCTAAATAACACGTTTTATAAAAACTGCTAATTTGCAGTGTTTTCAGCAGTTTTCCAGTAAAAACAGCAAAAACGTTTATCATGACCAATTTTTAAAAAAGTTAAAATTACAGTGCAAGTGTAAAATTGTGCTAAACGTTCGTTTTAGCGTCTAAATAACACGTTTTATGAAAACTACTATTTTGCACTGTTTTTAGCAGTTTTCCAGTAAAAACAGCAAAAACGTTTATCATGACCAATTTTTAAAAAAGTTAAAATTACAGTGCCAGTGCAAAATTGTGCAAAACGTTCGTTTTAGGGTCTAAAAAACACGTTTTATGAAAACTACTATTTTGCAGTGTTTGCAGCAGTTTTCCAGTAAAAACAGCAAAAACGTTTATCATGACCAATTTTTAAAAAAGTTAAAATTACAGTGCCAGTGCAAAATTGTGCAAAACTTTCGTTTTAGCCTCTAAATAACACGTTTTATAAAAACTGCTAATTTGCAGTGTTTGCAGCAGTTTTCCAGTAAAAACAGCAAAAACGTTTATCATGACCAATTTTTAAAAAAGTTAAAATTACAGTGCCAGTGCAAAATTGTGCAAAACGTTCGTTTTAGCGTCTAAATAACACGTTTTATGAAAACTAGTGTTTTGCACTTTTTGCAGCAGTTTTCCAGTAAAAACAGCAAAAACGTTTATCATGACCAAATTTTAAAAAAGTTAAAATTACAGTGCCAGTGCAAAATTGTGCAAAACGTTCGTTTTAGCGTCTAAATAACACGTTTTATGAAAACTAGTGTTTTGCACTTTTTGCAGCAGTTTTCCAGTAAAAACAGCAAAAACGTTTATCATGACCAAATTTTAAAAAAGTTAAAATTACAGTGCCAGTGCAAACTTGTGCAAAACGTTCGTTTTAGCGTCTAAATAACACGTTTTATTAAAACTACTATTTTCCAGTGTTTGCAGCAGTTTACCATTAAAAACAGCAAAAACGTTTATCATGACCAAATTTTAAAAAAGTTAAAATTACAGTGCCAGTGCAAAATTGTGCAAAACGTTCGTTTTAGCGTCTAAATAACACGTTTTATTAAAACTACTATTTTCCAGTGTTTCCAGCAGTTTACCATTAAAAACAGCAAAAACGTTTATCATGACCAATTTTTAAAAAAGTTAAAATTACAGTGCCAGTGCAAAATTGTGCAAAACGTTCGTTTTAGCGTCTAAATAACACGTTTTATGAAAACTACTATTTTGCAGTGTTTGCAGCAGTTTTCCAGTAAAAACAGCAAAAACGTTTATCATGACCAATTTTTAAAAAAGTTAAAATTACACTGCCAGTGCAAAATTGTGCAAAACGTTCGTTTTAGGGTCTAAAAAACACGTTTTATGAAAACTACTATTTTGCAGTGTTTGCAGCAGTTTTCCAGTAAAAACAGCAAAAACGTTTATCATGACCAATTTTTAAAAAAGTTAAAATTACAGTGCCAGTGCAAAATTGTGCAAAACGTTCGTTTTAGCGTCTAAATAACACGTTTTATGAAAACTACTATTTTGCAGTGTTTGCAGCAGTTTTCCAGTAAAAACAGCAAAAACGTTTATCATGACCAATTTTTAAAAAAGTTAAAATTACAGTGCCAGTGCAAAATTGTGCAAAACGTTCGTTTTATCGTCTAAATAACACGTTTTATGAAAACTGCTATTTTGCAGTGTTTGCAGCAGTTTTCCAGTAAAAACAGCAAAAACGTTTATCATGACCAATTTTTAAAAAAGTTAAAATTACAGTGCCAGTGCAAAATTGTGCAAAACGTTCGTTTTAGCGTCTAAATAACACGTTTTATGAAAACTACTATTTTGCAGTGTTTGCAGCAGTTTTCCAGTAAAAACAGCAAAAACGTTTATCATGACCAATTTTTAAAAAAGTTAAAATTACAGTGCCAGTGCAAAATTGTGCAAAACGTTCGTTTTAGCCTGTAAATAACACGTTTTATGAAAACTACTATTTTGCAGTGTTTGCAGCAGTTTTCCAGTAAAAACAGCGAAAACGTTTATCATGACCAATTTTTAAAACAGTTAAAATTACAGTGCCAGTGCAAAATTGTGCAAAACGTTCGTTTTAGCCTCTAAATAACACGTTTTATGAAAACTACTATTTTGCAGTGTTTGCAGCAGTTTTCCAGTAAAAACAGCAAAAACGTTTATCATGACCAATTTTTAAAAAAGTTAAAATTACAGTGCCAGTGCAAAATTGTGCAAAACGTTCGTTTTAGCGTCTAAATAACACGTTTTATGAAAACTACTATTTTGCAGTGTTTGCAGCAGTTTTCCAGTAAAAACAGCAAAAACGTTTATCATGACCAATTTTTAAAAAAGTTAAAATTACAGTGCCAGTGCAAAATTGTGCAAAACGTTCGTTTTATCGTCTAAATAACACGTTTTATGAAAACTGCTATTTTGCAGTGTTTGCAGCAGTTTTCCAGTAAAAACAGCAAAAACGTTTATCATGACCAATTTTTAAAAAAGTTAAAATTACAGTGCCAGTGCAAAATTGTGCAAAACGTTCGTTTTAGCGTCTAAATAACACGTTTTATGAAAACTACTATTTTGCACTGTTTGCAGCAGTTTTCCAGTAAAAACAGCAAAAACGTTTATCATGACCAATTTTTAAAAAAGTTAAAATTACAGTGCCAGTGCAAAATTGTGCAAAACGTTCGTTTTAGCCTCTAAATAACACGTTTTATGAAAACTACTATTTTGCAGTGTTTGCAGCAGTTTTCCAGTAAAAACAGCAAACACGTTTATCATGACCAATTTTTAAAACAGTTAAAATTACAGTGCCAGTGCAAAATTGTGCAAAACGTTCGTTTTAGCGTCTAAATAACACGTTTTATGAAAACTACTATTTTGCAGTGTTTGCAGCAGTTTTCCAGTAAAAACAGCGAAAACGTTTATCATGACCAAATTTTAAAAAAGTTAAAATTACAGTGCCAGTGCAAAATTGTGCAAAACGTTCGTTTTAGCGTCTAAATAACACGTTTTATGAAAACTACTATTTTGCAGTGTTTGCAGCAGTTTTCTAGTAAAAACAGCAAAAACGTTTATCATGACCAATCTTTAAAAAAGTTAAAATTACAGTGCCAGTGCAAAATTTTGCAAAACGTTCGTTTTAGCGTCTAAATAACACGTTTTATCAAAACAACAATTTTGCAGTGTTTGCAGCAGTTTTCCAGTAAAAACAGCAAAAACGTTTATCATGACCAAATTTTAAAAAAGTTAAAATTACAGTGCCAGTGCAAAATTGTGCAAAACGTTCCTTTTAGCGTCTAAATAACACGTTTTATGAAAACTACTATTTTGCACTGTTTGAACAGTTTTCCAGTAAAAACAGCAAAAACGTTTATCATGACCAATTTTTAAAAAAGTTAAAATTACAGTGCCAGTGCAAAATTGTGCAAAACTTTCGTTTTAGCCTCTAAATAACACGTTTTATAAAAACTGCTAATTTGCAGTGTTTGCAGCAATTTTCCAGTAAAAACAGCAAAAACGTTTATCATGACCAATTTTTAAAAAAGTTAAAATTACAGTGCCAGTGCAAAATTGTGCAAAACGTTCGTTTTAGCCTCTAAATAACACGTTTTATGAAAACTACTATTTTGCAGTGTTTGCAGCAGTTTTACAGTAAAAACAGCAAAAACGTTTATCATGACCAATCTTTAAAAAAGTTAAAATTACAGTGCCAGTGCAAAATTTTGCAAAACGTTCGTTTTAGCGTCTAAATAACACGTTTTATCAAAACTACAATTTTGCAGTGTTTGCAGCAGTTTTCCAGTAAAAACAGCAAAAACGTTTATCATGACCAAATTTTAAAAAAGTTAAAATTACAGTGCCAGTGCAAAATTGTGCAAAACGTTCGTTTTAGCGTCTAAATAACACGTTTTATGAAAACTACTATTTTGCAGTGTTTGCAGCAGTTTTCCAGTAAAAACAGCAAAAACGTTTATCATGACCAATTTTTAAAAAAGTTAAAATTACAGTGCCAGTGCAAAATTGTGCAAAACTTTCGTTTTAGCCTCTAAATAACACGTTTTATAAAAACTGCTAATTTGCAGTGTTTTCAGCAGTTTTCCAGTAAAAACAGCAAAAACGTTTATCATGACCAATTTTTAAAAAAGTTAAAATTACAGTGCAAGTGTAAAATTGTGCTAAACGTTCGTTTTAGCGTCTAAATAACACGTTTTATGAAAACTACTATTTTGCACTGTTTTTAGCAGTTTTCCAGTAAAAACAGCAAAAACGTTTATCATGACCAATTTTTAAAAAAGTTAAAATTACAGTGCCAGTGCAAAATTGTGCAAAACGTTCGTTTTAGGGTCTAAAAAACACGTTTTATGAAAACTACTATTTTGCAGTGTTTGCAGCAGTTTTCCAGTAAAAACAGCAAAAACGTTTATCATGACCAATTTTTAAAAAAGTTAAAATTACAGTGCCAGTGCAAAATTGTGCAAAACTTTCGTTTTAGCCTCTAAATAACACGTTTTATAAAAACTGCTAATTTGCAGTGTTTGCAGCAGTTTTCCAGTAAAAACAGCAAAAACGTTTATCATGACCAATTTTTAAAAAAGTTAAAATTACAGTGCCAGTGCAAAATTGTGCAAAACGTTCGTTTTAGCGTCTAAATAACACGTTTTATGAAAACTAGTGTTTTGCACTTTTTGCAGCAGTTTTCCAGTAAAAACAGCAAAAACGTTTATCATGACCAAATTTTAAAAAAGTTAAAATTACAGTGCCAGTGCAAAATTGTGCAAAACGTTCGTTTTAGCGTCTAAATAACACGTTTTATGAAAACTAGTGTTTTGCAGTGTTTGCAGCAGTTTTCCAGTAAAAACAGCAAAAACGTTTATCATGACCAAATTTTAAAAAAGTTAAAATTACAGTGCCAGTGCAAACTTGTGCAAAACGTTCGTTTTAGCGTCTAAATAACACGTTTTATTAAAACTACTATTTTCCAGTGTTTGCAGCAGTTTACCATTAAAAACAGCAAAAACGTTTATCATGACCAAATTTTAAAAAAGTTAAAATTACAGTGCCAGTGCAAAATTGTGCAAAACGTTCGTTTTAGCGTCTAAATAACACGTTTTATTAAAACTACTATTTTCCAGTGTTTCCAGCAGTTTACCATTAAAAACAGCAAAAACGTTTATCATGACCAATTTTTAAAAAAGTTAAAATTACAGTGCCAGTGCAAAATTGTGCAAAACGTTCGTTTTAGCGTCTAAATAACACGTTTTATGAAAACTACTATTTTGCAGTGTTTGCAGCAGTTTTCCAGTAAAAACAGCAAAAACGTTTATCATGACCAATTTTTAAAAAAGTTAAAATTACACTGCCAGTGCAAAATTGTGCAAAACGTTCGTTTTAGGGTCTAAAAAACACGTTTTATGAAAACTACTATTTTGCAGTGTTTGCAGCAGTTTTCCAGTAAAAACAGCAAAAACGTTTATCATGACCAATTTTTAAAAAAGTTAAAATTACAGTGCCAGTGCAAAATTGTGCAAAACGTTCGTTTTAGCGTCTAAATAACACGTTTTATGAAAACTACTATTTTGCAGTGTTTGCAGCAGTTTTCCAGTAAAAACAGCAAAAACGTTTATCATGACCAATTTTTAAAAAAGTTAAAATTACAGTGCCAGTGCAAAATTGTGCAAAACGTTCGTTTTATCGTCTAAATAACACGTTTTATGAAAACTGCTATTTTGCAGTGTTTGCAGCAGTTTTCCAGTAAAAACAGCAAAAACGTTTATCATGACCAATTTTTAAAAAAGGTAAAATTACAGTGCCAGTGCAAAATTGTGCAAAACGTTCGTTATAGCCTCCAAATAACACGTTTTATAAAAAGTGCTATTTTCTATTCTTTGCAGCAGTTTTCCAGTAAAAACAGCAAAAACGTTTATCATGACCAATTTTTAAAAAAGTTAAAATTACAGTGCCAGTGCAAAATTGTGCAAAACGTTCCTTTTAGCGTCTAAATAACACGTTTTATGAAAACTACTATTTTGCAGTGTTTGCAGCAGTCTTCCAGTAAAAACAGCAAAAATGTTTATCATGACCAATTTTTAAAAAAGTTAAAATTAAAGTGCCAGTGCAATATTGTGCAAAACGTTCGTTTTAGCCTCTAAATAACACGTTTTATGAAAACTGCTATTTTGCAGTGTTTGCAGCAGTTTTCCAGTAAAAACAGCAAAAACGTTTATCATGACCAATTTTTAAAAAAGTTAAAATTACAGTGCCAGTGTAAAATTGTGCAAAACGTTCGTTTTAGCCTCTAAATAACACGTTTTATGAAAACTGCTACTTTGCAGTGTTTCAGCAGTTTTCCAGTAAAAACAGCAAAAACGTTTATCATGACCAATTTTTAAAAAAGTTAAAATTACAGTGCCAGTGCAAAATTGTGCAAAACGTTCGTTTTAGCGTCTAAATAACACGTTTATGAAAACTACTATTTTGCAGTGTTTGCAGCAGTTTTCCAGTAAAAACAGCAAAAACTTTTATCATGACCAATTTTTACAACAGTTAAAATTACAGTGCCAGTGCAAAATTGTGCAAAACGTTCGTTTTAGTGTCTAAATAACACGTTTTATGAAAACTACTATTTTGCAGTGTTTGCAGCAGTTTTCCAGTAAAAACAGCAAAAACGTTTATCATGACCAATCTTTAAAAAAGTTAAAATTAAAGTGCCAGTTCAAAATTGTGCAAAACGCTCAATTTAGCGTCTAAATAACACGTTTTATGAAAACTACTATTTTGCAGTGTTTGCAGCAGTTTTCCAGTAAAAACAGCAAAAACGTTTATCATGACCAATTTTTAAAAAAGTTAAAATTACAGTGCCAGTGCAAAATTGTGCAAAACGTTTGTTTTAGCGTCTAAATAACACGTTTTATGAAAACTCCTATTTTGCACTGTTTGCAGCAGTTTTCCAGTAAAAACAGCAAAAACGTTTATCATGACCAATTTTTAAAAAAGATAAAATTACAGTGCCAGTGCAAAATTGTGCAAAACGTTCGTTTTAGCGTCTAAATAACACGTTTTATGAAAACTACTATTTTGCAGTGTTTGCAGCAGTCTTCCAGCAAAAAGAGCAAAAACGTTTATCATGACCAATTTTTAAAAAAGGTAAAAATAAAGTGCCAGTGCAAAATTGCGCAAAACGTTCGTTTTAGCGTCTAAATAACACGTTTTATGAAAACTACTATTTTGCAGTGTTTGCAGCAGTTTTCCAGTAAAAACAGCAAAAACATTTATCATGACCAATTTTTAAAAAAGTTAAAATTACAGTGCCAGTGCAAAATTGTGCAAAACGTTCGTTTTAGCCTCTAAATAACACGTTTTATGAAAACTGCTATTTTGCAGTGTTTGCAGCAGTTTTCCAGTTAAAACAGCAAAAACGTTTATCATGACCAATTTTTAAAAAAGTTAAAATTACAGTGCCAGTGCAAAATTGTGCAAAACGTTCGTTTTAGCCTCCTAATAACACGTTTTATAAAAAGTGCTATTTTCTATTCTTTGCAGCAGTTTTCCAGTAAAAACAGCAAAAACGTTTATCATGACCAATTTTTAAAAAAGTTAAAATTACAGTGCCAGTGCAAAACTGTGCAAAACGTTCGTTTTAGCGTCTAAATAACACGTTTTATGAAAACTACTATTTTGCAGTGTTTGCAGCAGTCTTCCAGTAAAAACAGCAAAAATGTTTATCATGACCAATTTTTAAAAAAGTTAAAATTAAAGTGCCAGTGCAAAACTGTGCAAAACGTTCGTTTTAGCCTCTAAATAACACGTTTTATGAAAACTGCTATTTTGCAGTGTTTGCAGCAGTTTTCCAGTAAAAACAGCAAAAACGTTTATCAGGACCAATTTTTAAAAAAGTTAAAATTACAGTGCCAGTGTAAAATTGTGCAAAACGTTCGTTTTAGCCTCTAAATAACACGTTTTATGAAAACTGCTATTTTTCAGTGTTTCAGCAGTTTTCCAGTAAAAACAGCAAAAACGTTTATCATGACCAATTTTTAAAAAAGTTAAAATTACAGTGCCAGTGCAAAATTGTGCAAAACGTTCGTTTTAGCCTCTAAATAACACGTTTTATGAAAACTACTATTTTGCACTGTTTCAGCAGTTTTCCAGTAAAAACAGCAAAAACGTTTATCATGACCAATTTTTAAAAAAGTTAAAATTACAGTGCCAGTGCAAAATTGTGCAAAACGTTCGTTTTAGCCTCTAAATAACACGTTTTATGAAAACTACTTTTTTGCAGTGTTTGCAGCAGTTTTCCAGTAAAAACAGCAAAAACGTTTATCATGACCAATTTTTAAAAAAGTTAAAATTACAGTGCCAGTGCAAAATTGTGCAAAACGTTCGTTTTAGCGTCTAAATAACACGTTTTATGAAAACTACTATTTTGCAGTGTTTGCAGCAGTTTTCCAGTAAAAACAGCAAAAACATTTATCATGACCAATTTTTAAAAAAGTTAAAATTACAGTGCCAGTGCAAAATTGTGCAAAACGTTCGTTTTAGCCTCTAAATAACACGTTTTATGAAAACTGCTATTTTGCAGTGTTTGCAGCAGTTTTCCAGTTAAAACAGCAAAAACGTTTATCATGACCAATTTTTAAAAAAGTTAAAATTACAGTGGCAGTGCAAAATTGTGCAAAACGTTCGTTTTAGCCTCCAAATAACACGTTTTATAAAAAGTGCTATTTTCTATTCTTTGCAGCAGTTTTCCAGTAAAAACAGCAAAAACGTTTATCATGACCAATTTTTAAAAAAGTTAAAATTACAGTGCCAGTGCAAAACTGTGCAAAACGTTCGTTTTAGCGTCTAAATAACACGTTTTATGAAAACTACTATTTTGCAGTGTTTGCAGCAGTCTTCCAGTAAAAACAGCAAAAATGTTTATCATGACCAATTTTTAAAAAAGTTAAAATTAAAGTGCCAGTGCAAAACTGTGCAAAACGTTCGTTTTAGCCTCTAAATAACACGTTTTATGAAAACTGCTATTTTGCAGTGTTTGCAGCAGTTTTCCAGTAAAAACAGCAAAAACGTTTATCAGGACCAATTTTTAAAAAAGTTAAAATTACAGTGCCAGTGTAAAATTGTGCAAAACGTTCGTTTTAGCCTCTAAATAACACGTTTTATGAAAACTGCTATTTTTCAGTGTTTCAGCAGTTTTCCAGTAAAAACAGCAAAAACGTTTATCATGACCAATTTTTAAAAAAGTTAAAATTACAGTGCCAGTGCAAAATTGTGCAAAACGTTCGTTTTAGCGTCTAAATAACACGTTTTATGAAAACTACTATTTTGCAGTGTTTGCAGCAGTTTTCCAGTAAAAACAGCAAAAACTTTTATCATGAACAATTTTTAAAACAGTTAAAATTACAGTGCCAGTGCAAAATTGTGCAAAACGTTCGTTTTAGTGTCTAAATAACACCTTTTATGAAAACTACTATTTTGCAGTGTTTGCAGCAGTTTTCCAGTAAAAACAGCAAAAACGTTTATCATGACCAAATTTTAAAAAAGTTAAAATTACAGTGCCAGTGCAAAATTGTGCAAAACGTTCGTTTTAGTGTCTAAATAACTCGTTTTATGAAAAGTACTATATTGCAGTGTTTGCAGCAGTTTTCCAGTAAAAACAGCAAAAACGTTTATCATGACCCAATTTTAAAAAAAGTTAAAATTAAAGTGCCAGTGCAAAATTGTGCAAAACGTTCAATTTAGCGTCTAAATAACACGTTTTATAAAAACTATTATTTTGCAGTGTTTGCAGCAGTTTTCCAGTAAAAACAGCAAAAACGTTTATCATGACCAAATTTTAAAAAAGTTAAAATTACAGTGCCCGTGCAAAATTGTGCAAAACGCTCAATTTAGCGTCTAAATAACACGTTTTATGAAAACTACTACTTTGCAGTGTTTGCAGCAGTTTTCCAGTAAAAACAGCAAAAACGTTTATCATGACCAAATTTTAAAAAAGTTAAAATTAAAGTGCCAGTGCAAAATTGTGCAAAACGCTCAATTTAACGTCTAAATAACACGTTTTATGATAACTACTATTTTGCAGTGTTTGCAGCAGTTTTCCATTAAAAACAGCAAAAACGTTTATCATGACCAATTTTTAAAACAGTTAAAATTACAGTGCCAGTGCAAAATTGTGCAAAACGTTCGTTTTAGCCTCTAAATAACACGTTTTATGAAAACTACTATTTTGCAGTGTTTGCAGCAGTTTTCCAGTAAAAACAGCAAAAACGTTTATCATGACCAATTTTTAAAAAAAGTTAAAATTACAGTGCCAGTGCAAAATTGTGCAAAACGTTTGTTTTAGCGTCTAAATAACACGTTTTATGAAAACTGCTATTTTCCAGTGTTTGCAGCAGTTTTCCAGTAAAAACAGCAAAAACGTTTATCATGACCAATTTTTAAAAAAGTTAAAATTACAGTGCCAGTGCAAAATTGTGCAAAACGTTTGTTTTAGCGTCTAAATAACACGTTTTATGAAAACTCCTATTTTGCACTGTTTGCAGCAGTTTTCCAGTAAAAACAGCAAAAACGTTTATCATGACCAATTTTTAAAAAAGATAAAATTACAGTGCCAGTGCAAAATTGTGCAAAACGTTCGTTTTAGCGTCTAAATAACACGTTTTATGAAAACTACTATTTTGCAGTGTTTGCAGCAGTCTTCCAGCAAAAAGAGCAAAAACGTTTATCATGACCAATTTTTAAAAAAGGTAAAAATAAAGTGCCAGTGCAAAATTGTGCAAAACGTTCGTTTTATCGTCTAAATAACACGTTTTATGAAAACTACAAATTTCAGTGTTTGCAGCAGTTTTCCAGTAAAAACAGCAAAAACGTTTATCATGACCAATTTTTAAAAAAGTTAAAATTACAATGCCAGTGCAAAACTGTGCAAAACGTTCGTTTTAGCGTCTAAATAACACGTTTTATGAAAACTACTATTTTGCAGTGTTTGCAGCAGTCTTCCTCTAAAAACAGCAAAAATGTTTATCATGACCAATTTTTAAAAAAGTTAAAATTAACGTGCCAGTGCAAAACTGTGCAAAACGTTCGTTTTAGCCTCTAAATAACACGTTTTATGAAAACTGCTATTTTGCAGTGTTTCAGCAGTTTTGCAGTAAAAACAGCAAAAACGTTTATCATGACCAATTTTTAAAAAAGTTAAAATTACAGTGCCAGTGCAAAATTGTGCAAAACGTTCGTTTTAGCGTCTAAATAACACGTTTTATGAAAACTACTATTTTGCAGTGTTTGCAGCAGTTTTCCAGTAAAAACAGCAAAAACTTTTATCATGAACAATTTTTAAAACAGTTAAAATTACAGTGCCAGTGCAAAATTGTGCAAAACGTTCGTTTTAGTGTCTAAATAACACCTTTTATGAAAACTACTATTTTGCAGTGTTTGCAGCAGTTTTCCAGTAAAAACAGCAAAAACGTTTATCATGACCAAATTTTAAAAAAGTTAAAATTAAAGTGCCAGTGCAAAATTGTGCAAAACGCTCAATTTAGCGTCTAAATAACACGTTTTATGAAAACTACTATTTTGCAGTGTTTGCAGCAGTTTTCCATTAAAAACAGCAAAAACGTTTATCATGACCAATTTTTAAAACAGTTAAAATTACAGTGCCAGTGCAAAATTGTGCAAAACGTTCGTTTTAGCCTCTAAATAACACGTTTTATGAAAACTACTATTTTGCAGTGTTTGCAGCAGTTTTCCAGTAAAAACAGCAAAAACGTTTATCATGACCAATTTTTAAAAAAAGTTAAAATTACAGTGCCAGTGCAAAATTGTGCAAAACGTTTGTTTTAGCGTCTAAATAACACGTTTTATGAAAACTGCTATTTTCCAGTGTTTGCAGCAGTTTTCCAGTAAAAACAGCAAAAACGTTTATCATGACCAATTTTTAAAAAAGTTAAAATTACAGTGCCAGTGCAAAATTGTGCAAAACGTTTGTTTTAGCGTCTAAATAACACGTTTTATGAAAACTCCTATTTTGCACTGTTTGCAGCAGTTTTCCAGTAAAAACAGCAAAAACGTTTATCATGACCAATTTTTAAAAAAGATAAAATTACAGTGCCAGTGCAAAATTGTGCAAAACGTTCGTTTTAGCGTCTAAATAACACGTTTTATGAAAACTACTATTTTGCAGTGTTTGCAGCAGTCTTCCAGCAAAAAGAGCAAAAACGTTTATCATGACCAATTTTTAAAAAAGGTAAAAATAAAGTGCCAGTGCAAAATTGTGCAAAACGTTCGTTTTATCGTCTAAATAACACGTTTTATGAAAACTACAAATTTCAGTGTTTGCAGCAGTTTTCCAGTAAAAACAGCAAAAACGTTTATCATGACCAATTTTTAAAAAAGTTAAAATTACAATGCCAGTGCAAAACTGTGCAAAACGTTCGTTTTAGCGTCTAAATAACACGTTTTATGAAAACTACTATTTTGCAGTGTTTGCAGCAGTCTTCCTCTAAAAACAGCAAAAATGTTTATCATGACCAATTTTTAAAAAAGTTAAAATTAACGTGCCAGTGCAAAACTGTGCAAAACGTTCGTTTTAGCCTCTAAATAACACGTTTTATGAAAACTGCTATTTTGCAGTGTTTCAGCAGTTTTGCAGTAAAAACAGCAAAAACGTTTATCATGACCAATTTTTAAAAAAGTTAAAATTACAGTGCCAGTGCAAAATTGTGCAAAACGTTCGTTTTAGCGTCTAAATAACACGTTTTATGAAAACTACTATTTTGCAGTGTTTGCAGCAGTTTTCCAGTAAAAACAGCAAAAACTTTTATCATGAACAATTTTTAAAACAGTTAAAATTACAGTGCCAGTGCAAAATTGTGCAAAACGTTCGTTTTAGTGTCTAAATAACACCTTTTATGAAAACTACTATTTTGCAGTGTTTGCAGCAGTTTTCCAGTAAAAACAGCAAAAACGTTTATCATGACCAAATTTTAAAAAAGTTAAAATTAAAGTGCCAGTGCAAAATTGTGCAAAACGCTCAATTTAGCGTCTAAATAACACGTTTTATGAAAACTACTATTTTGCAGTGTTTGCAGCAGTTTTCCATTAAAAACAGCAAAAACGTTTATCATGACCAATTTTTAAAACAGTTAAAATTACAGTGCCAGTGCAAAATTGTGCAAAACGTTCGTTTTAGCCTCTAAATAACACGTTTTATGAAAAGTACTATTTTGCAGTGTTTGCAGCAGTTTTCCAGTAAAAACAGCATAAACGATTATCATGACCAATTTTTAAAACAGTTAAAATTACAGTGCCAGTGCAAAATTGTGCAAAACGTTCGTTTTAGCGTCTAAATAACACGTTTTATGAAAACTACTATTTTCCAGTGTTTGCAGCAGTTTTCCAGTAAAAACAGCAAAAACGTTTATCATGACCAATTTTTAAAAAAAGTTAAAATTACAGTGCCAGTGCAAAATTGTGCAAAACGTTTTTTTTAGCGTCTAAATAACACGTTTTATGAAAACTGCTATTTTCCAGTGTTTGCAGCAGTTTTCCAGTTAAAACAGCAAAAACGTTTATTATGACCAATTTTTAAAAAAGTTCAAATTACAGTGCCAGTGTAAAATTGTGCAAAACGTTTGTTTTAGCGTCTAAATAACACGCTTTATGAAAACTACTATTTTGCAGTGTTTGCAGCAGTTTTCCAGTAAAAACAGCAAAAACGTTTATCGTGACCAATTTTTAAAAAAGTTAAAATTACAGTGCCAGTGCAAAATTGTGGAAAACGTTTGTTTTAGCGTCTAAATAACACGCTTTATGAAAACTACTATTTTGCAGTGTTTGCAGCAGTTTTCCAGCAAAAAGAGCAAAAACGTTTATCATGACCAATTTTTAAAAAAGTTAAAATTACAGTGCCAGTGCAAAATTGTGGAAAACGTTTGTTTTAGCGTCTAAATAACACGCTTTATGAAAACTACTATTTTGCAGTGTTTGCAGCAGTTTTCCAGTAAAAACAGCAAAAACGTTTATCGTGACCAATTTTTAAAAAAGTTAAAATTACAGTGCCAGTGCAAAATTGTGCAAAACGTTCGTTTTAGCGTCTAAATAACACGTTTTATGAAAACTACTATTTTGCAGTGTTTGCAGCAGTTTTCTAGTAAAAACAGCAAAAACGTTTATCATGACCAATTTTTAAAAAAGTTAAAATTACAGTGCCAGTGCAAAATTGTGCAAAACGTTCGTTTTAGCGTCTAAATAACACGTTTTATGAAAACTGCTATTTTGCAGTGTTTGCAGCAGTTTTCCAGTAAAAACAGCAAAAACGTTTATCATGACCAATTTTTAAAAAAAGGTAAAATTACAGTGCCAGTGCAAAATTGTGAAAAACGTTCGTTTTAGCGTCTAAATAACACGTTTTATGAAAACTGCTATTTTGCAGTGTTTGCAGCAGTTTTCCAGCAAAAAGAGCAAAAACGTTTATCATGACCAACTTTTAAAAAAGTTAAAATTACAGTGCCAGTGTAAAATTGTGCAAAAAGCAAAAATGTTTATCATGACCAATTTTTAAAAAAGTTAAAATTACAGTGCCAGTGCAAAATTGTGCAAAACGTTCGTTTTAGCCTCTAAATAACACGTTTTATGAAAACTGCTATTTTGCAGTGTTTGCAGCAGTTTTCCAGTAAAAACAGCAAAAACGTTTATCATGACCAACTTTTAAAAAAGTTAAAATTACAGTGCCAGTGTAAAATTGTGCAAAACGTTCGTTTTAGCCTCTAAATAACACGTTTTATAAAAACTGCCATTTTGCAGTGTTTCAGCAGTTTTCCAGTAAAAACAGCAAAAACGTTTATCATGACCAATTTTTAAAAAAGTTAAAATTACACTGCAAGTGCAAAATTGTGCAAAACGTTCGTTTTAGCGTCTAAATAACACGTTTTATAAAAAGTGCTATTTTCTATTCTTTGCAGCAGTTTTCCAGTAAAAACAGCAAAAACGTTTATCATGACCAATTTTTGAAACAGTTAAAATCACAGTGCCAGTGCAAAACTGTGCAAAACGTTCGTTTTAGCGTCTAAATAACACGTTTTATGAAAACTACTATTTTGCAGTGTTTGCAGCAGTTTTCCAGTAAAAACAGCAAAAACGTTTATCATGACCAATTTTTAAAAAAGTTAAAATTACAGTGCCAGTGCAAAATTGTGCAAAACGTTTGTTTTAGCGTCTAAATAACACGCTTTATGAAAACTACTATTTTGCAGTGTTTGCAGCAGTTTTCCAGTAAAAACAGCAAAAACGTTTATCATGACCAATTTTTAAAAAAGTTAAAATTACAGTGCCAGTGCAAAATTGTGCAAAACGTTTGTTTTAGCGTCTAAATAACACGTTTTATGAAAACTGCTATTTTCCAGTGTTTGCAGCAGTTTTCCAGTTAAAACAGCAAAAACGTTTATTATGACCAATTTTTAAAAAAGTTAAAATTACAGTGCCAGTGTAAAATTGTGCAAAACGTTTGTTTTAGCGTCTAAATAACACGTTTTATGAAAACTACTATTTTGCAGTGTTTGCAGCAGTTTTCCAGTAAAAACAGCAAAAACGTTTATCATGACCAATTTCTAAAAAAGGTAAAATTACAGTGCCAGTGCAAAATTGTGCAAAACGTCTGTTTTATCGTCTAAATAACACGTTTTATGAAAACTACTATTTTGCAGTGTTTGCAGCAGTTTTCAAGTAAAAACAGCAAAAACGTTTATCATGACCAACTTTTAAAAAAGTTAAAATTACAGTGCCAGTGTAAAATTGTGCAAAACGTTCGTGTTAGCCTCTAAATAACACGTTTTATAAAAACTGTCATTTTGCAGTGTTTCAGCAGTTTTCCAGTAAAAACAGCAAAAACGTTTATCATGACCAATTTTTAAAAAAGTTAAAATTACACTGCAAGTGCAAAATTGTGCAAAACGTTCGTTTTAGCGTCTAAATAACACGTTTTATAAAAAGTGCTATTTTCTATTCTTTGCAGCAGTTTTCCAGTAAAAACAGCAAAAACGTTTATCATGACCAATTTTTGAAACCTTTAAAATTACAGTGCCAGTGCAAAACTGTGCAAAACGTTCGTTTTAGCGTCTAAATAACACGTTTTATGAAAACTACCATTTTGCAGTGTTTGCAGCAGTTTTCCAGTAAAAACAGCAAAAACGTTTATCATGACCAATTTTTAAAACAGTTAAAATTAGAGTGGCAGGGCAAAATTGTGCAAAACGTTCGTTTTAGCGTTTAAATAACACGTTTTATGAAAACTACTATTTTGCAGTGTTTGCAGCAGTTTTCCAGTAAAAACAGCAAAAACGTTTATCATGACCAATTTTTAAAAAAGTTAAAATTACAGTGCCAGTGCAAAATTGTGCAAAACGTTTGTTTTAGCGTCTAAATAACACGCTTTATGAAAACTACTATTTTGCAGTGTTTGCAGCAGTTTTCCAGTAAAAACAGCAAAAACGTTTATCATGACCAATTTTTAAAAAAGTTAAAATTACAGTGCCAGTGCAAAATTGTGCAAAACGTTTGTTTTAGCGTCTAAATAACACGTTTTATGAAAACTGCTATTTTCCAGTGTTTGCAGCAGTTTTCCAGTTAAAACAGCAAAAACGTTTATTATGACCAATTTTTAAAAAAGTTAAAATTACAGTGCCAGTGTAAAATTGTGCAAAACGTTTGTTTTAGCGTCTAAATAACACGTTTTATGAAAACTACTATTTTGCAGTGTTTGCAGCAGTTTTCCAGTAAAAACAGCAAAAACGTTTATCATGACCAATTTCTAAAAAAGGTAAAATTACAGTGCCAGTGCAAAATTGTGCAAAACGTCCGTTTTATCGTCTAAATAACACGTTTTATGAAAACTACTATTTTGCAGTGTTTGCAGCAGTTTTCAAGTAAAAACAGCAAAAACGTTTATCATGACCAACTTTTAAAAAAGTTAAAATTACAGTGCCACTGCAAAAGTGTGCAAAACGTTTGTTTTAGCGTCTAAATAACACGCTTTATGAAAACTACTATTTTACACTGTTTGCAGCAGTTTTCCAGTAAAACCAGCAAAAACGTTTATCATGACCAATTTTTAAAAAAGTTAAAATTACAGTGCCAGTGCAAAATTGTGCAAAACGTTCGTTTTAGCGTCTAAATAACACGTTTTATGAAAACTACTATTTTGCACTGTTTGCAGAAGTTTTCCAGTAAAAACAGCAAAAACGTTTATCATGACCAATTTTTAAAACAGTTAAAATTACAGTGCCAGTGCAAAATTGTGCAAAACGTTTCTTTTAGCGTCTAAATAACACGCTTTATGAAAACTACTATTTTGCACTGTTTGCAGCAGTTTTCCAGTAAAACCAGCAAAAACGTTTATCATGACCAATTTTTAAAAAAGTTAAAATTACAGTGCCAGTGCAAAATTGTGCAAAACGTCCGTTTTCGCCTCCTAATAACACGTTTTATGAAAACTGCTATTTTGCAGTGTTTGGCGCAGTTTTCCAACAAAAACAGGAAAAACGTTTATCATGACCAAATTTTAAAAAAGTTAAAATTACAGTGGCAGTGCAAAATTGTGCAAAACGTTCGTTTTAGCCTCGAAATAACACGTTTTATGAAAACTACTATTTTGCAGTGTTTGCAGCAGTTTTCCAGCAAAAACAGGAAAAACGTTTATCATGACCAAATTTTAAAAAAGTTAAAATTACAGTGGCAGTGCAAAATTGTGCAAAACGTTCGTTTTAGCCTCTAAATAACACGTTTTATGAAAACTGCTATTTTGCAGTGTTTGCAGCAGTTTTCCAGTAAAAACAGCAAAAACGTTTATCATGACCAATTTTTAAAAAAGTTAAAATTACAGTGCCAGTGCAAAATTGTGCAAAACGTTCGTTTTAGCGTCTAAATAACACGTTTTATAAAAAGTGCTATTTTCTATTCTTTGCAGCAGTTTTCCAGTAAAAACAGCAAAAACGTTTATCATGACCAATTTTTAAAAAAGTTAAAATTACAGTGCCAGTGCAAAACTGTGCAAAACGTTCGTTTTAGCGTTTAAATAACACGTTTTATGAAAACTACTATTTTGCAGTGTTTGCAGCAGTCTTCCAGTAAAAAGAGCAAAAATATTTCTCATGACCAATTTTTAAAAAGGTTAAAATTAAAGTGCTAGTGCAAAATTGTGCAAAACGTTCGTTTTAGCCTCTAAATAACACGTTTCATGAAAAGTACTATTTTGCAGTGTTTGCAGCAGTTTTCCGGTAAAAACAGCAAAAACGTTTATCATGACCAATTTTTAAAACAGTTAAAATTACAGTGCCAGTGCAAAATTGTGCAAAACGTTCGTTTTAGCGTCTAAATAACACGTTTTATGAAAACTGCTATTTTGCAGTGTTTGCAGCAGTTTTCCAGTAAAAACAGCAAAAACGTTTATCATGACCAATTTTTAAAAAAGTTAAAATTACAGTGGCAGTGCAAAATTGTGCAAAAAGTTCGTTTTAGCGTCTAAATAGCACGTTTTATAAAAAGTGCTATTTTCTATTCTTTGCAGCAGTTTTCCAGTAAAAACAGCAAAAACGTTTATCATGACCAATTTTTAAAAAAGTTAAAATTACAGTGCCAGTGCAAAACTGTGCAAAACGTTCGTTTTAGCGTCTAAATAACACGTTTTATAAAAAGTGTTATTTTCTATTCTTTGCAGCAGTTTTCCAGTAAAAACAGCAAAAACGTTTATCATGACCAATTTTTAAAAAAGTTAAAATTACAGTGCCAGTGCAAAACTGTGCAAAACGTTCGTTTTAGCGTCTAAATAACACGTTTTATGAAAACTACTAAATTGCAGTGTTTGCAGCAGTCTTCCAGTAAAAACAGCAAAAATGTTTCTTATGACCAATTTTTAAAAAAGTTAAAATTAAAGTGCTAGTGCAAAATTGTGCAAAACGTTCGTTTTAGCCTTTAAATAACACGTTTTATGAAAACTGCTATTTTGCAGTGTTTGCAGCAGTTTTCCAGTAAAAACAGCAAAAACGTTTATCATGACCAATTTTTAAAAAAGTTAAAATTACAGTGGCAGTGCAAAATTGTGCAAAACATTCGTTTTAGCCTCTAAATAACACGTTTTATGAAAACTACTATTTTGCAGTGTTTGCAGCAGTTTTCCAGCAAAAACAGCAAAGACGTTTATCATGACCAATTTTTAAAACAGTTAAAATTACAGTGCCAGTGCAAAATTGTGCAAAACGTTCGTTTTAGCGTCTAAATAACACGTTTTATGAAAACTTCTATTTTGCAGTGTTTGCAGCAGTTTTCCAGTAAAAACAGCAAAAACGTTTATCACGACCAATTTTTAAAAAAGTTAAAATTACAGTGCCAGTGCAAAATTGTGCAAAACGTTCGTTTTAGCTTCTAAATAACACGTTTTATAAAAAGTGCTATTTTCTATTCTTTGCAGCAGTTTTCCAGTAAAAAGAGCAAAAACGTTTATCATGACCAATTTTTAAAAAAGTTAAATTTACAGTGCCAGTGCAAAACTGTGCAAAACGTTCGTTTTAGCGTCTAAATAACAGGTTTTATGAAAACTACTATTTTGCAGTGTTTACAGCAGTCTTCCAGTAAAAACAGCAAAAATGTTTATCATGACCAATTTTTAAAAAAGTTAAAATTAAAGTGCTAGTGCAAAATTGTGCAAAACGTTCGTTTTAGCCTCTAAATAACACGTTTTATAAAAACTGATATTTTGCAGTGTTTGCAGCAGTTTTCCAGTAAAAACAGCAAAAACGTTTATCATGACCAATTTCTAAAAAAGTTAAAATTACAGTGGCAGTGCAAAATTGTGCAAAAAGTTCGTTTTCGCGTCCTAATAACACGTTTTATGAAAACTGCTATTTTGCAGTGTTTGGCGCAGTTTTCCAGCAAAAACAGGAAAACGTTTATCATGACCAAATTTTAAAAAAGTTAAAATTACAGTGCCAGTGCAAAATTGTGGAAAACGTTCGTTTTAGCCTCTAAATAACACGTTTTATGAAAACTACTATTTTGCCGTTTTTGCAGCAATTTTCCAGTAAAAACAGCAAAAACGTTTATCATGACCAATTTTTAAAACAGTTAAAATTACAGTGCCAGTGCAAAATTGTGCAAAACGTTCGCTTTAGCGTCTAAATAACACGTTTTATGAAAACTGCTATTTTGCAGTGTTTGTAGCAGTTTTCCAGTAAAAACAGCAAAAACGTTTATCATGACCAATTTTTAAAACAGTTAAAATTACAGTGCCAGTGCAAAATTGTGCAAAACGTTCGTTTTAGCGTCTAAATAACACGTTTTATGAAAACTACCATTTTGCAGTGTTTGCAGCAGTTTTCCAGTAAAAACAGCAAAAACGTTTATCATGACCAATTTTTAAAAAAGTTAAAATTACAGTGCCAGTGCAAAATTGTGCAAAACGTTCGTTTTAGCGTCTAAATAACACGTTTTATAAAAAGTGCTATTTTCTATTCTTTGCAGCAGTTTTCCAGTAAAAACAGCAAAAACGTTTATCATGACCAATTTTTAAAAAAGTTAAAATTACAGTGCCAGTGCAAAATTGTGCAAAACGTTCGTTTTAGCGTCTAAATAACACGTTTTATAAAAAGTGCTATTTTCTGTTCTTTGCAGCAGTTTTCCAGTAAAAACAGCAAAAACGTTTATCATGACCAATTTTTAAAAAAGTTAAAATTACAGTGCCAGTGCAAAATTGTGCAAAACGTTCGTTTTAGCCTCTAAAGAACACGTTTTATGAAAACTACTATTTTGCAGTGTTTGCAGCAGTTTTCCAGCAAAAACAGCAAAAATGTTTCTTATGACCAATTTTTAAAAAAGTTAAAATTAAAGTGCTAGTGCAAAATTGTGCAAAACGTTCGTTTTAGCCTCTAAATAACACGTTTTATGAAAACTGCTATTTTGCAGTGTTTGCAGCAGTTTTCCGGTAAAAACAGCAAAAACGTTTATCATGACCAATTTTTAAAACAGTTAAAATTACAGTGCCAGTGCAAAATTGTGCAAAACGTTCGTGTTAGCGTCTAAATAACACGTTTTATGAAAACTGCTATTTTGCAGTGTTTGCAGCAGTTTTCCAGTAAAAACAGCAAAAACGTTTATCATGACCAATTTTTAAAAAAGTTAAAATTACAGTGCCAGTGCAAAATTGTGCAAAACGTTCGTTTTAGCGTCTAAATAACACGTTTTATGAAAAGTGCTATTTTCTATTCTTTGCAGCAGTTTTCCAGTAAAAACAGCAAAAACGTTTATCATGACCAATTTTTAAAAAATTTAAATTTACAATGCCAGTGCAAAACTGTGCAAAACGTTCGTTTTAGCGTCTAAATAACACGTTTTATGAAAACTACTATTTTGCAGTGTTTGCAGCAGTCTTCCAGTAAAAACAGCAAAAATGTTTATCATGCGCAATTTTTAAAAAAGGTAAAATTAAAGTGCTAGTGCAAAATTGTGCAAAACGTTCGTTTTAGCCTCTAAATAACACGTTTTATAAAAACTGCTATTTTGCAGTGTTTGCAGCAGTTTTCCAGTAAAAACAGCAAAAACGTTTATCATGACCAATTTTTAAAAAAGTTAAAATTACAGTGGCAGTGCAAAATTGTGCAAAAAGATCGTTTTCGCGTCCTAATAACACGTTTTATGAAAACTGCTATTTTGCAGTGTTTGCAGCAGTTTTCCAGTAAAAACAGCAAAAACGTTTATCATGGCCAAATTTTAAAAAAGTTAAAATTAAAGTGCCAGTGCAAAATTGTGCAAAACGCTCAATTTAGCGTCTAAATAACACGTTTTATGAAAACTAATATTTTGCAGTGTTTGCAGCAGTTTTCCATTAAAAACAGCAAAAACGTTTATCATGACCAAATTTTAAAACAGTTAAAATTACAGTGGCAGTGCAAAATTGTGCAAAACGTTTGTTTTAGCGTCTAAATAACACGTTTTATGAAAACTACTATTTTTCAGTGTTTGCAGCAGTTTTCCAGCAAAAAGAGCAAAAACGTTTATCATGACCAATTTCTAAAAAAGGTAAAATTACAGTGCCAGTGCAAAATTGTGCAAAACGTTCGTTTTATCGTCTAAATAACACGTTTTATGAAAACTACTATTTTGCAGTGTTTGCAGCAGTTTTCAAGTAAAAACTGCAAAAACGTTTATCATGACCAATTTTTAAAACAGTTAAAATTAGAGTGCCAGGGCAAAATTGTGCAAAACGTTTGTTTTAGCGTCTAAATAACACGTTTTATGAAAACTACTATTTTGCAGTGTTTGCAGCAGTTTTCCAGCAAAAAGAGCAAAAACGTTTATCATGACCAATTTCTAAAAAAGGTAAAATTACAGTGCCAGTGCAAAATTGTGCAAAACGTTCGTTTTATCGTCTAAATAACACGTTTTATGAAAACTACTATTTTGCAGTGTTTGCAGCAGTTTTCAAGTAAAAACTGCAAAAACGTTTATCATGACCAATTTTTAAAACAGTTAAAATTAGAGTGCCAGGGCAAAATGGTGCAAAACGTTCGTTTTAGCGTTTAAATAACACGTTTTATGAAAACTACTATTTTGCAGTGTTTGCAGCAGTTTTCCAGTAAAAACAGCAAAAACGTTTATCATGACCAATTTTTAAAAAAGTTAAAATTACAGTGCCAGTGCAAAATTGTGCAAAACGTTTGTTTTAGCGTCTAAATAACACGCTTTATGAAAACTACTATTTTGCAGTGTTTGCAGCAGTTTTCCAGTAAAAACAGCAAAAACGTTTATCATGACCAATTTTTAAAAAAGTTAAAATTACAGTGCCAGTGCAAAATTGTGCAAAACGTTCGTTTTAGCGTCTAAATAACACGTTTTATGAAAACTGCTATTTTGCAGTGTTTGCAGCAGTTTTCCAGTAAAAACAGCAAAAACGTTTATCATGACCAATTTTTAAAAAAAGGTAAAATTACAGTGCCAGTGCAAAATTGTGAAAAACGTTCGTTTTAGCGTCTAAATAACACGTTTTATGAAAACTGCTATTTTGCAGTGTTTGCAGCAGTTTTCCAGCAAAAAGAGCAAAAACGTTTATCATGACCAACTTTTAAAAAAGTTAAAATTACAGTGCTAGTGTAAAATTGTGCAAAAAGCAAAAATGTTTATCATGACCAATTTTTAAAAAAGTTAAAATTACAGTGCCAGTGCAAAATTGTGCAAAACGTTCGTTTTAGCCTCTAAATAACACGTTTTATGAAAACTGCTATTTTGCAGTGTTTGCAGCAGTTTTCCAGTAAAAACAGCAAAAACGTTTATCATGACCAACTTTTAAAAAAGTTAAAATTACAGTGCCTGTGTAAAATTGTGCGAAACGTTCGTTTTAGCCTCTAAATAACACGTTTTATAAAAACTGCCATTTTGCAGTGTTTCAGCAGTTTTCCAGTAAAAACAGCAAAAACGTTTATCATGACCAATTTTTAAAAAAGTTAAAATTACAGTGCCAGTGCAAAATTGTGCAAAACGTTCGTTTTAGCGTCTAAATAACACGTTTTATAAAAAGTGCTATTTTCTATTCTTTGCAGCAGTTTTCCAGTAAAAACAGCAAAAACGTTTATCATGACCAATTTTTAAAACAGTTAAAATTACAGTGCCAGTGCAAAACTGTGCAAAACGTTCGTTTTAGCGTCTAAATAACACGTTTTATGAAAACTACTATTTTCCAGTGTTTGCAGCAGTTTTCAAGTAAAAACAGCAAAAACGTTTATCATGACCAATTTTTAAAACAGTTAAAATTAGAGTGCCAGTGCAAAATTGTGCAAAAGGTTTGTTTTAGCGTCTAAATAAGACGCTTTATGAAAACTACTATTTTGCACTGTTTGCAGCAGTTTTCCAGTAAAAACAGCGAAAACGTTTATCATGACCAACTTTTAAAAAAGTTAAAATTACAGTGCCACTGCAAAATTGTGCAAAACGTTTGTTTTAGCGTCTAAATAACACGCTTTATGAAAACTACTATTTTGCAGTGTTTGCAGCAGTTTTCCAGTAAAAACAGCAAAAACGTTTATCATGACCAATTTTTAAAAAAGTTAAAGTTACAGTGCCAGTGCAAAATTGTGCAAAACGTTCGTTTTAGCGTCTAAATAACACGTTTTATGAAAACTACTATTTTGCACTGTTTGCAGAAGTTTTCCAGTAAAAACAGCAAAAACGTTTATCATGACCAATTTTTAAAACAGTTAAAATTACAGTGCCAGTGCAAAATTGTGCAAAACGTTCGTTTTAGCGTCTAAATAACACGTTTTATGAAAACTACTATTTTGCAGTGTTTGCAGCAGTTTTCCAGTAAAAACAGCAAAAACGTTTATCATGACCAAATTTTAAAAAAGTTAAAATTACAGTGCCAGTGCAAAATTGTGCAAAACGTTCGTTTTCGCGTCCTAATAACACGTTTTATGAAAACTACTATTTTGCAGTGTTTGCAGCAGCTTTCCAGTAAAAACAGCAAAAACGTTTATCATGACCAAATTTTAAAAAAGTTAAAATTACAGTGCCAGTGCAAAATTGTGCAAAACGTTCGTTTTTGCGTCCTAATAACACGTTTTATGAAAACTGCTATTTTGCAGTGTTTGGCACAGTTTTCCAGCAAAAACAGGAAAAACGTTTATCATGACCAAATTTTAAAAAAGTTAAAATTACAGTGCCAGTGCAAAATTGTGCAAAAGGTTCGTTTTTGCGTCCTAATAACACGTTTTATGAAAACTACTATTTTGCAGTGTTTGCAGCAGTTTTCCAGTAAAAACAGCAAAAACGTTTATCATGACCAAATTTTAAAAAAGTTAAAATTACAGTGCCAGTGCAAAATTGTGCAAAACGTTCGTTTTAGCCTCTAAATAACACGTTTTATGAAAACTGCTATTTTGCAGTGTTTGCAGCAGTTTTCTAGTAAAAACAGCAAAAACGTTTATCATGACCAAATTTTAAAAAAGTTAAAATTACAGTGCCAGTGCAAAATTGTGCAAAACGTTCGCTTTAGCGTCTAAATAACTCGTTTTATGAAAAGTACTATATTGCAGTGTTTGCGGCAGTTTTCCAGTAAAAACAGCAAAAACGTTTATCATGACCCAATTTTAAAAAAAGTTAAAATTAAAGTGCCAGTGCAAAATTGTGCAAAACGTTCAATTTAGCGTCTAAATAACACGTTTTATGAAAACTACTATTTTGCAGTGTTTGCAGCAGTTTTCCAGTAAAAACAGCAAAAACGTTTATCATGACCAAATTTTAAAAAAGTTAAAATTACAGTGCCAGTGCAAAATTGTGCAAAACGTTCGTTTTAGCCTCTAAATAACACGTTTTATGAAAAGTACTATTTTGCAGTGTTTGCAGCAGTTTTCCAGTAAAAACAGCAAAAACGATTATCATGACCAATTTTTAAAACAGTTAAAATTACAGTGGCAGTGCAAAATTGTGCAAAACGTTCGTTTTAGCGTCTAAATAACACGTTTTATGAAAACTACTATTTTCCAGTGTTTGCAGCAGTTTTCCAGTAAAAACAGCAAAAACGTTTATCATGACCAATTTTTAAAAAAAGTTAAAATTACAGTGCCAGTGCAAAATTGTGCAAAACGTTTGTTTTAGCGTCTAAATAACACGTTTTATGAAAACTGCTATTTTCCAGTGTTTGCAGCAGTTTTCCAGTTAAAACAGCAAAAACGTTTATTATGACCAATTTTTAAAAAAGATAAAATTACAGTGCCAGTGCAAAATTGTGCAAAACGTTTGTTTTAGCGTCTAAATAACACGTTTTATGAAAACTACTATTTTGCAGTGTTTGCAGCAGTTTTCCAGCAAAAAGAGCAAAAACGTTTATCATGACCAATTTCTAAAAAAGGTAAAATTACAGTGCCAGTGCAAAATTGTGCAAAACGTTCGTTTTATCGTCTAAATAACACGTTTTATGAAAACTACTATTTTGCAGTGTTTGCAGCAGTTTTCAAGTAAAAACTGCAAAAACGTTTATCATGACCAATTTTTAAAACAGTTAAAATTAGAGTGTCAGGGCAAAATTGTGCAAAACGTTCGTTTTAGCGTCTAAATAACACGCTTTATGAAAACTACTATTTTGCAGTGTTTGCAGCAGTTTTCCAGTAAAAACAGCAAAAACGTTTATCATGACCAATTTTTAAAAAAGTTAAAATTACAGTGCCAGTGCAAAATTGTGCAAAACGTTCGTTTTAGCGTCTAAATAACACGTTTTATGAAAACTGCTATTTTGCAGTGTTTGCAGCAGTTTTCCAGTAAAAACAGCAAAAACGTTTATCATGACCAATTTTTAGAAAAAGGTAAAATTACAGTGCCAGTGCAAAATTGTGAAAAACGTTCGTTTTAGCGTCTAAATAACACGTTTTATGAAAACTGGTATTTTGCAGTGTTTGCAGCAGTTTTCCAGCAAAAAGAGCAAAAACGTTTATCATGACCAACTTTTAAAAAATTTAAAATTACAGTGCCAGTGTAAAATTGTGCAAAAAGCAAAAATGTTTATCATGACCAATTTTTAAAAAAGTTAAAATTACAGAGCCAGTGCAAAATTGTGCAAAACGTTCGTTTTAGCCTCTAAATAACACGTTTTATGAAAACTGCTATTTTGCAGTGTTTGCAACAGTTTTCCAGTAAAAACAGCAAAAACGTTTATCATGACCAACTTTTAAAAAAGTTAAAATTACAGTGCCAGTGTAAAATTGTGCAAAACGTTCGTTTTAGCCTCTAAATAACACGTTTTATAAAAACTGCCATTTTGCAGTGTTTCAGCAGTTTTCCAGTAAAAACAGCAAAAACGTTTATCATGACCAATTTTTAAAAAAGTTAAAATTACAGTGCCAGTGCAAAATTGTGCAAAACGTTCGTTTTAGCGTCTAAATAACACGTTTTATAAAAAGTGCTATTTTCTATTCTTTGCAGCAGTTTTCCAGTAAAAACAGCAAAAACGTTTATCATGACCAATTTTTAAAACAGTTAAAATTACAGTGCCAGTGCAAAACTGTGCAAAACGTTCGTTTTAGCGTCTAAATAACACGTTTTATGAAAACTACTATTTTCCAGTGTTTGCAGCAGTTTTCAAGTAAAAACAGCAAAAACGTTTATCATGACCAATTTTTAAAAAAGTTAAAATTACAGTGCCAGTGCAAAATTGTGCAAAACGTTCGTTTTAGCCTCTAAATAACACGTCTTATAAAAACTGCCATTTTGCAGTGTTTCAGCAGTTTTCCAGTAAAAACAGCAAAAACGTTTATCATGACCAATTTTTAAAAAAGTTAAAATTACAGTGCCAGTGCAAAATTGTGCAAAACGTTCGTTTTAGCGTCTAAATAACACGTTTTATGAAAACTACTATTTTGCACTGTTTGCAGCAGTTTTCCAGTAAAAACAGCAAAAACGTTTATCATGACCAAATTTTAAAAAAGTTAAAATTACAGTGCCAGTGCAAAATTGTGCAAAACGTTTCTTTTAGCGTCTAAATAACTCGTTTTATGAAAACTACTATTTTGCAGTGTTTGCAGCAGTTTTCCAGTAAAAACAGCAAAAACGTTTATCATGACCCAATTTTAAAAAAGTTAAAATTAAAGTGCCAGTGCAAAATTGTGCAAAGCGCACATCTTAGCGTCTAAATAACACGTTTTATGAAAACTACTATTTTGCAGTGTTTGGAGCAGTTTTCCAGTAAAGACAGCAAAAACGTTTATCATGACCAAATTTTAAAAAAGTTAAAATTACAGTGCCAGTGCAAAATTGTGCAAAACGTTCGTTTTAGCCTCTAAATAACACGTTTTATAAAAACTGCCATTTTGCAGTGTTTCAGCAGTTTTCCAGTAAAAACAGCAAAAACGTTTATCATGACCAATTTTTAAAAAAGTTAAAATTACAGTGCCAGTGCAAAATTGTGCAAAACGTTCGTTTTAGCGTCTAAATAACACGTTTTATAAAAAGTGCTATTTTCTATTCTTTGCAGCAGTTTTCCAGTAAAAACAGCAAAAACGTTTATCATGACCAATTTTTAAAACAGTTAAAATTACAGTGCCAGTGCAAAACTGTGCAAAACGTTCGTTTTAGCGTCTAAATAACACGTTTTATGAAAACTACTATTTTCCAGTGTTTGCAGCAGTTTTCAAGTAAAAACAGCAAAAACGTTTATCATGACCAATTTTTAAAAAAGTTAAAATTACAGTGCCAGTGCAAAATTGTGCAAAACGTTCGTTTTAGCCTCTAAATAACACGTCTTATAAAAACTGCCATTTTGCAGTGTTTCAGCAGTTTTCCAGTAAAAACAGCAAAAACGTTTATCATGACCAATTTTTAAAAAAGTTAAAATTACAGTGCCAGTGCAAAATTGTGCAAAACGTTCGTTTTAGCGTCTAAATAACACGTTTTATGAAAACTACTATTTTGCACTGTTTGCAGAAGTTTTCCAGTAAAAACAGCAAAAACGTTTATCATGACCAAATTTTAAAAAAGTTAAAATTACAGTGCCAGTGCAAAATTGTGCAAAACGTTTCTTTTAGCGTCTAAATAACTCGTTTTATGAAAACTACTATTTTGCAGTGTTTGCAGCAGTTTTCCAGTAAAAACAGCAAAAACGTTTATCATGACCCAATTTTAAAAAAGTTAAAATTAAAGTGCCAGTGCAAAATTGTGCAAAGCGCACATCTTAGCGCCTAAATAACACGTTTTATGAAAACTACTATTTTGCAGTGTTTGGAGCAGTTTTCCAGTAAAGACAGCAAAAACGTTTATCATGACCAAATTTTAAAAAAGTTAAAATTACAGTGCCAGTGCAAAATTGTGCAAAAGGTTCGTTTTTGCGTCCTAATAACACGTTTTATGAAAACTACTATTTTGCAGTGTTTGCAGCAGTTTTCCAGTAAAAACAGCAAAAACGTTTATCATGACCGACTTTTAAAAAAGTTAAAATTACACTGCCAGTGCAAAATTGTGCAAAACGTTCGTTTTCGCGTCCTAATAACACGTTTTATGAAAACTACTACTTTGCAGTGTTTGCAGCAGTTTTACAGTAAAGACAGCAAAAACGTTTATCATGACCAAATTTTAAAAAAGTTAAAATTACAGTGCCAGTGCAAAATTGTGCAAAACGTTCGTTTTCGCGTCCTAATAACACGTTTTATGAAAACTACTATTTTGCAGTGTTTGCAGCAGCTTTCCAGTAAAAACAGCAAAAACGTTTATCATGACCAAATTTTAAAAAAGTTAAAATTACAGTGCCAGTGCAAAATTGTGCAAAACGTTCGTTTTCGCGTCCTAATAACACGTTTTATGAAAACTGCTATTTTGCAGTGTTTGGCACAGTTTTCCAGCAAAAACAGGAAAAACGTTTATCATGACCAAATTTTAAAAAAGTTAAAATTACAGTGCCAGTGCAAAATTGTGCAAAAGGTTCGTTTTTGCGTCCTAATAACACGTTTTATGAAAACTACTATTTTGCAGTGTTTGCAGCAGTTTTCCAGTAAAAACAGCAAAAACGTTTATCATGACCAAATTTTAAAAAAGTTAAAATTACACTGCCAGTGCAAAATTGTGCAAAACGTTCGTTTTCGCGTCCTAATAACACGTTTTATGAAAACTACTATTTTGCAGTGTTTGCAGCAGTTTTCCAGTAAAAACAGCAAAAACGTTTATCATGACCAAATTTTAAAAAAGTTAAAATTACAGTGCCAGTGCAAAATTCTGCAAAACGTTCGTTTTCGCGTCCTAATAACACGTTTTATGAAAACTGCTATTTTGCAGTGTTTGGCACAGTTTTCCAGCAAAAACAGGAAAAACGTTTATCATGACCAAATTTTAAAAAAGTTAAAATTACAGTGGCAGTGCAAAATTGTGCAAAACGTTTGTTTTAGCCTCTAAATAACACGTTTTATGAAAACTACTATTTTGCAGTGTTTGCACCAGTTTTCCAGTAAAAACAGCAAAAACGTTTATCATGACTAAATTTTAAAAAAGTTAAAATTACAGTGCCAGTGCAAAATTGTGCAAAACGTTCGTTTTCGCGTCCTAATAACACGTTTTATGAAAACTGCTATTTTGCAGTGTTTGGCGCAGTTTTCCAGAAAAAACAGGAAAAACGTTTATCATGATCAAATTTTAAAAAAGTTAAAATTACAGTGCCAGTGCAAAATTGTGCAAAACGTCCGTTTTCGCGTCCTAATAACACGTTTTATGAAAACTGCTATTTTGCAGTGTTTGGCGCAGTTTTCCAAGAAAAACAGGAAAAACGTTTATCATGACCAAATTTTAAAAAAGTTAAAATTACAGTGGCAGTGCAAAATTGTGCAAAACGTTAGTTTTAGCCTCTAAATAACACGTTTTATGAAAACTGCTATTTTGCAGTGTTTGCAGCAGTTTTCCAGTAAAAACAGCAAAAACGTTTATCATAACCAATTTTTAAAAAAGTTAAAATTACAATGCCAGTGTAAAATTGTGCAAAACGTTTGTTTTAGCCTCTAAATAACATGTTTTATGAAAACTACTATTTTGCAGTGTTTGCAGCAGTTTTCCAGTAAAAACAGCAAAAACGTTTATCATCACCAAATTTTAAAAAAGTTAAAATTAAAGTGCCAGTGCAAAATTGTGCAAAACGCTCAATTTAGCGTCTAAATAACACGTTTTATGAAAACTGCTATTTTGCAGTGTTTGCAGCAGTTTTCCATTAAAAACAGCTAAAACGTTTATCATGACCAATTTTTAAAAAAGTTAAAATTACAGTGCCAGTGCAAAATTGTGCAAAACGTTCGTTTTAGCGTCTAAATAACACGTTTTATAAAAAGTGTTATTTTCTATTCTTTGCAGCAGTTTTCCAGTAAAAACAGCAGAAACGTTTATCATGACCAAATTTTAAAAAAGTTAAAATTACAGTGCCAGTGCAAAATTGTGCAAAACGTTCGTTTTAGCGTCTAAATAACACGTTTTATGAAAACTACTATTTTGCAGTGTTTGCATCAGTCTTCCAGTAAAAACGGCAAAAATGTTTCTTATGACCAATTTTTAAAAAAGTTAAATTTACAGTGCCAGTGCAAAACTGTGCAAAACGTTCGTTTTACCGTCTAAATAACACGTTTTATGAAAACTACTATTTTGCAGTGTTTGCAGCAGTCTTCCAGTAAAAACAGCAAAAATGTTTATCATGACCAATTTTTAAAAAAGTTAAAATTAAAGTGCTAGTGCAAAATTGTGCAAAACGTTCGTTTTAGCCTCTAAATAACACGTTTTATAAAAACTGCTATTTTGCAGTGTTTGCAGCAGTTTTCCAGTAAAAACAGCAAAAACGTTTATCATGACCAATTTTTAAAAAAGTTAAAATTACAGTTGCAGTGCAAAATTGTGCAAAAAGTTCGTTTTCGCGTCCTAATAACACGTTTTATGAAAACTGCTATTTTGCAGTGTTTGGCGCAGTTTTCCAGCAAATACAGGAAAACGTTTATCATGACCAAATTTTAAAAAAGTTAAAATTACAGTGCCAGTGCAAAATTGTGCAAAACGTTCGTTTTAGCCTCTAAATAACGCGTGTTATGAAAACTGCTATTTTGCAGTGTTTGCAGCAGTTTTCCAGTAAAAACAGCAAAAACGTTTATCATGACCAATTTTTAAAGAAGTTAAAATTACAGTGTCAGTGCAGAATTGTGCAAAACGTTCGTTTTAGCCTCTAAATAACACGTTTTATGAAAACTACTATTTTGCAGTGTTTGCAGCAGTTTTCCAGTAAAAACAGCAAAAACGTTTATCATGACCAAATTTTAAAAAAGTTAAAATTACAGTGCCAGTGCAAAATTGTGCAAAAAGTTCGTTTTCGCGTCCTAATAACACGTTTTATGAAAACTACTATTTTGCAGTGTTTGCAGCAGTTTTCCAGTAAAAACAGCAAAAACGTTTATCATGACTAAATTTTAAAAAAGTTAAAATTAAAGTGCCAGTGCAAAATTGTGCAAAACGTTCAATTTAGCGTCTAAATAACACGTTTTATGAAAACTACTATTTTGCAGTGTTTGCAGCAGTTTTCCAGCAAAAACAGGAAAACGTTTATCATGACCAAATTTTAAAAAAGTTAAAAATACAGTGGCAGTGCAAAATTGTGCAAAACGTTCGTTTTAGCCTCTAAATAACACGTTTTATGAAAACTGCTATTTTGCAGTGTTTGCAGCAGTTTTCCAGTAAAAACAGCAAAAACGTTTATCATGACTAAATTTTAAAAAAGTTAAAATTAAAGTGCCAGTGCAAAATTGTGCAAAACGTTCAATTTAGCGTCTAAATAACACGTTTTATGAAAACTACTATTTTGCAGTGTTTGCAGCAGTTTTCCAGTAAAAACAGCAAAAACGTTTATCATGACTAAATTTTAAAAAAGTTAAAATTAAAGTGCCAGTGCAAAATTGTGCAAAACGTTCAATTTAGCGTCTAAATAACACGTTTTATGAAAACTACTATTTTGCAGTGTTTGCAGCAGTTTTCCAGTAAAAACAGCAAAAACGTTTATCATGACCAAATTTTAAAAAAGTTAAAAGTACAGTGCCAGTGCAAAATTGTGCAAAACGTTCGTTTTCGCGTCCTAATAACACGTTTTATGAAAACTGCTATTTTCCAGTGTTTGCAGCAGTTTTCCAGTTAAAACAGCAAAAACGTGTATCATGACCAATTTTTATAAAAGGTAAAATTACAGTGCCAGTGCAAAATTGTGCAAAACGTTTGTTTTAGCGTCTAAATAACACGTTTTATGAAAACTACTATTTTGCAGTGTTTGCAGCAGTTTTCCAGCAAAAAGAGCAAAAACGTTTATCATGACCAATTTCTAAAAAAGGTAAAATTACAGTGCCAGTGCAAAATTGTGCAAAACGTTCGTTTTATCGTCTAAATAACACGTTTTATGAAAACTACTATTTTGCAGTGTTTGCAGCAGTTTTCAAGTAAAAACTGCAAAAACGTTTATCATGACCAATTTTTAAAACAGTTAAAATTAGAGTGTCAGGGCAAAATTGTGCAAAACGTTCGTTTTAGCGTCTAAATAACACGCTTTATGAAAACTACTATTTTGCAGTGTTTGCAGCAGTTTTCCAGTAAAAACAGCAAAAACGTTTATCATGACCAATTTTTAAAAAAGTTAAAATTACAGTGCCACTGCAAAATTGTGCAAAACGTTCGTTTTAGCGTCTAAATAACACGTTTTATGAAAACTGCTATTTTGCAGTGTTTGCAGCAGTTTTCCAGTAAAAACAGCAAAAACGTTTATCATGACCAATTTTTAGAAAAAGGTAAAATTACAGTGCCAGTGCAAAATTGTGAAAAACGTTCGTTTTAGCGTCTAAATAACACGTTTTATGAAAACTGGTATTTTGCAGTGTTTGCAGCAGTTTTCCAGCAAAAAGAGCAAAAACGTTTATCATGACCAACTTTTAAAAAACTTAAAATTACAGTGCCAGTGCAAAATTGTGCAAAACGTTCGTTTTAGCCTCTAAATAACACGTTTTATAAAAACTGCCATTTTGCAGTGTTTCAGCAGTTTTCCAGTAAAAACAGCAAAAACGTTTATCATGACCAATTTTTAAAAAAGTTAAAATTACACTGCAAGTGCAAAATTGTGCAAAACGTTCGTTTTAGCGTCTAAATAACACGTTTTATAAAAAGTGCTATTTTCTATTCTTTGCAGCAGTTTTCCAGTAAAAACAGCAAAAACGTTTATCATGACCAATTTTTAAAACAGTTAAAATTACAGTGCCAGTGCAAAACTGTGCAAAACGTTCGTTTTAGCGTCTAAATAACACGTTTTATGAAAACTACTATTTTCCAGTGTTTGCAGCAGTTTTCAAGTAAAAACAGCAAAAACGTTTATCATGACCAATTTTTAAAAAAGTTAAAATTACAGTGCCAGTGCAAAATTGTGCAAAACGTTCGTTTTAGCCTCTAAATAACACGTCTTATAAAAACTGCCATTTTGCAGTGTTTCAGCAGTTTTCCAGTAAAAACAGCAAAAACGTTTATCATGACCAATTTTTAAAAAAGTTAAAATTACAGTGCCAGTGCAAAATTGTGCAAAACGTTCGTTTTAGCGTCTAAATAACACGTTTTATGAAAACTACTATTTTGCAGTGTTTGCAGAAGTTTTCCAGTAAAAACAGCAAAAACGTTTATCATGACCAAATTTTAAAAAAGTTAAAATTACAGTGCCAGTGCAAAATTGTGCAAAACGTTTCTTTTAGCGTCTAAATAACTCGTTTTATGAAAACTACTATTTTGCAGTGTTTGCAGCAGTTTTCCAGTAAAAACAGCAAAAACGTTTATCATGACCCAATTTTAAAAAAGTTAAAATTAAAGTGCCAGTGCAAAATTGTGCAAAGCGCACAATTTAGCGTCTAAATAACACGTTTTATGAAAACTACTATTTTGCAGTGTTTGGAGCAGTTTTCCAGTAAAGACAGCAAAAACGTTTATCATGACCAAATTTTAAAAAAGTTAAAATTACAGTGCCAGTGCAAAATTGTGCAAAAGGTTCGTTTTTGCGTCCTAATAACACGTTTTATGAAAACTACTATTTTGCAGTGTTTGCAGCAGTTTTCCAGTAAAAACAGCAAAAACGTTTATCATGACCGAATTTTAAAAAAGTTAAAATTACACTGCCAGTGCAAAATTGTGCAAAACGTTCGTTTTCGCGTCCTAATAACACGTTTTATGAAAACTACTACTTTGCAGTGTGTGCAGCAGTTTTACAGTAAAGACAGCAAAAACGTTTATCATGACCAAATTTTAAAAAAGTTAAAATTACAGTGCCAGTGCAAAATTGTGCAAAACGTTCGTTTTCGCGTCCTAATAACACGTTTTATGAAAACTGCTATTTTGCAGTGTTTGGCACAGTTTTCCAGCAAAAACAGGAAAAACGTTTATCATGACCAAATTTTAAAAAAGTTAAAATTACAGTGCCAGTGCAAAATTGTGCAAAAGGTTCGTTTTTGCGTCCTAATAACACGTTTTATGAAAACTACTATTTTGCAGTGTTTGCAGCAGTTTTCCAGTAAAAACAGCAAAAACGTTTATCATGACCAAATTTTAAAAAAGTTAAAATTACACTGCCAGTGCAAAATTGTGCAAAACGTTCGTTTTCGCGTCCTAATAACACGTTTTATGAAAACTACTATTTTGCAGTGTTTGCAGCAGTTTTCCAGTAAAAACAGCAAAAACGTTTATCATGACCAAATTTTAAAAAAGTTAAAATTACAGTGCCAGTGCAAAATTCTGCAAAACGTTCGTTTTAGCGTCTAAATAACACGTTTTATGAAAACTACTATTTTGCAGTGTTTGCAGCAGTTTTCCAGTAAAAACAGCAAAAACTTTTATCATGAACAATTTTTAAAACAGTTAAAATTACAGTGCCAGTGCAAAATTGTGCAAAACGTTCGTTTTAGTGTCTAAATAACACCTTTTATGAAAACTACTATTTTGCAGTGTTTGCAGCAGTTTTCCAGTAAAAACAGCAAAAACGTTTATCATGACCAAATTTTAAAAAAGTTAAAATTAAAGTGCCAGTGCAAAATTGTGCAAAACGCTCAATTTAGCGTCTAAATAACACGTTTTATGAAAACTACTATTTTGCAGTGTTTGCAGCAGTTTTCCATTAAAAACAGCAAAAACGTTTATCATGACCAATTTTTAAAACAGTTAAAATTACAGTGCCAGTGCAAAATTGTGCAAAACGTTCGTTTTCGCGTCCTAATAACACGTTTTATGAAAACTGCTATTTTGCAGTGTTTGGCGCAGTTTTCCAGAAAAAACAGGAAAAACGTTTATCATGATCAAATTTTAAAAAAGTTAAAATTACAGTGCCAGTGCAAAATTGTGCAAAACGTCCGTTTTCGCGTCCTAATAACACGTTTTATGAAAACTGCTATTTTGCAGTGTTTGGCGCAGTTTTCCAACAAAAACAGGAAAAACGTTTATCATGACCAAATTTTAAAAAAGTTAAAATTACAGTGGCAGTGCAAAATTGTGCAAAACGTTAGTTTTAGCCTCTAAATAACACGTTTTATGAAAACTGCTATTTTGCAGTGTTTGCAGCAGTTTTCCAGTAAAAACAGCAAAAACCTTTATCATAACCAATTTTTAAAAAAGTTAAAATTACAATGCCAGTGTAAAATTGTGCAAAACGTTTGTTTTAGCCTCTAAATAACATGTTTTATGAAAACTACTATTTTGCAGTGTTTGCAGCAGTTTTCCAGTAAAAACAGCAAAAACGTTTATCATCACCAAATTTTAAAAAAGTTAAAATTAAAGTGCCAGTGCAAAATTGTGCAAAACGCTCAATTTAGCGTCTAAATAACACGTTTTATGAAAACTGCTATTTTGCAGTGTTTGCAGCAGTTTTCCAGTAAAAACAGCAAAAACGTTTATCATGACCAAATTTTAAAAAAGTTAAAATTATAGTGGCAGTGCAAAATTGTGGAAAACGTTCGTTTTAGCCTCTAAATAACACGTTTTATGAAAACTGCTATTTTGCAGTGTTTGCAGCAGTTTTCCATTAAAAACAGCTAAAACGTTTATCATGACCAATTTCTAAAAAAGTTAAAATTACAGTGCCAGTGCAAAATTGTGCAAAACGTTCGTTTTAGCGTCTAAATAACACGTTTTATAAAAAGTGTTATTTTCTATTCTTTGCAGCAGTTTTCCAGTAAAAACAGCAGAAACGTTTATCATGACCAAATTTTAAAAAAGTTAAAGTTACAGTGCCAGTGCAAAATTGTGCAAAACGTTCGTTTTAGCGTCTAAATAACACGTTTTATGAAAACTACTATTTTGCAGTGTTTGCATCAGTCTTCCAGTAAAAACGGCAAAAATGTTTCTTATGACCAATTTTTAAAAAAGTTAAATTTACATTGCCAGTGCAAAACTGTGCAAAACGTTCGTTTTAGCGTCTAAATAACACGTTTTATGAAAACTACTATTTTGCAGTGTTTGCAGCAGTCTTCCAGTAAAAACAGCAAAAATGTTTATCATGACCAATTTTTAAAAAAGTTAAAATTAAAGTGCTAGTGCAAAATTGTGCAAAACGTTCGTTTTAGCCTCTAAATAACACGTTTTATAAAAACTGCTATTTTGCAGTGTTTGCAGCAGTTTTCCAGTAAAAACAGCAAAAACGTTTATCATGACCAATTTTTGAAAAAGATAAAATTACAGTGCCAGTGCAAAATTGTGCAAAACGTTCGTTTTAGCCTCTAAATAACCCGTTTTATGTAAACTACTATTTTGCAGTGTTTGCAGCAGTTTTCCAGTAAAAACAGCAAAAACGTTTATCATGACCAATTTTTAAAACAGTTAAAATTACAGTGCCAGTGCAAAATTGTGCAAAACGTTCGCTTTAGCGTCTAAATAACACGTTTTATGAAAACTACTATTTTGCAGTGTTTGCAGCAGTCTTCCAGTAAAAACAGCAAAAATGTTTATCATGACCAATTTTTAAAAAAGATAAAATTACAGTGCCAGTGCAAAATTGTGCAAAACGTTTCTTTTAGCGTCTAAATAACTCGTTTTATAAAAACTACTATTTTGCCGTGTTTGCAGGAGTTTTCCAGTAAAAACAGCAAAAACGTTTATCATGACCCAATTTTAAAAAAGTTAAAATTAAAGCGCCGGTGGAAAATTGTGCAAAACCTTTAATTTAGCGTCTAAATAACACGTTTTATGAAAACTACTATTTTGCAGTGTTTGCAGCAGTTTTCCAGTAAAAACAGCAAAAACGTTTATCATGACCAAATTTTAAAAAAGTTAAAATTACAGTTGCAGTGCAAAATTGTGCAAAAAGTTCGTTTTCGCGTCCTAATAACACGTTTTATGAAAACTGCTATTTTGCAGTGTTTGGCGCAGTTTTCCAGCAAATACAGGAAAACGTTTATCATGACCAAATTTTAAAAAAGTTAAAATTACAGTGCCAGTGCAAAATTGTGCAAAACGTTCGTTTTAGCCTCTAAATAACGCGTTTTATGAAAACTGCTATTTTGCAGTGTTTGCAGCAGTTTTCCAGTAAAAACAGCAAAAACGTTTATCATGACCAATTTTTAAAGAAGTTAAAATTACAGTGTCAGTGCAAAATTGTGCAAAACGTTCGTTTTAGCCTCTAAATAACACGTTTTATGAAAACTACTATTTTGCAGTGTTTGCAGCAATTTTCCAGTAAAAACAGCAAAAACGTTTATCATGACCAAATTTTAAAAAAGTTAAAATTAAAGTGCCAGTGCAAAATTGTGCAAAACGCTCAATTTAGCGTCTAAATAACACGTTTTATGAAAACTACTATTTTGCAGTGTTTGCGGCAGTTTTCCAGTAAAAACAGCAAAAACGTTTATCATGACCAAATTTTAAAAAAGTTAAAATTACAGTGCCAGTGCAAAATTGTGCAAAAAGTTCGTTTTCGCGTCCTAATAACACGTTTTATGAAAACTACTATTTTGCAGTGTTTGCAGCAGTTTTCCAGTAAAAACAGCAAAAACATTTATCATGACTAAATTTTAAAAAAGTTAAAATTAAAGTGCCAGTGCAAAATTGTGCAAAACGTTCAATTTAGCGTCTAAATAACACGTTTTATGAAAACTACTATTTTGCAGTGTTTGCAGCAGTTTTCCAGCAAAAACAGGAAAACGTTTATCATGACCAAATTTTAAAAAAGTTAAAAATACAGTGGCAGTGCAAAATTGTGCAAAACGTTCGTTTTAGCCTCTAAATAACACGTTTTATGAAAACTGCTATTTTGCAGTGTTTGCAGCAGTTTTCCAGTAAAAACAGCAAAAACGTTTATCATGACTAAATTTTAAAAAAGTTAAAATTAAAGTGCCAGTGCAAAATTGTGCAAAACGTTCAATTTAGCGTCTAAATAACACGTTTTATGAAAACTACTATTTTGCAGTGTTTGCAGCAGTTTTCCAGTAAAAACAGCAAAAACGTTTATCATGACTAAATTTTAAAAAAGTTAAAATTAAAGTGCCAGTGCAAAATTGTGCAAAACGTTCAATTTAGCGTCTAAATAACACGTTTTATGAAAACTACTATTTTGCAGTGTTTGCAGCAGTTTTCCAGTAAAAACAGCAAAAAGGTTTATCATGACCAAATTTTAAAAAAGTTAAAATTACAGTGCCAGTGCAAAATTGTGCAAAACGTTCGTTTTCGCGTCCTAATAACACGTTTTATGAAAACTGCTATTTTGCAGTGTTTTCCGCAGTTTTCCAGCAAAAACAGGAGAAACGTTTATCATGACCAAATTTTAAAAAAGTTAAAATTACAGTCGCAGTGCAAAATTGTACAAAACGTTCGTTTTAGCCTCTAAATAACACGGTTTATGAAAACTGCTATTTTCCAGTGTTTGCAGCAGTTTTCCAGTAAAAACAGCAAAAACGTTTATCATGACCAATTTTTAAAAAAGTTAAAATTACAGTGCCAGTGCAAAATTGTGCAAAACGTTCGTTTTAGCGTCTAAATAAAACGTTTTATGAAAACCGCTATTTTGCAGTGTTTGCAGCAGTTTTCCAGTAAAAGCAGCAAAAACGTTTATCATGACCAATTTTTAACAAAGTTAAAATTACAGTGCCAGTGCAAAATTGTGCAAAACGTTCGTTTTAGAGTCTAAATAACACGTTTTATGAAAACTACTATTTTGCAGTGTTTGCAGCAGTTTTCCAGGAAAAACAGGAAAAACGTTTCTCATGACCAAATTTTAAAAAAGTTAAAATTACAGTGCCAGTGCAAAATTGTGCAAAACGTTCGTTTTAGCGTCTAAATAACACGTTTTATAAAAAGTGCTATTTTCTATTCTTTGCAGCAGTTTTCCAGTAAAAACAGCAAAAACGTTTATCATGACCAATTTTTAAAAAAGTTAAAATTACAGTGCCAGTGCAAAACTGTGCAAAACGTTCGTTTTAGCGTCTAAATAACACGTTTTATGAAAACTACTATTTTGCAGTGTTTGCAGCAGTCTTCCAGTAAAAACAGCAAAAATGTTTATCATGACCAATTTTTAAAAAAGTTAAAATTAAAGTGCTAGTGCAAAATTGTGCAAAACGTTCGTTTTAGCCTCTAAATAACACGTTTTATGAAAACTGCTATTTTGCAGTGTTTGCAGCAGTTTTCCAGTAAAAACAGCAAAAACGTTTATCATGACCAATTTTTAAAAATGTTAAAATTACAGTGCCAGTGCAAAATTGTGCAAAACGTTCGTTTTAGCCTCTAAATAAAACGTTTTATGAAAACTACTATTTTGCAGTGTTTGCAGCAGTTTTCCAGCAAAAACAGCAAAGACGTTTATCATGACCAATTTTTAAAACAGTTAAAATTACAGTGCCAGTGAAAAATTGTGCAAAACGTTCGTTTTAGCGTCTAAATAACACGTTTTATGAAGACTGCTATTTTGCAGTGTTTGCAGCAGTTTTCCAGTAAAAACAGCAAAAACGTTTATCATGAGCAATTTTTAAAAAAGTTAAAATTACAGTGCCAGTGCAAAATTGTGCAAAACGTTCGTTTTAGCTTCTAAATAACACGTTTTATAAAAAGTGCTATTTTCTATTCTTTGCAGCAGTTTTCCAGTAAAAACAGCAAAAACGTTTATCATGACCAATTTTTAAAACAGTTAAATTTACAGTGCCAGTGCAAAATTGTGCAAAACGTTCGTTTTAGCGTCTAAATAACACGTTTTATGAAAACTACTATTTTGCAGTGTTTGCAGCAGTCTTCCAGTAAAAACGGCAAAAATGTTTCTTATGACCAATTTTTAAAAAAGTTAAATTTACAGTGCCAGTGCAAAACTGTGCAAAACGTTCGTTTTAGCGTCTAAATAACACGTTTTATGAAAACTACTATTTTGCAGTGTTTGCAGCAGTTTTCCAGTAAAAACAGCAAAAACGTTTATCATGACCAATTTTTAAAAAAGATAAAATTACAGTGCCAGTGCAAAATTGTGCAAAACGTTCGTTTTAGCCTCTAAATAACCCGTTTTATGTAAACTACTATTTTGCAGTGTTTGCAGCAGTTTTCCAGTAAAAACAGCAAAAACGTTTATGATGACCAAATTTTAAAAAAGTTAAAATTAAAGTGCCAGTGCAAAATTGTGCAAAACGCTCAATTTAGCGTCTAAATAACACGTTTTATGAAAACTACTATTTTGCAGTGTTTGCGGCAGTTTTCCAGTAAAAACAGCAAAAACGTTTATCATGACCAATTTTTAAAAAAGTTAAAATTACAGTGGCAGTGCAAAATTGTGCAAAAAGTTCGTTTTCGCGTCCTAATAACACGTTTTATGAAAACTGCTATTTTGCAGTGTTTGGCGCAGTTTTCCAGCAAATACAGGAAAACGTTTATCATGACCAAATTTTAAAAAAGTTAAAATTACAGTGCCAGTGCAAAATTGTGCAAAACGTTCGTTTTAGCCTCTAAATAACGCGTTTTATGAAAACTGCTATTTTGCAGTGTTTGCAGCAGTTTTCCAGTAAAAACAGCAAAAACGTTTATCATGACCAATTTTTAAAGAAGTTAAAATTACAGTGCCAGTGCAAAATTGTGCAAAATGTTCGTTTTAGCCTCTAAATAACACGTTTTATGAAAACTACTATTTTGCAGTGTTTGCAGCAATTTTCCAGTAAAAACAGCAAAAACGTTTATCATGACCAATTTTTAAAACAGTTAAAATTACAGTGCCAGTGCAAAATTGTGCAAAACGTTCGTTTTAGCGTCTAAATAACACGTTTTATGAAAACTGCTATTTTGCAGTGTTTGCAGCAGTTTTCCAGTAAAAACAGCAAAAACGTTTATCATGACTAAATTTTAAAAAAGTTAAAATTAAAGTGCCAGTGCAAAATTGTGCAAAACGTTCAATTTAGCGTCTAAATAACACGTTTTATGAAAACTACTATTTTGCAGTGTTTGCAGCAGTTTTCAAGTAAAAACAGCAAAAACGTTTATCATGACCAAATTTTAAAAAAGTTAAAATTACAGTGCCAGTGCAAAATTGTGCAAAACGTTCGTTTTCGCGTCCTAATAACACGTTTTATGAAAACTGCTATTTTGCAGTGTTTGCCGCAGTTTTCCAGGAAAAACAGGAGAAACGTTTATCATGACCAAATTTTAAAAAAGTTAAAATTACAGTCGCAGTGCAAAATTGTACAAAACGTTCGTTTTAGCCTCTAAATAACACGGTTTATGAAAACTGCTATTTTCAAGTGTTTGCAGCAGTTTTCCAGTAAAAACAGCAAAAACGTTTATCATGACCAATTTTGAAAAAAGTTAAAATTACAGTGGCAGTGCAAAATTGTGCAAAACGTTCGTTTTAGCGTCTAAATAACACGTTTTATGAAAACTGCTATTTTGCAGTGTTTGCAGCAGTTTTCCAGTAAAAGCAGCAAAAACGTTTATCATGACCAATTTTTAACAAAGTTAAAATTACAGTGCCAGTGCAAAATTGTGGAAACCGTTCGTTTTATTGTCTAAATAACACGTTTTATGAAAACTGCTATTTTGCAGTGTTTGCAGCAGTTTTCCAGTAAAAACAGCAAAAACGTTTATCATGACCAATTTTTAAAAAAGTTAAAATTACAGTGCCAGTGCAAAATTGTGCAAAACGTTCGTTTTAGCGTCTAAATAAAACGTTTTATGAAAACTGCTATTTTCCAGTGTTTGCAGCAGTTTTCTAGTAAAAACAGGAAAAACCTTTATCATGACCAAATTTTAAAAAAGTTAAAATTACAGTGCCAGTGAAAAGTTGTGCAAAACGTTCGTTTTAGCCTCTAAATAACACGTTTTATAAAAACTACTATTTTGCAGTGTTTGGAGCAGTTTTCCAGTAAAAACAGCAAAAACGTTTGTCATGACCAAATTTTAAAAAAGTTAAAATTAAAGTGCCAGTGCAAAATTGTGCAAAACGTTCGTTTTAGCCTCTAAATAACACGTATTATGAAAACTGCTATTTTGCAGTGTTTGCAGCAGTCTTCCAGTAAAAACAGCAAAAACGTTTATCATGACCCAATTTTAAAAAAGTTAAAATTACAGTGCCAGTGCAAAATTGTGCAAAACGTTCGTTTTAGCGTGTAAATAACACGTTTTATGAAAACTGCTATTTTGCAGTGTTTGCAGCAGTTTTCCAGTAAAAACAGCAGAAACGTTTATCATGACCAAATTTTAAAAAAGTTAAAATTACAGTGCCAGTGCAAAATTGTGCAAAACGTTCGTTTTAGCGTCTAAATAACACGTTTTATGAAAACTGCTATTTAGCAGTGTTTGCAGCAGTTTTCCAGTAAAAACAGCAAAAACGTTTATCATGACCAAATTTTAAAAAAGTTAAAATTACAGTGCCAGTGCAAAATTGTGCAAAACGTTCGTTTTAGCGTGTAAATAACACGTTTTATGAAAACTGCTATTTTGCAGTGTTTGCAGCAGTTTTCCAGTAAAAACAGCAAAAACGTTTATCATGACCAAATTTTAAAAAAGTTAAAATTACAGTGCCAGTGCAAAATTGTGCAAAACGTTCGTTTTAGCGTGTAAATAACACGTTTTATGAAAACTGCTATTTAGCAGTGTTTGCAGCAGTTTTCCAGTAAAAACAGCAAAAACGCTTATCATGACCAAATTTTAAAAAAGTTAAAATTACAGTGCCAGTGCAAAATTGTGCAAAACGTTCGTTTTAGCGTCTAAATAACACGTTTTATAAAAACTGCTATTTTGCAGTGTTTGCAGCCGTTTCCCAGTAAAAACAGGAGAAACGTTTATCATGACCAAATTTTAAAAAATTTAAAATTACAGTGCCAGTGCAAAATTGTGCAAAACGTTCGTTTTAGCGTCTAAATAACACGTTTTATGAAAACTACTATTTTGCAGTGTTTGCAGCAGTTTTCCAGTAAAAACAGCAAAAACGTTTATCATGACCAAATTTTAAAAAAGTTAAAATTACAGTGCCAGTGCAAAATTGTTCAAAACGTTCGTTTTAGCCTCTAAATAACACGTTTTATGAAAACTGCTATTTTGCAGTGTTTGCAGCAGTTTTCCAGTAAAAACAGCAAAAACGTTTGTCATGACCAAATTTTAAAAAAAGTTAAAACTATAGTGCCAGTGCAAAATTGTGCAAAACGTTCGTTTTAGCGTCTAAATAACACGTTTTATGAAAACTACTATTTTGCAGTGTTTGCAGCAGTTTTCCAGTAAAAACAGCAAAAACGTTTATCATGACGAAATTTTAAAAAAGTTAAAATTACAGTGCCAGTGCAAAATTGTGCAAAACGTTCTATTTAGCCTCTCAATAACACGTTTTATGAAAACTAGTATTTTGCAGTGTTTGCAGCAGTTTTCCAGTAAAAACAGCAAAAACGTTTATCATGACCAGATTTTAAAAAAGTTAAAATTACAGTGCCAGTGCAAGATTGTGCAAAACGATCTTTTTAGCCTCTCAATAACAAGTTTTATGAAAACTGATATTTTGCAGTGTTTGCAGCAGTTTTCCAGTAAAAACAGCAAAAACGTTTACCATGACCAAATTTTAAAAAAGTTAAAATTACAGTGCCAGTGCAAAATTGTGGAAAACGTTTGTTTTAGCGTCTAAATAACACGTTTTATGAAAGCTAGTATTTTGCAGTGTTTGCAGCAGTTTTCCAGCAAAAACGTTTATCATGACCAAATTTTAAGAAAGTTAAAATTACAGTGCCAGTATAAAATTGTCGAAAACGTTCGTTTTAGCGTCTTAATAACACGTTTTATGAAAACTACTATTTTGCAGTGTTTGCAGCAGTTTTCCAGTAAAAACAGCAAAAACGTTTGTCATGACCAAATTTTAACAAGTTAAAATTACAGTGCCAGTGCAAGATTTTGCAAAACGTTCGTTTTAGCCTCTCAATAACAAGTTTTATGAAAACTGCTATTTTGAAGTGTTTGCAGCACTTTTCCAGTAAAAACAGCAAAAACGCTTATTATGACCAAATTTTAAAAAAGTTAAAATTACAGTTCCAGTGCAAAATTGTGCAAAACGTTTGTTTTAGCATCTAAATAACACGTTTTATGAAAACTAGTATTTTGCAGTGTTTGCAGCAGTTTTCCAGCAAAAACGTTTATCATGACCAAATTTTAAAAAAGTTAAAATTACAGTGCCAGTGCAAAATTGTGCAAAACGTTCGTTTTAGCCTCTCAATAACAAGTTTTATGAAAACTGTTATTTTGCAGTGTTTGCAGCAGTTTTCCAGCATTAACAGGAAAAACGTTTATCATGACCAAATTTTAAAAAAGTTAAAATTACAGTGCCAGTGCAAAATTGTGCAAAACGTTCCTTTTCTTGTCTTAATAACACGTTTTATGAAAACTGCTATTTTGAAGTGTTTGCAGCAGTTTTCCAGCCAAACCGTTTATCATGACCAATTTTTAAAAAAGTTAAAATTACAGTGCCAGTGCAAAATTGTGCAGAACGTTCGTTTTAGCCTCTAAATAACACGTTTTATGAATACTGCTACTTTGCAGGGTTTGCAGCAGTTTTTCAGTAAAAACAGCAAAAACGTTTATCATGACCAAATTTTAAAAAAGTTAAAATTACAGTGCAAGTGCAAAATTGTGCAAAACGTTCGTTTTAGCCTCTCAATAAGACGTGTTATGAAAACTGCTATTTTGCAGTGTTTGCAGCAGTTTTCCAGTAAAAACAGCAAACACGTTTATCATGACCAATTTTTAAAAAAGTTAAAATTACAGTGACAGTGCAAAATTGTGAAAAACGTTCGTTTTAGCGTCTAAATAACACGTTTTATGAAAACTGCTATTTTGCAGTGTTTGCAGCAATTTTCCAGTGAAAACAGCAAAAACGTTTATCATGATCAAATTTTCAAAAAGTTAAAATTACAGTGCCAGTGCAAAATTGTGCAAAACGTTCGTTTTAGCCTCTAAATAACACGTTTTATGAAAACTGCTATTTTGCAGTGTTTGCAGCAGTTTTCCAGTAAAAACAGCAAAAACGTTTATCATGACCAAATTTTAAAAAAGTTAAAATTACAGTGCCAGTGCAAAATTGTGCAAAACGTTCTTTTTAGCCTCTAAATAACACGTTTTATGAAAACTGCTATTTTGCAGTGTTTGCAGCAGTTTTCCAGTAAAAACAGCAAACACGTTTATTATGACCAAATTTTAAAAAAGTTAAAATTACAGTGCCAGTGCAAAATTGTGCAAAACGTTCGTTTTAGCCTCAAAATAACACGTTTTATGAAAACTGCTATTTTGCAGTGTTTGCAGCAGTTTTCCAGTAAAAACAGCAAAAACGTTTATCATGACCAAATTTTAAAAAAGTTAAAATTACAGTGCCAGTGCAAAATTGTGCAAAACGTTAATTTTAGCCTCTGAATAACACGTTTTATGAAAACTGCTATTTTGCAGTGTTTGCAGCAGTTTCCCAGTAAAAACAGCAAAAACGTTTATCATGACCAAATTTTAAAAAAGTTAAAATTACAGCGCCAGTGCAAAATTGTGCAAAACGTTCGTTTAAGCGTCTAAGTAACACGTTTTATGAAAACTGCTATTTTGCAGTGTTTGCAGCAGTTTTCCAGTAAAAACAGCAAAAACGTTTATCATGACCAATTTTTAAAAAAGTTAAAATTACAGTGGCAGTGCAAAATTGTGCAAAACGTTCGTTTTAGCGTCTAAATAACACGTTTTATGAAAACTGTTATTTTGCAGTGTTTGCAGCAGTTTTCCAGTAAAAACAGCAAAAACATTTATCATGACCAAATTTAAAAAAAGTTAAAATTACAGTGCCAGTGCAAAATTGTGCAAAACGTTCGTTTTAGCCTCTAAATAACACGTTTTATGAAAACTGCTATTTTGCAGTAATTGCAGGAGTTTTCCAGTAAAAACAGCAAAAACGTTTATCATGAGCGAATTTTAAAAAAGTTAAAATTCCAGTGGCAGTGCAAAATCTTGTAAAACGTTCGTTTTAGCGTCTAAATAACACGTTTTATGAAAACTGCTATTTTGCAGTGTTTGCAGCAGTTTTCCAGTAAAAACATCAAACACGTTTATCATGACCAAATTTTAAAAAAGTTAAAATTACAGTGGCAGTGCAAAATTGTGCAAAACGTTCGTTTTAGCGTCTAAATAACACGTTTTATGAAAACTGTTATTTTGCAGTGTTTGCAGCAGTTTTCCAGTAAAAACAGCAAAAACATTTATCATGACCAAATTTTAAAAAAGTTAAAATTACAGTGCCAGTGCAAAATTGTGCAAAACGTTCGTTTTAGCCTCTAAATAACACGTTTTATGAAAACTGCTATTTTGCAGTAATTGCAGGAGTTTTCCAGTAAAAACAGCAAACACGTTTATTATGACCAAATTTTAAAAAAGTTAAAATTACAGTGCCAGTGCAAAATTGTGGAAAACGTTCGTTTCAGCCTCTAATTAACGCGTTTTATGAAAACTGCTATTTTGCAGTGTTTGCAGCAGTTTTCCAGTAAACACAGCAAAAACGTTTATCATGACGAAATTTTAAAGAAGGTGAAATTACAGTGCCAGTGCAAAATTGTCCAAACCGTTCCTTTTCCGCTTGCCTTCTTCATGCTTAAAAGGAACTCTGGGTAATTCGGCCGTTCCATGACGAGAGAAGACCCCCGATTCTCATTTCATAGATTGTCTTATTATTTTGGAGCCACCCAGTCCTACCGGCAAAATCCAGCATCGATTGAAGCTTTTAGCTTTCAAAACTTGCTCAAATTCGTATTGGTAGGTCCTGGAATTTGTCTACAGAAAGGCCAGAGAGACGACTTCACTGGTGCTGTGAACCGCCATGTTTACAACAGAGCAATTTAAGCGTTCCACTCTGCATGAAGTGATCTCTCACCTCTGTCTCGAGAAGAAAAGACACGCACGGTTCTTACGTTACGTTAATGCCCCTGTAGAATCAACCGAAATCTCAACTCCTTGTCAAAGGTTAACCAGCCTCTTAATATTTTTGGTAGGCTACCTATTGTCTGAGTATTGGTGTGCGTTGGTATGAAGCCGTGCGATGCAATATACGCCGGCGTGCAATATTCCAACTGTTCCAAACTCGTGTGATAAGTTCATTTTGTCCTCTGAACACTTTAATAGGCTCTATTCCCAGACGCACTGACATGATTATCAAGTGCAACGGTCAGCGTTGATTGACATATTTTATATACCAAGGAGTCAGAATAGCTATGCAAATATATAAGGCCCCTGAAGAAGTTTCTTTCTGCGATAGGACTGACTATTAAAATCAGTTGTAGCAAACGAACAGTTCATCGGCAATGGTTGGTGCTCTGCTTTTGAAAAACCCAAGCTGAAACCCTGAAAATGTAAGGCTAATGAAAACGACACCTGTTATTAATTAATGAAAAACGACAACTCTGTAATTTCCCTGTTAAAGTGCAAAACGAGTCCATTGTTTGTCATACCCGACTTTTGACCATGCCACTGTTTAGCCTCATTAATTAGATTAATTTATGTGTGCACAATGGTGAAATAAATCAATGAATGCTTTCCAAATTCTGCCCCTCTAATGGTTGTTATAAGGACGAAATGTATAGGCTTGAAAATATGACAACGTAATTAGACTTTTGCCATCACTGGTCTGTGATGACATGGTTTGGAATCGTGAATCTCAACGGTTCACCATGGTGAACCGTCGGTGAGCTGAAAGATAAACAGTTCATTTCTTTAAACAAACGATTCACCATGGAGAACCGTGCCGCAATAGCAGGAAATGTTACGGGATTTTTTTGATTTCACATTTACAAACTAGTTTAGATTACAACCTCGGGATAGGATGGTTCTTATGCCCGGTAACTCTTTCCCCCTTACATATCGAGCTAAAGTATCTGGTGAATCGCACGGTGAATCGTTGACAATCACTTCTCAATTGCAATTTGCATACATTAAGTCCATTTTAATTTAATCATCCTGTAAATTCTTCTTGAGTTGGTACCAGCTCCACATCGGCACCACTCGATATATTATTAACCGAACCTCACAAGACGCCAGCGACCCCACCTCTCTAGCTTTATTCCCTTCGCTAACCGTTGTCACGCCTTCAAATGCCAACATCAGTACCAGTGCAAGGAAGATCGCCATTATTTCGCTCGATTCTCGTCTCGATAATAATTAAGGCCCCCGATGTCATGTGTACGCTACGTTAATCAAAGTACACAGTGTCAACTACTTTACATGGAAATGCGGCATACTGAAGGTGTTCCTTTACTCACCAGATAGTATTTATAATTATTTGGCCTTCTAAAAACTCTCCAACACATATTCCTTGATTATCATCATGTTCCGACCAACTGCCCACCTTTTTAAATACAAAGCATGCGAAGAGACATTCCGTTTATCTTAGTAACAAGTTTACTTCTTTTCTAAAGAGACTTGACTTCTGATCTACAGCTCTACAGATTTGCCAATTTCATTGAAGCAAATACAATACTCGTCACATTTGTTGCAACACCCATCCCCGCTTCCCTCTTCCTCCAATGTTGATTTCCACAACTACTAGTAGTCGCCCGAAAAATTCTCACACAACATTGAATTGGGGGAAGGGGGATGTGGTATTGTGGTATAAGCTACGATCTTGTAACACGATGATTCTGACCATTCGCTAAGTGTTCCAACTAAATATGTCTAGTATTGTAGGTATCGGAGAGGCTGAACATTTACGCACGCATGCGCTGACGGAATGTTTGAAGACGAGACGAGAAAAATATGCAGTACCTCCAGACGTGGCGCTGGAGCGTCGTACCAAACGAGTCATCCCGGGATTTCGGCCCGTGCGATCGCTTTTGGACGCAGTTGGCCCTTCGCTGCTTTCTGCTACCGACCTCGCCTCCCGGTACGGCATTGAGGGAGGGACATATCGGCCCCTAAACCATATGAGACAAATCCCACGCCTACTCACAGCTCCAAACCGCCCTTGTCATTACAGTTTAACGAAACATTTCGATGGCTTATATATTCAAGAGAAAAGTCATTTTATCTGTCATATGGTAAGCACTGGAGTGGCAGATTAGAAAGTGCACGCATGCGCCCTGCAGAAGGTAACATACATGCATGCATAGAAGTTTATTTCATCTCGAATTTCAGAATAATATCTTCGAGACATTACAGCTAACATACATAATATATCCAGATACATAACTAAATATTAAATAATATTTAAAGATATATTAATCAAAACGAAAAGCCGCTGTACAAAATCCGGCCCAATAAACTCAGTGGTACGGGAAAAATCAGGTAGCGCATTTCGCAACGTACTTAGTTAATACGTAAGAAAAAGAACTAAGACCATAAGTGGTTGTTCTAGGTTTATTGAGGGACAGAATGTAATTTCCACGAAGATCATTCATAAGAAGAGAACGAGAGAGAAAACGTATTTTTCATATGTGCGGGACAAGCCTTTTCTTTCTTTAACTACTTTTATACAATAATATGAGGAAATTTTGAATGCGCTTATTGCATAGAGATGTAGAGTTTGACTTAAGTGGTACGTAAGAGGACAGGTAATCGCAAATATAAATCTCATTACTCTCTTATTTACATTATACCGTTTCTTTGGCAAGAAATTACTAAAGGCCACTGCAAATTTCCTATGATAAAAAGTCTCCGTTAACAGCACGCACCTTGGCTACACCTTAGTATCCGCCTAGAAATCTTCTTCTCGCTACCCTTTCCTCATTTGATGAGCACCAGTCTCCGCTTGCCTCCTTCATGCCCAAAAGGAATTCTGGGTAATTCGGCCGTTCCATGACAAGGGAAGACCCCCGATTCTCATTTCATAGATTTTCTTATGAGTGTGGAGCCACCCAGTCCTACCGGCAAAATCCAGCATCGATTGAAGCTTTTAGCTTTCAAAACTTGCTCAAATTGTATCAGTAGGTCCTGGAATTCGTCCACAGAAAGGCCAGAGAGACGACTTCACTGGTGCTGTGAACCGCCATGTTTACAACAGAGCAATTTACGCGTTCCACTCTGCATGAAATCATCTCTCACCCCTGTCTCGAGAAGACCAGACACGCACGGTTCTTACGTTACGTTAATGCCCCTGTAGAATCAACCGAAATCTCAACTCCTTGTCAAAAGTTAACCAGCATCTTAATATTTTTGGTAGGCTACATATTGTCTGAGTATTGGTGTGCGTTGGTATGAAGCCGTGCGATGCAATATACGCCGGCGTGCAATATTCCAACAGTTCCAAACTCGTGTGATAAGTACATTTTGTCCTCTGAACACTTTAATAGGCTCTATTCCCAGACGGACTGGCATGATTATCAAGTGCAACGGTCAGCGTTGATTGACATATTTTATATACCAAGGAGTAAGAATAGCTGTGCAAATATATTAAAGCCCCTGAAGACGTTTCTTTCTGCGATAGGACTGACTATTAAAATCAGTTGTAGCAAACGAACAGTTCATCGGCAATGGTTTGTGCTCTGCTTTTGAAAAACCCAAGCTGAAACCCTGAAAATGTAATGCTAATGAAAACGACACCTGTTATTAATTAATGAAAAACGACAACTCTGTAATTTCCCTGTTAAAGTGCAAAACGAGTCCATTGTTTGTCATACCCGACTTTTGACCATACCACTGTTTAGCCTCATTAATTAGATTAATTTATGTGTGCACAATGGTGAAATAAATCAATGAATGCTTTCCAAATTCTGCCCCTCTAATGCTTGTTATAAGGACGAAATGTATAGGCTTGAGAATATGACAACGTAATTAGACTTTTGCCATCACTGGTCTGTGATGACATGGTTTGGAATCGTGAATCTCAACGGTTCACCATGGTGAACCGTCGGTGAGCTGAAAGATAAACAGTTCATTTCTTTAAACAAACGATTCACCAAGGAGAACCGTGCCGCAATAGCAGGAAATGTTGCGGGATATTTTTTGATTTCACATTTACAAACTAGTTTAGATTACAACCTCGGGATAGGATGGTTCTTATGCCCGGTAACTCTTTTCCCCTTACATATCGAGCTAAAGTATCTGGTGAATCGCACGGTGAATCGTTGACAATCACTTCTCAATTGCAATTTGCATACATTAAGTCCATTTTAATTTAATCATCCTGTAAATTCTTCTTGAGTTGGTACCAGCTCCACATCGGCACCACTCGATATATTATTAACCGAACCTCACAAGAGGTCAGCGACCCCACCTCTCTAGCTTTATTCCCTTCGCTAACCGTTGTCATGCTTTCAAATGCCAACATCAGTACCAGTGCAAGGAAGATCGCCCTTATTTCGCTCGATTCTCGTCTCGATAATAATTAAAGCCCCCGATGTCATGTGTACGCTACGTTAATCAAAGTCCACAGTGTCAACTACTTTACAAGGAAATTCGGCATACTGAAGATGTTCCTTTACTCACCAGATAGTATTTATAATTATTTGGCTTTCTAAAAACTCTCCAACACATATTCCTTGATTATCATCATGTTCCGACCAACTGCCCACCTTTTTAAATACAAAGCATGCGAAGAGACATTCCGTTTATCTTAGTAACAAGTTTACTTCTTTTCTAAAGAGACTTGACTTCTGATCTACAGCTCTACAGATTTGCCAATTTCATTGAAGCAAATACAATACTCGTCACATTTGTTGCAACACCCATCCCCGCTTCCCTCTTCCTCCAATGTTGATTTCCACAACTACTAGTAGTCGCCCGAAAAATTCTCACACAACATTGAATTGGGGGAAGGGGGATGTGGTATTGTGGTATAAGCTACGATCTTGTAACACGATGATTCTGACCATTCGCTAAGTGTTCCAACTAAATATGTCTAGTATTGTAGGTATCGGAGAGGCTGAACATTTACGCACGCATGCGCTGACGGAATGTTTGAAGACGAGACGAGAAAAATATGCAGTACCTCCAGACGTGGCGCTGGAGCGTCGTACCAAACGAGTCATCCCGGGATTTCGGCCCGTGCGATCGCTTTTGGACGCAGTTGGCCCTTCGCTGCTTTCTGCTACCGATCTCGCCTCCCGGTACGGCATTGAGGGAGGGATATGTCGGCCCCTAAACCATATGAGACAAATCCCACGCCTACTCACAGCTCCAAACCGCCCTTGTCATTACAATTTAACGTAAGATTTCGATAGCTTATATATTCAAGAGAAAAGTCATTTTATCTGTCATATGGTAAGCACTGGAGTGGCAGATTAGAAAGTGCACGCATGCGCCCTGCAGAAGGTAACATACATGCATGCATAGAAGTTTATTTCATCTCGAATTTCAGAATAATATCTTCGAGACATTACAGCTAACATACATAATATATCCAGATACATAACTAAATATTAAATAATATTTAAAGATATATTAATCAAAACGAAAAGCCGCTGTACAAAATCCGGCCCAATAAACTCAGTGGTACGGGAAAAATCAGGTAGCGCATTTCGCAACGTACTTAGTTAATACGTAAGAAAAAGAACTAAGACCATAAGTGGTTGTTCTAGGTTTATTGAGGGACAGAATGTAATTTCCACGAAGATCATTCATAAGAAGAGAACGAGAGAGAAAACGTATTTTTCATATATGCAGGACAAGCCTTTTCTTTCTTTAACTACTTTTATACAATAATATGAGGAAATTTTGAATGCGCTTATTGCATAGAGATGTAGAGTTTGACTTAAGTGGTACGTAAGAGGACAGGTAATCGCAAATATAAATCTCATTACTCTCTTATTTACATTATACCGTTTCTTTGGCAAGAAATTACTAAAGGCCACTGCAAATTTCCTATGATAAAAAGTCTCCGTTAACAGCACGCACCTTGGCTACACCTTAGTATCCGCCTAGAAATCTTCTTCTCGCTACCTTTTCCTCATTTGATGAGCACCAGTCTCCGCTTGCCTCCTTCATGCCCAAAAAGAATTCTGGATAATTCGGCCGTTCCATGACAAGGGAAGACCCCCGATTCTCATTTCATAGATTTTCTTATGAGTGTGGAGCCACCCAGTCCTACCGGCAAAATCCAGCATCGATTGAAGCTTTTAGCTTTCAAAACTTGCTCAAATTGTATCAGTAGGTCCTGGAATTCGTCCACAGAAAGGCCAGAGAGACGACTTCACTGGTGTTGTGAACCGCCATGTTTACAAAAGAGCAATTTAAGCGTTCCACTCTGCATGAAATCATCTCTCACCTCTGTCTCGAAGAGAACCAGACACGCACGGTTCTTACGTTACGTTAATGCCCCTGTAGAATCAACCGAAATCTCAACTCCTTGTCAAAAGTTAACCAGAATCTTAATATTTTTGGTAGGCTACATATTGTCTGAGTATTGGTGTGCGTTGGTATGAAGCCGTGCGATGCAATATACGCCGGCGTGCAATATTCCAACAGTTCCAAACTCGTGTGATAAGTACATTTTGTCCTCTGGCTCTATTCCCAGACGGACTGACATGATTATCAAGTGCAAAGGTCAGCGTTGATTGATATATTTTATACACCAAGGAGTCAGAATAGCTATGCAAATATATTACGGCAACTGAAGACGTTTTAAAAAAGTTAAAATTACAGTGCCAGTGCAAGATTGTGCAAAACGTTCGTTTTAGCCTGTAAATAACACGTTTTATGAAAACTGCTATTTTGCAGTGTTTCCAGCAGTTTTCCAGTAAAAACAGCAAAAACGTTTATCATGACCAAATTTCAAAAAAAGACAAAATTACAGTGCCAGTGCAAAACTGTGCAAAACCATCCTCTTAGCCTCCAAATAAAACGTTTTATGAAAACTGCTATTTTGCAGTGTTTCCAGCAGTTTTCCAGTAAAAACAGCAAAAACGTTTATCATGACCAAATTTCAAAAAAAGGTAAAATTACTGTGCCAGTGCAAAATTGTGCAAAACCATGCTCTTAGAATCTAAATAAGACGTTTTATGAAAACTGCTATTTTGCAGCAGTTTTCCAGTAAAAACAGCAAAAACGTTTATCATGACCAAATTTTCAAAAACTTAAAATTACAGTGCCAGTGGAAAATTGTGCAAAACGTTCGTTTTAGCCTGTAAATAACGTTTTATGAAAACTGCTATTTTGCAGTGTTTCCAGCAGTTTTCCAGTAAAAACAGCAAAAACGTTTATCATGACAAAATTTCAAAAAAAGGTAAAATTACAGTGCCAGTGCAAAATTGTGCAAAACCATCCTCTTAGCCTCTAAATAACACGATTTAAGAAAGCTGCTATTTTGCAGTGTTTGCAGGAGTTTTCCGGTAAAAACAGGAAAAACTTTTATCATGACCAATTTTTAAAAAAGTTAAAATTAAAGTACCCGTGGAAAATTATGCAAAACGTTCGTTTTAGCCTGTAAATAACACGTTTTATGAAAACTGCTATTTTGCAGTGTTTGCAGCAGTTTTCCATTAAAGCAGCAAAAACGTTTATCATGACCAAATTTTCAAAAAGTTAAAATTACAATAAAAGTGCAAAGTTGTGGAAAACGTTCGTTTTAGCCTCTAAATAACACGTTTTATAAAAACTCCTACTTTGCAGTGTTTGCAGCAGTTTTCCAGTAAAAAACGCAAAACGTTTATTATGACCAAATTTTAAAAAAGTTAAAATTACAATGCCAGTGCAAAATTTTGCAAAACGTTCGCTTTAGCCTCTAAATAACACGTTTTATGAAAACTACTATTTTGCAGTGTTTGCAGCAGTTTTCCAGTAACAACAGCAAAAACGTTTATCATGACCATATTTTGAAAAAGTTAAAATTACAGTGCCAGTGCAAAATTGTGCAAACCGTTCGTTTTAGCCTCTAAATGACACGTTTTATAAAAACTGCTATTTTGCAGTGTTTGCAGCAGTTTTCCAGTAAAAACAGAAAAAACGTTTATCATGACCAAATTTTAAAAAACCTTAAAATTACAGTGCCAGTGGAAAATTGTGCAAAACGTTCGTTTTATTATCTAAATAACACGTTTTATGAAAACTCCTATTTTGCAGTGTTTGAAGCAGTTTTGCAGTAAAAACAGCAAAAAGGTTCATCATGAGCAAATTTTAAAAAAGTTAAAATTACAGTGCCAGTGCAAAATTGTGCCAAACCTTCGTTTTAGCCTCTAAATAACACTTTTTATGAAAACTACTATTTTGGAGCAGTTTTCCAGTAAAAACAGCAAAAAGATTTATGAAAACCAAATTTTAAAAAAGTTAAAATTACAGTGCCAGTGCAAAATTGTGCAAAACGTTCGTTTTATTATCTAAATAATACGTTTTATGAAAAACTGCTATTTTGCAATGTTTGCAGCAGTTTTCCGGTAAAAACAGCAAAAAGGTTCATCATGAGCAAATTTTAAAAAAGTTAAAATTACAGTGCCAGCGCAAAATTGTGCCAAACCTTCGTTTTAGCCTCTAAATAACACTTTTTATGAAAACTACTATTTTGCAGCATTTTTGCAGTAAAAACAGCAAAAACGTTTATCATGACCAAATCTTAAAAACGTTAAAATGACAGTGCCAGTGCAAAATTGTGCAAAACGTTCGTTTTAGCCTCTAAATAACACGTTTTATGAAAACTGCTATTTTGCAGTGTTTCCAGCAGTTTTCCAGTAAAAACAGCAAAAACGTTTATCATGACCAAATTTCAAAAAAAGGTAAAATTACAGTGCCAGTGCAAAATTGTGCAAAACCATCCTCTTAGCCTCTAAATAACACGATTTAAAAAAACTGCTATTTTGCAGTGTTTGCAGGAGTTTTTCAGTAAAAACAGGAAAAACTTTTATCATGACCAATTTTTAAAAAACTTAAAATTACGTTCCCAGTGCAAAATTGTGCTAAACGTTCGTTTTAGCCTCTAAATAGGACGTTTTATGAAAACTGCTATTTTGCAGCAGTTTTCCAGTAAAAACAGCAAAAACGTTTATCATGACCAAATTTTAAAAAACTTAAAATTACAGTACCAGTGGAAAATTGTATAAAACGTTCGTTTTAGCCTCAAAATAACACGTTTTATGAAAAGTGCTATTTTGCAGTGTTTGCAGCAGTTTTCAAGTAAAAACAGTTAAAACGTTTATCATGACCAAATTTTAAAAACGTTAAAATTCCAGTGCCGGTTCAAAATTGTTCAAAACGTTCGTTTTAGCCTCTAAATAACACGTTTTTTGAAAACTGCTATTTTGCATTCTTTGCAGCATTTTTCCAGAAAAACAGCAGAAACGTTTATCATGACCAAATTTTAAAAAAGTTAAAATTTCAGTGCCAGTGCAACTTTGTTCAAAACGTTCGATTTGGCGTCTAAATATCACGTTTTATGAAAACTACTATTTTGCAGTGTTTGTAGCACTTTTCCAGTAAAAACAGCAAAAACGTTTATCATGACCAATTTTTAAAAAAGTTAAAATTACAGTGCCAGTACAAAATTGTGCAAAACGTTCGTTTTAGCCTCTAAATATCACGTTTTATGAAAACTACTATTTTGCAGTGTTTGCAGCAGTTTTCTAGTAAAAACAGCAAAAACGTTTATCATGACCAATTTTTAAAAAAGTTAAAATTACAGTGCCAGTGCAAAATTGTGCAAAACGTTCGTTTTAGCCTCTAAATAACACGTTTTATGAAAACTACTATTTTGCAGTGTTTGCAGCAGTTTTCCAGTAAAAACAGCAAAAACGTTTATCATGACCAATTTTTAAAAAATTTAAAATTACAATGCCAGTGCAAAATTGTGCAAAACGTTCGTTTTATCGTCTAAATAACCCGTTTTATGAAAACTACTATTTTGCAGTGTTTGCAGCAGTTTTCCAGTAAAAACAGCAAAAACGTTTATCATGACCAAATTTTAAAAAAGTTAAAATTAAAGTGCCAGTTCAAAATTGTTCAAAACGTTCGTTTTAGCCTCTAAATAACACGTTTGATGAAAACTGCTATTTTGCATTCTTTGCAGCATTTTTCCAGAAAAACAGCAGAAACGTTTATCATGACCAAATTTTAAAAAAGTTAAAATTTCCGTGCCAGTGCAACTTTGTTCAAAACGTTCGATTTGGCGTCTAAATATCACGTTTTATGAAAACTACTATTTTGCAGTGTTTGTAGCACTTTTCCAGTAAAAACAGAAAAAAGGTTTATCATGACCAATTTTTAAAAAAGTTAAAATTACAGTGCCAGTACAAAATTGTGCAAAACGTTCGTTTTAGCCTCTAAATATCACGTTTTATGAAAACTACTATTTTGCAGTGTTTGCAGCAGTTTTCTAGTAAAAACAGCAAAAACGTTTATCATGACCAATTTTTAAAAAAGTTAAAGTTACAGTGCCAGTGCAAAATTGTGCAAAACGTTCGTTTTAGCCTCTAAATAACACGTTTTATGAAAACTACTATTTTGCAGTGTTTGCAGCAGTTTTCCAGTAAAAACAGCAAAAACGTTTATCATGACCAATTTTTAAAAAATTTAAAATTACAATGCCAGTGCAAAATTGTGCAAAACGTTCGTTTTATCGTCTAAATAACACGTTTTATGAAAACTACTATTTTGCAGTGTTTGCAGCAGTTTTCCAGTAAAAACAGCAAAAACGTTTATCATGACCAATTTTTAAAAAAGATAAAATTACAGTGCCAGTGCAAAATTGTGCAAAACGTTCGTTTTAGCGTCTAAATAAGACGTTTTATGAAAACTACTATTTTGCAGTGTTTGCAGCAGTTTTCCAGTAAAAACAGCAAAAACGTTTATCATGACCAATTTTTAAAAAAGATAAAATTACAGTGCCAGTAGAAACGTGTGGAAAACGTTCGTTTTAGCCTCTAAATATCACGTTTTATGAAAACTACTATTTTCAGTGTTTGCAGCAGTTTTCCAGTAAAAACAGCAAAAACGTTTATCATGACCAATTTTTAAAAAAGTTAAAATTACAGTGCCAGTGCAAAATTGTGCAAAACGTTCGTTTTAGCCTCTAAATAACACGTTTTATGAAAACTACTATTTTGCAGTGTTTGCAGCAGTTTTCCAGTAAAAACAGCAAAAACGTTTATCATGACCAAATTTTAAAAAAGTTAAAATTAAAGTGCCAGTGCAAAATTGTGCAAAACGTTCGTTTTAGCCTCTAAATAACACGTTTTATGAAAACTACTATTTTGCAGTGTTTGCAGCAGTTTTCCAGTAAAAAGAGCAAAAACGTTTATCATGACCAAATTTTAAAAAAGTTAAAATTAAAGTGCCAGTTCAAAATTGTTCAAAACGTTCGTTTTAGCCTCTAAATAACACGTTTTATGAAAACTGCTATTTTGCATTCTTTGCAGCATTTTTCCAGTAAACACAGCAAAAACGTTTATCATGATGAATTTTAAAAAAGTTAAAATTACAGTGCCAGTGCGAAATTGTGCAAAACGTTCGTTTTAGCGTCTAAATATTAAGTTTTATGAAAACTGCTATTTTGCAGTGTTTGCAGCAGTTTTCCAGTAAAAACAGCAAAAACCGTTTATCATGACCAATTTTTAAAAAAGTTAAAATTACAGTGCCAGTGCAAAATTGTGCAAAACGTTCGTTTTAGCCTCTAAATAACACGTTCTATGAAAACTGCTATTTTGCAGTGTTTGCAGCAGTTTTCCAGTAAAAACAGCAAAAACGTTTATCATGACCAATTTTTAAAGAATTTAAAATTACAGTGCCAGTGCAAAATTGTGCAAAACGATCGTTTTAACCTCTAAATAACACGTTTTATGAAAACTGCCATTTTGCAGTGTTTGCAGCAGTTTTCCAGTAAACACAGCAAAAACGTTTATCATGATGAATTTTAAAAAAGTTAAAATTACAGTGCCAGTGCGAAATTGTGCAAAACGTTCGTTTTAGCGTCTAAATATTAAGTTTTATGAAAACTGATATTTTGCAGTGTTTGCAGCAGTTTTCCAGTAAAAACAGCAAAAACCGTTTATCATGACCAGTTTTTAAAAAAGTTAAAATTACAGTGCCAGTGCAAAATTGTGCAAAACGTTCGTTTTAGCGTCTAAATAACACGTTTTATGAAAACTGCTATTTTGCAGTGTTTGCAGCAGTTTTCCAGTAAAAACAGCAAAAACGTTTATCATGACCAATTTTTAAAAAAGTTAAAATTACAGTGCCAGTGCAAAATTGTGCAAAACGTTCGTTTTAGCGTCTAAATAACAAGTGTTATGAAAACTACTATTTTGCAGTGTTTGCAGCAGTTTTCCAGTAAACACAGCAAAAACGTTTATCATGATGAATTTTAAAAAAGTTAAAATTACAGTGCCAGTGCAAAATTGTGCAAAACGTTCGTTTTAGCGTCTAAATAACACGTTTTATGAAAACTACTATTTTGCAGTGTTTGCAGCAGTTTTCCAGTAAAAACAGCAAAAACCGTTTATCATGACCAATTTTTAAAAAATTTAAAATTACAGTGCCAGTGCAAAATTGTGCAAAACGATCGTTTTAACCTCTAAATAACACGTTTTATGAAAACTGCCATTTTGCAGTGTTTGCAGCAGTTTTCCAGTAAAAACAGCAAAAACGTTTATCATGATGAATTTTAAAAAAGTTAAAATTACAGTGCCAGTGCAAAATTGTGCAAAAGGTTCGTTTTAGCGTCTAAATAACACGTTTTATGAAAACTACTATTTTGCAGTGTTTGCAGCAGTTTTCCAGTAAAAACAGCAGAAACGTTTATCATGACCAATTGTTAAAAAAGTTAAAATTACAGTGCCAGTGCAAAATTGTGCAAAATGTTCGTTTTAGCGTCTAAATAAGACGTTTTATGAAAACTACTATTTTGCAGTGTTTGCAGCAGTTTTCCAGTAAAAACAGCAAAAACGTTTATCATGACCAATTTTTAAAAAATTTAAAATTACAGTGCCATTGCAAAAGTGTGCAAAACGTTCGTTTTAGCGTCTAAATAACACGTTTTATGAAAACTACTATTTTGCAGTGTTTGCAGCAGTTTTCCAGCAAAAACGGCAAAAACGTTTATGATGACCAATTTTTATAAAAGTTAAAATTACAGTGGCAGTGCAAAATTGTGCAAAACGTTCGTTTTAGCGTCTAAATAACACGTTTTATGAAAACTACTATTTTGCAGTGTTTGCAGCAGTTTTCCAGTAAAAAAAGCAAAAACGTTTATCATGACCAATTTTTAAAAAAGGTAAAATTACGGTGCCAGTGCAAAATTGTGCAAAACGTTCGTTTTAGCGTCTAAATAACAAGTGTTATGAAAACTACTATTTTGCAGTGTTTGCAGCAGTTTTCCAGTAAACACAGCAAAAACGTTTATCATGATGAATTTTAAAAAAGTTAAAATTACAGTGCCAGTGCAAAATTGTGCAAAACGTTCGTTTTAGCGTCTAAATAACAAGTTTTATGAAAACTGCTATTTTGAAGTGTTTGCAGCAGTTTTCCAGTAAAAACAGCAAAAACCGTTTATCATGACCAATTTTTAAAAAATTTAAAATTACAGTGCCAGTGTAAAATTGTGCAAAACGATCGTTTTAACCTCTAAATAACACGTTTTATGAAAACTGCCATTTTGCAGTGTTTGCAGCAGTTTTCCAGTAAAAACAGCAAAAACGTTTATCATGATGAATTTTAAAAAAGTTAAAATTACAGTGCCAGTGCAAAATTGTGCAAAAGGTTCGTTTTAGCGTCTAAATAACACGTTTTATGAAAACTACTATTTTGCAGTGTTTGCAGCAGTTTTCCAGTAAAAACAGCAGAAACGTTTATCATGACCAATTGTTAAAAAAGTTAAAATTACAGTGCCAGTGCAAAATTGTGCAAAATGTTCGTTTTAGCGTCTAAATAAGACGTTTTATGAAAACTACTATTTTGCAGTGTTTGCAGCAGTTTTCCAGTAAAAACAGCAAAAACGTTTATCATGATGAATTTTTAAAAAAGTTAAAATTACAGTGCCAGTGCAAAATTGTGCAAAACGTTCGTTTTAGCGTCTAAATAACACGTTTTATGAAAACTACTATTTTGCAGTGTTTGCAGCAGTTTTCCAGTAAAAACAGCAAAAACGTTTATCATGACCAATTTTTAAAAAAGTTAAAATTACAGTGCCAGTGCAAAATTGTGCAAAACGTTCGTTTTAGCGTCTAAATAACACGTTTTATGAAAACTGCTATTTTGCAGTGTTTGCAGCAGTTTTCCAGTAAAAACAGCAAAAACGTTTATCATGATGAATTTTTAAAAAAGTTAAAATTACAGTGCCAGTGCAAAATTGTGCAAAACGTTCGTTTTAGCGTCTAAATAACACGTTTTATGAAAACTACTATTTTGCAGTGTTTGCAGCAGTTTTCCAGTAAAAACAGCAAAAACGTTTATCATGATGAATTTTTAAAAAAGTTAAAATTACAGTGCCAGTGCAAAATTGTGCAAAACGTTCGTTTTAGCGTCTAAATAACACGTTTTATGAAAACTGCTATTTTGCAGTGTTTGCAGCAGTTTTCCAGTAAAAACAGCAAAAACGTTTATCATGATGAATTTTTAAAAAAGTTAAAATTACAGTGCCAGTGCAAAATTGTGCAAAACGTTCGTTTTAGCGTCTAAATAACACGTTTTATGAAAACTACTATTTTGCAGTGTTTGCAGCAGTTTTCCAGTAAAAACAGCAAAAACGTTTATCATGATGAATTTTTAAAAAAGTTAAAATTACAGTGCCAGTGCAAAATTGTGCAAAACGTTCGTTTTAGCGTCTAAATAACACGTTTTATGAAAACTGCTATTTTGCAGTGTTTGCAGCAGTTTTCCAGTAAAAAAAGCAAAAACGTTTATCATGACCAATTTTTAAAAAAGGTAAAATTACGGTGCCAGTGCAAAATTGTGCAAAACGTTCGTTTTAGCGTCTAAATAACACGTTTAATGAAAACTACTATTTTGCATTGTTTCCAGCAGTTTTCCAATAAAAACAGCAAAAACGTTTATCATGACCAATTTTTAAAAAAGTTAAAATTACAGTGCCAGTGCAAAATTGTGCAAAACGTTCGTTTTAGCCTCTAAATAACAGGTTTTATGAAAACTGCTATTTTGCAGTGTTTCAGCAGTTTTCCAGTAAAAACAGCAAAAACGTTTATCATGATCAATTTTTAAAAAAGTTAAATTTACAGTGCCAGGGCAAAAATGTGCAAAACGTTCGTTATAGCGTCTAAATAACACGTTTTATGAAAACTACTATTTTGCAGTGTTTGCCGCAGTTTTCCAGCAAAAACAGGAAAAACGTTTATCATGACCAATTTTTAGAAAAGTTAAAATTACAGTGCCAGTGCAAAATTGTGCAAAACGTTGGTTTTAGCCTCTAAATAACACGTTTTATGAAAACTACTATTTTGCAGTGTTTCAGCAGTTTTCCAGTAAAAACAGCAAAAACGTTTATCATGACCAATTTTTAAAAAAGTTAAAATTACAGTGCCAGTGCAAAATTGTGCAAAACGTTCGTTTTAGCGTCTAAATAACACGTTTTATGAAAACTACTATTTTGCTTGTTTGCAGCAGTTTTCCAGTAAAAACAGCAAAAACGTTTATCATGACCAATTTTTAAAAAAGTTAAAATTACAGTGCCAGTGCAAAATTGTGCAAAACGTTCGTTTTAGCGTCTAAATAACACGTTTTATGAAAACTACTATTTTGCAGTGTTTGCAGTAGTTTTCCAGTAAAAACAGCAAAAACGTTTATCATGACCAATTTTTAAAAAAGTTAAAATTACAGTGCCAGTGCAAAATTGTGCAAACCGTTCGTTTTAGCGTCTAAATAACACGTTTTATGAAAACTACTATTTTGCAGTGTTTGCAGCAGTTTTCCAGTAAAAACAGCAAAAACGTTTATCATGACCAATTTTTAAAAAAGTTAAAATTACAGTGCCAGTGCAAAATTGTGCAAAACGTTCGTTTTAGCGTCTAAATAACACGTTTTATGAAAACTACTATTTTGCAGTGTTTGCAGCAGTTTTCTAGTAAAAACAGCAAAAACGTTTATCATGACCAATTTTTAAAAAAGTTAAAATTACAGTGCCAGTGCAAAATTGTGCAAAACGTTCGTTTTAGCGTCTAAATAACACGTTTTATGAAAACTACTATTTTGCAGTGTTTGCAGCTGTTTTCTAGTAAAAACAGCAAAAACGTTTATCATGACCAATTTTTAAAAAAGTTAAAATTACAGTGCCAGTGCAAAATTGTGCAAAACGTTCGTTTTAGCGTCTAAATAACACGTTTTATGAAAACTACTATTTTGCAGTGTTTGCAGTAGTTTTCCAGTAAAAACAGCAAAAACGTTTATCATGACCAATTTTTAAAAAAGTTAAAATTACAGTGCCAGTGCAAAATTGTGCAAAACGTTCGTTTTAGCCTCTAAATAACACGTTTTATGAAAACTACTATTTTGCAGTGTTTCCAGCAGTTTTCTAGTAAAAACAGCAAAAACGTTTATCATGATTAATTTTTAAAAAAGTTAAAATTACAGTGCCAGTGCAAAATTGTGCAAAACGTTCGTTTTAGCGTCTAAATAACACGTTTTATGAAAACTACTATTTTGCAGTGTTTTAAGCAGTTTTCTAGTAAAAACAGCAAAAACGTTTATCATGACCAATTTTTAAAAAAGTTAAAATTACAGTGCCAGTGCAAAATTGTGCAAAACGTTCGTTTTAGCGTCTAAATAACACGTTTTATGAAAACTACTATTTTGCAGTGTTTGCAGTAGTTTTCCAGTAAAAACAGCAAAAACGTTTATCATGATTAATTTTTAAAAAAGTTAAAATTACAGTGCCAGTGCAAAATTGTGCAAACCGTTCGTTTTAGCGTCTAAATAACACGTTTTATGAAAACTACTATTTTGCAGTGTTTGCAGCAGTTTTCCAGTAAAAACAGCAAAAACGTTTATCATGACCAATTTTTAAAAAAGTTAAAATTACAGTGCCAGTGCAAAATTGTGCAAAACGTTCGTTTTAGCGTCTAAATAACACGTTTTATGAAAACTACTATTTTGCAGTGTTTGCAGCAGTTTTCTAGTAAAAACAGCAAAAACGTTTATCATGACCAATTTTTAAAAAAGTTAAAATTACAGTGCCAGTGCAAAATTGTGCAAAACGTTCGTTTTAGCGTCTAAATAACACGTTTTATGAAAACTACATTTTGCAGTGTTTGCAGCTGTTTTCTAGTAAAAACAGCAAAAACGTTTATCATGACCAATTTTTAAAAAAGTTAAAATTACAGTGCCAGTGCAAAATTGTGCAAAACGTTCGTTTTAGCGTCTAAATAACACGTTTTATGAAAACTACTATTTTGCAGTGTTTGCAGTAGTTTTCCAGTAAAAACAGCAAAAACGTTTATCATGACCAATTTTTAAAAAAGTTAAAATTACAGTGCCAGTGCAAAATTGTGCAAAACGTTCGTTTACCGTCTAAATAACACGTTTTATGAAAACTACTATTTTGCAGTGTTTGCAGCAGTTTTCCAGTAAAAACAGCAAAAACGTTTATCATGACCAATTTTTAAAAAAGTTAAAATTACAGTGCCAGTGCAAAATTGTGCAAAACGTTCGTTTTAGCCTCTAAATAACACGTTTTATGAAAACTACTATTTTCCAGTGTTTGCAGCAGTTTTCCAGTAAAAACAGCAAAAACGTTTATCATGACCAATTTTTAAAAAAGTTAAAATTACAGTGCCAGTGCAAAATTGTGCAAAACGTTCGTTTTAGCGTCTAAATAACACGTTTTATGAAAACTACTATTTTGCAGTGTTTGCAGCAGTTTTCTAGTAAAACAGCAAAAACGTTTATCATGATTAATTTTTAAAAAAGTTAAAATTACAGTGCCAGTGCAAAATTGTGCAAAACGTTCGTTTTAGCGTCTAAATAACACGTTTTATGAAAACTACTATTTTGCAGTGTTTGCAGCTGTTTTCTAGTAAAAACAGCAAAAACGTTTATCATGACCAATTTTTAAAAAAGTTAAAATTACAGTGCCAGTGCAAAATTGTGCAAAACGTTCGTTTTAGCCTCTAAATAACACGTTTTATGAAAACTACTATTTTGCAGTGTTTCCAGCAGTTTTCTAGTAAAAACAGCAAAAACGTTTATCATGATTAATTTTTAAAAAAGTTAAAATTACAGTGCCAGTGCAAAATTGTGCAAAACGTTCGTTTTAGCGTCTAAATAACACGTTTTATGAAAACTACTATTTTGCAGTGTTTTAAGCAGTTTTCTAGTAAAAAGAGCAAAAACGTTTATCATGACCAATTTTTAAAAAAGTTAAAATTACAGTGCCAGTGCAAAATTGTGCAAACCGTTCGTTTTAGCGTCTAAATAACACGTTTTATGAAAACTACTATTTTGCAGTGTTTGCAGCAGTTTTCTAGTAAAAACAGCAAAAACGTTTATCATGACCAATTTTTAAAAAAGTTAAAATTACAGTGCCAGTGCAAAATTGTGCAAAACGTTCGTTTTAGCGTCTAAATAACACGTTTTATGAAAACTACTATTTTGCAGTGTTTGCAGCAGTTTTCCAGTAAAAACAGCAAAAACGTTTATCATGACCAATTTTTAAAAAAGTTAAAATTACAGTGCCAGTGCAAAATTGTGCAAAACGTTCGTTTTAGCGTCTAAATAACACGTTTTATGAAAACTACTATTTTGCAGTGTTTGCAGTAGTTTTCCAGTAAAAACAGCAAAAACGTTTATCATGACCAATTTTTAAAAAATTTAAAATTACAGTGCCAGTGCAAAATTGTGCAAACCGTTCGTTTTAGCGTCTAAATAACACGTTTTATGAAAACTACTATTTTGCAGTGTTTGCAGCAGTTTTCCAGTAAAAACAGCAAAAACGTTTATCATGACCAATTTTTAAAAAAGTTAAAATTACAGTGCCAGTGCAAAATTGTGCAAAACGTTCGTTTTAGCGTCTAAATAACACGTTTTATGAAAACTACTATTTTGCAGTGTTTGCAGCAGTTTTCTAGTAAAAACAGCAAAAACGTTTATCATGACCAATTTTTAAAAAAGTTAAAATTACAGTGCCAGTGCAAAATTGTGCAAAACGTTCGTTTTAGCGTCTAAATAACACGTTTTATGAAAACTACTATTTTGCAGTGTTTGCAGCTGTTTTCTAGTAAAAACAGCAAAAACGTTTATCATGACCAATTTTTAAAAAAGTTAAAATTACAGTGCCAGTGCAAAATTGTGCAAAACGTTCGTTTTAGCGTCTAAATAACACGTTTTATGAAAACTACTATTTTGCAGTGTTTGCAGTAGTTTTCCAGTAAAAACAGCAAAAACGTTTATCATGACCAATTTTTAAAAAAGTTAAAATTACAGTGCCAGTGCAAAATTGTGCAAAACGTTCGTTTTAACGTCTAAATAACACGTTTTATGAAAACTACTATTTTGCAGTGTTTGCAGCAGTTTTCCAGTAAAAACAGCAAAAACGTTTATCATGACCAATTTTTAAAAAAGTTAAAATTACAGTGCCAGTGCAAAATTGTGCAAAACGTTCGTTTTAGCCTCTAAATAACACGTTTTATGAAAACTACTATTTTCCAGTGTTTGCAGCAGTTTTCCAGTAAAAACAGCAAAAACGTTTATCATGACCAATTTTTAAAAAAGTTAAAATTACAGTGCCAGTGCAAAATTGTGCAAAACGTTCGTTTTAGCGTCTAAATAACACGTTTTATGAAAACTACTATTTTGCAGTGTTTGCAGCAGTTTTCTAGTAAAAACAGCAAAAACGTTTATCATGATTAATTTTTAAAAAAGTTAAAATTACAGTGCCAGTGCAAAATTGTGCAAAACGTTCGTTTTAGCGTCTAAATAACACGTTTTATGAAAACTACTATTTTGCAGTGTTTGCAGCTGTTTTCTAGTAAAAACAGCAAAAACGTTTATCATGACCAATTTTTAAAAAAGTTAAAATTACAGTGCCAGTGCAAAATTGTGCAAAACGTTCGTTTTAGCCTCTAAATAACACGTTTTATGAAAACTACTATTTTGCAGTGTTTCCAGCAGTTTTCTAGTAAAAACAGCAAAAACGTTTATCATGATTAATTTTTAAAAAAGTTAAAATTACAGTGCCAGTGCAAAATTGTGCAAAACGTTCGTTTTAGCGTCTAAATAACACGTTTTATGAAAACTACTATTTTGCAGTGTTTTAAGCAGTTTTCTAGTAAAAACAGCAAAAACGTTTATCATGACCAATTTTTAAAAAAGTTAAAATTACAGTGCCAGTGCAAAATTGTGCAAACCGTTCGTTTTAGCGTCTAAATAACACGTTTTATGAAAACTACTATTTTGCAGTGTTTGCAGCAGTTTTCTAGTAAAAACAGCAAAAACGTTTATCATGACCAATTTTTAAAAAAGTTAAAATTACAGTGCCAGTGCAAAATTGTGCAAAACGTTCGTTTTAGCGTCTAAATAACACGTTTTATGAAAACTACTATTTTGCAGTGTTTGCAGCAGTTTTCTAGTAAAAACAGCAAAAACGTTTATCATGACCAATTTTTAAAAAAGTTAAAATTACAGTGCCAGTGCAAAATTGTGCAAAACGTTCGTTTTAGCGTCTAAATAACACGTTTTATGAAAACTACTATTTTGCAGTGTTTGCAGCAGTTTTCTAGTAAAAACAGCAAAAACGTTTATCATGACCAATTTTTAAAAAAGTTAAAATTACAGTGCCAGTGCAAAATTGTGCAAAACGTTCGTTTTAGCGTCTAAATAACACGTTTTATGAAAACTACTATTTTGCAGTGTTTGCAGTAGTTTTCCAGTAAAAACAGCAAAAACGTTTATCATGACCAATTGTTAAAAAAGGTAAAATTACAGTGCCAGTGCAAAATTGTGCAAAACGTTCGTTTTAACGTCTAAATAACACGTTTTATGAAAACTACTATTTTGCAGTGTTTGCAGCAGTTTTCCAGTAAAAACAGCAAAAACGTTTATCATGACCAATTTTTAAAAAAAGTTAAAATTACAGTGCCAGTGCAAAATTGTGCAAACCGTTCGTTTTAGCGTCTAAATAACACGTTTTATGAAAACTACTATTTTGCAGTGTTTGCAGCAGTTTTCCAGTAAAAACAGCAAAAACGTTTATCATGACCAATTTTTAAAAAAGTTAAAATTACAGTGCCAGTGCAAAATTGTGCAAAACGTTCGTTTTAGCGTCTAAATAACACGTTTTATGAAAACTACTATTTTGCAGTGTTTGCAGCAGTTTTCTAGTAAAAACAGCAAAAACGTTTATCATGACCAATTTTTAAAAAAGTTAAAATTACAGTGCCAGTGCAAAATTGTGCAAAACGTTCGTTTTAGCGTCTAAATAACACGTTTTATGAAAACTACTATTTTGCAGTGTTTGCAGCTGTTTTCTAGTAAAAACAGCAAAAACGTTTATCATGACCAATTTTTAAAAAAGTTAAAATTACAGTGCCAGTGCAAAATTGTGCAAAAGGTTCGTTTTAGCCTCTAAATAACACGTTTTATGAAAACTACTATTTTGCAGTGTTTCCAGCAGTTTTCTAGTAAAAACAGCAAAAACGTTTATCATGATTAATTTTTAAAAAAGTTAAAATTACAGTGCCAGTGCAAAATTGTGCAAAACGTTCGTTTTAGCGTCTAAATAACACGTTTTATGAAAACTACTATTTTGCAGTGTTTTAAGCAGTTTTCTAGTAAAAACAGCAAAAACGTTTATCATGACCAATTTTTATAAAAGGTTAAAATTACAGTGCCAGTGCAAAATTGTGCAAACCGTTCGTTTTAGCGTCTAAATAACACGTTTTATGAAAACTACTATTTTGCAGTGTTTGCAGCAGTTTTCCAGTAAAAACAGCAAAAACGTTTATCATGACCAATTTTTAAAAAAGTTAAAATTACAGTGCCAGTGCAAAATTGTGCAAAACGTTCGTTTTAGCGTCTAAATAACACGTTTTATGAAAACTACTATTTTGCAGTGTTTGCAGCAGTTTTCTAGTAAAAACAGCAAAAACGTTTATCATGACCAATTTTTAAAAAAGTTAAAATTACAGTGCCAGTGCAAAATTGTGCAAAACGTTCGTTTTAGCGTCTAAATAACACGTTTTATGAAAACTACTATTTTGCAGTGTTTGCAGCTGTTTTCTAGTAAAAACAGCAAAAACGTTTATCATGACCAATTTTTAAAAAAGTTAAAATTACAGTGCCAGTGCAAAATTGTGCAAAACGTTCGTTTTAGCGTCTAAATAACACGTTTTATGAAAACTACTATTTTGCAGTGTTTGCAGTAGTTTTCCAGTAAAAACAGCAAAAACGTTTATCATGACCAATTTTTAAAAAAGTTAAAATTACAGTGCCAGTGCAAAATTGTGCAAAACGTTCGTTTTAACGTCTAAATAACACGTTTTATGAAAACTACTATTTTGCAGTGTTTGCAGCAGTTTTCCAGTAAAAACAGCAAAAACGTTTATCATGACCAATTTTTAAAAAAGTTAAAATTACAGTGCCAGTGCAAAATTGTGCAAAACGTTCGTTTTAGCCTCTAAATAACACGTTTTATGAAAACTACTATTTTCCAGTGTTTGCAGCAGTTTTCCAGTAAAAACAGCAAAAACGTTTATCATGACCAATTTTTAAAAAAGTTAAAATTACAGTGCCAGTGCAAAATTGTGCGAAACGTTCGTTTTAGCGTCTAAATAACACGTTTTATGAAAACTACTATTTTGCAGTGTTTGCAGCAGTTTTCTAGTAAAAACAGCAAAAACGTTTATCATGACCAATTTTTAAAAAAGTTAAAATTACAGTGCCAGTGCAAAATTGTGCAAAACGTTCGTTTTAGCGTCTAAATAACACGTTTTATGAAAACTACTATTTTGCAGTGTTTCCAGCAGTTTTCTAGTAAAAACAGCAAAAACGTTTATCATGATTAATTTTTAAAAAAGTTAAAATTACAGTGCCAGTGCAAAATTGTGCAAAACGTTCGTTTTAGCGTCTAAATAACACGTTTTATGAAAACTACTATTTTGCAGTGTTTTAAGCAGTTTTCTAGTAAAAAGAGCAAAAACGTTTATCATGACCAATTTTTAAAAAAGTTAAAATTACAGTGCCAGTGCAAAATTGTGCAAACCGTTCGTTTTAGCGTCTAAATAACACGTTTTATGAAAACTACTATTTTGCAGTGTTTGCAGCAGTTTTCTAGTAAAAACAGCAAAAACGTTTATCATGACCAATTTTTAAAAAAGTTAAAATTACAGTGCCAGTGCAAAATTGTGCAAAACGTTCGTTTTAGCGTCTAAATAACACGTTTTATGAAAACTACTATTTTGCAGTGTTTGCAGCAGTTTTCCAGTAAAAAAAGCAAAAACGTTTATCATGACCAATTTTTAAAAAAGTTAAAATTACAGTGCCAGTGCAAAATTGTGCAAAACGTTCGTTTTAGCGTCTAAATAACACGTTTTATGAAAACTACTATTTTGCAGTGTTTGCAGTAGTTTTCCAGTAAAAACAGCAAAAAAACGTTTATCATGACCAATTTTTAAAAAAGTTAAAATTACAGTGCCAGTGCAAAATTGTGCGAAACGTTCGTTTTAGCGTCTAAATAACACGTTTTATGAAAACTACTATTTTGCAGTGTTTGCAGCAGTTTTCTAGTAAAAACAGCAAAAACGTTTATCATGATTAATTTTTAAAAAAGTTAAAATTACAGTGCCAGTGCAAAATTGTGCAAAACGTTCGTTTTAGCGTCTAAATAACACGTTTTATGAAAACTACTATTTTGCAGTGTTTGCAGCTGTTTTCTAGTAAAAACAGCAAAAACGTTTATCATGACCAATTTTTAAAAAAATTAAAATTACAGTGCCAGTGCAAAATTGTGCAAAACGTTCGTTTTAGCCTCTAAATAACACGTTTTATGAAAACTACTATTTTGCAGTGTTTCCAGCAGTTTTCTAGTAAAAACAGCAAAAACGTTTATCATGATTAATTTTTAAAAAAGTTAAAATTACAGTGCCAGTGCAAAATTGTGCAAAACGTTCGTTTTAGCGTCTAAATAACACGTTTTATGAAAACTACTATTTTGCAGTGTTTTAAGCAGTTTTCTAGTAAAAAGAGCAAAAACGTTTATCATGACCAATTTTTAAAAAAGTTAAAATTACAGTGCCAGTGCAAAATTGTGCAAACCGTTCGTTTTAGCGTCTAAATAACACGTTTTATGAAAACTACTATTTTGCAGTGTTTGCAGCAGTTTTCTAGTAAAAACAGCAAAAACGTTTATCATGACCAATTTTTAAAAAAGTTAAAATTACAGTGCCAGTGCAAAATTGTGCAAAACGTTCGTTTTAGCGTCTAAATAACACGTTTTATGAAAACTACTATTTTGCAGTGTTTGCAGCAGTTTTCCAGTAAAAACAGCAAAAACGTTTATCATGACCAATTTTTAAAAAAGTTAAAATTACAGTGCCAGTGCAAAATTGTGCAAAACGTTCGTTTTAGCGTCTAAATAACACGTTTTATGAAAACTACTATTTTGCAGTGTTTGCAGCAGTTTTCTAGTAAAAACAGCAAAAACGTTTATCATGACCAATTTTTAAAAAAGTTAAAATTACAGTGCCAGTGCAAAATTGTGCAAAACGTTCGTTTTAGCGTCTAAATAACACGTTTTATGAAAACTACTATTTTGCAGTGTTTGCAGTAGTTTTCCAGTAAAAACAGCAAAAACGTTTATCATGACCAATTTTTAAAAAAGTTAAAATTACAGTGCCAGTGCAAAATTGTGCAAAACGTTCGTTTTAACGTCTAAATAACACGTTTTATGAAAACTACTATTTTGCAGTGTTTGCAGCAGTTTTCCAGTAAAAACAGCAAAAACGTTTATCATGACCAATTTTTAAAAAAGTTAAAATTACAGTGCCAGTGCAAAGTTGTGCAAAACGTTCGTTTTAGCCTCTAAATAACACGTTTTATGAAAACTACTATTTTGCAGTGTTTGCAGCTGTTTTCTAGTAAAAACAGCAAAAACGTTTATCATGACCAATTTTTAAAAAAGTTAAAATTACAGTGCCAGTGCAAAATTGTGCAAAACGTTCGTTTTAGCGTCTAAATAACACGTTTTATGAAAACTACTATTCTGCAGTGTTTTAAGCAGTTTTCTAGTAAAAACAGCAAAAACGTTTATCATGACCAATTTTTAAAAAAGTTAAAATTACAGTGCCAGTGCAAAATTGTGCAAACCGTTCGTTTTAGCGTCTAAATAACACGTTTTATGAAAACTACTATTTTGCAGTGTTTGCAGCAGTTTTCTAGTAAAAACAGCAAAAACGTTTATCATGACCAATTTTTAAAAAAGTTAAAATTACAGTGCCAGTGCAAAATTGTGCAAAACGTTCGTTTTAGCGTCTAAATAACACGTTTTATGAAAACTACTATTTTGCAGTGTTTGCAGCAGTTTTCCAGTAAAAACAGCAAAAACGTTTATCATGACCAATTTTTAAAAAAGTTAAAATTACAGTGCCAGTGCAAAATTGTGCAAAACGTTCGTTTTAGCGTCTAAATAACACGTTTTATGAAAACTACTATTTTGCAGTGTTTGGAGCAGTTTTCTAGTAAAAACAGCAAAAACGTTTATCATGACCAATTTTTAAAAAAGTTAAAATTACAGTGCCAGTGCAAAATTGTGCAAAACGTTCGTTTTAGCGTCTAAATAACACGTTTTATGAAAACTACTATTTTGCAGTGTTTCCAGTAGTTTTCCAGTAAAAACAGCAAAAACGTTTATCATGACCAATTTTTAAAAAAGTTAAAATTACAGTGCCAGTGCAAAATTGTGCAAAACGTTCGTTTTAGCCTCTAAATAACACGTTTTATGAAAACTACTATTTTCCAGTGTTTGCAGCAGTTTTCCAGTAAAAACAGCAAAAACGTTTATCATGACCAATTTTTAAAAAAGTTAAAATTACAGTGCCAGTGCAAAATTGTGCAAAACGTTCGTTTTAGCCTCTAAATAACACGTTTTATGAAAACTACTATTTTGCAGTGTTTGCAGCAGTTTTCTAGTAAAAACAGCAAAAACGTTTATCATGATTAATTTTTAAAAAAGTTAAAATTACAGTGCCAGTGCAAAATTGTGCAAAACGTTCGTTTTAGCGTCTAAATAACACGTTTTATGAAAACTACTATTTTGCAGTGTTTGCAGCTGTTTTCTAGTAAAAACAGCAAAAACGTTTATCATGACCAATTTTTAAAAAAGTTAAAATTACAGTGCCAGTGCAAAATTGTGCAAAACGTTCGTTTTAGCCTCTAAATAACACGTTTTATGAAAACTACTATTTTGCAGTGTTTCCAGCAGTTTTCTAGTAAAAACAGCAAAAACGTTTATCATGATTAATTTTTAAAAAAGTTAAAATTACAGTGCCAGTGCAAAATTGTGCAAAACGTTCGTTTTAGCGTCTAAATAACACGTTTTATGAAAACTACTATTTTGCAGTGTTTTAAGCAGTTTTCTAGTAAAAACAGCAAAAACGTTTATCATGACCAATTTTTAAAAAAGTTAAAATTACAGTGCCAGTGCAAAATTGTGCAAAACGTTCGTTTTAGCGTCTAAATAACACGTTTTATGAAAACTACTATTTTGCAGTGTTTTAAGCAGTTTTCTAGTAAAAACAGCAAAAACGTTTATCATGACCAATTTTTAAAAAAGTTAAAATTACAGTGCCAGTGCAAAATTGTGCAAAACGTTCGTTTTAGCGTCTAAATAACACGTTTTATGAAAACTACTATTTTGCAGTGTTTGCAGCAGTTTTCCAGTAAAAACAGCAAAAACGTTTATCATGACCAATTTTTAAAAAAGTTAAAATTACAGTGCCAGTGCAAAATTGTGCAAAACGTTCGTTTTAGCGTCTAAATAACACGTTTTATGAAAACTACTATTTTGCAGTGTTTGCAGCAGTTTTCCAGTAAAAACAGCAAAAACGTTTATCATGACCAATTTTTAAAAAAGTTAAAATTACAGTGCCAGTGCAAAATTGTGCAAAACGTTCGTTTTAGCCTCTAAATAACACGTTTTATGAAAACTACTATTTTGCAGTGTTTGCAGCAGTTTTCCAGTAAAAACAGCAAAAACGTTTATCATGACCAATTTTTAAAAAAGTTAAAATTACAGTGCCAGTGCAAAATTGTGCAAAACGTTCGTTTTAGCGTCTAAATAACACGTTTTATGAAAACTACTATTTTGCAGTGTTTGCAGTAGTTTTCCAGTAAAAACAGCAAAAACGTTTATCATGACCAATTTTTAAAAAAGTTAAAATTACAGTGCCAGTGCAAAATTGTGCAAAACGTTCGTTTTAACGTCTAAATAACACGTTTTATAAAAACTACTATTTTGCAGTGTTTGCAGCAGTTTTCCAGTAAAAACAGCAAAAACGTTTATCATGACCAATTTTTAAAAAAGTTAAAATTACAGTGCCAGTGCAAAATTGTGCAAAACGTTCGTTTTAGCGTCTAAATAACACGTTTTATGAAAACTACTATTTTGCAGTGTTTGCAGCAGTTTTCCAGTAAAAACAGCAAAAACGTTTATCATGACCAATTTTTAAAAAAGTTAAAATTACAGTGCCAGTGCAAAATTGTGCAAAACGTTCGTTTTAGCGTCTAAATAACACGTTTTATGAAAACTACTATTTTGCAGTGTTTGCAGCTGTTTTCTAGTAAAAACAGCAAAAACGTTTATCATGACCAATTTTTAAAAAAGTTAAAATTACAGTGCCAGTGCAAAATTGTGCAAAACGTTCGTTTTAGCGTCTAAATAACACGTTTTATGAAAACTACTATTTTGCAGTGTTTGCAGTAGTTTTCCAGTAAAAACAGCAAAAACGTTTATCATGACCAATTTTTAAAAAAGTTAAAATTACAGTGCCAGTGCAAAATTGTGCAAAACGTTCGTTTTAACGTCTAAATAACACGTTTTATGAAAACTACTATTTTGCAGTGTTTGCAGCAGTTTTCCAGTAAAAACAGCAAAAACGTTTATCATGACCAATTTTTATAAAAGTTAAAATTACAGTGCCAGTGCAAAATTGTGCAAAACGTTCGTTTTAGCCTCTAAATAACACGTTTTATGAAAACTACTATTTTCCAGTGTTTGCAGCAGTTTTCCAGTAAAAACAGCAAAAACGTTTATCATGACCAATTTTTAAAAAAGTTAAAATTACAGTGCCAGTGCAAAATTGTGAAAAACGTTCGTTTTAGCGTCTAAAGAACACGTTTTATGAAAACTACTATTTTGCAGTGTTTGCAGCAGTTTTCTAGTAAAAACAGCAAAAACGTTTATCATGACCAATTTTTAAAAAAGTTAAAATTACAGTGCCAGTGCAAAATTGTGCAAAACGTTCGTTTTAGCGTCTAAATAACACGTTTTATGAAAACTCCTTTTTTGCAGTGTTTTAAGCAGTTTTCTAGTAAAAACAGCAAAAACGTTTATCATGACCAATTTTTAAAAAAGTTAAAATTACAGTGCCAGTGCAAAATTGTACAAAACGTTCGTTTTAGCGTCTAAATAACACGTTTTATGAAAACTACTATTTTGCAGTGTTTGCAGCAGTTTTCCAGTAAAAACAGCAAAAACGTTTATCATGACCAATTTTTAAAAAAGTTAAAATTACAGTGCCAGTGCAAAATTGTGCAAACCGTTCGTTTTAGCGTCTAAATAACACGTTTTATGAAAACTACTATTTTGCAGTGTTTGCAGCAGTTTTCTAGTAAAAACAGCAAAAACGTTTATCATGACCAATTTTTAAAAAAGTTAAAATTACAGTGCCAGTGCAAAATTGTGCAAAACGTTCGTTTTAGCGTCTAAATAACACGTTTTATGAAAACTACTATTTTGCAGTGTTTGCAGCAGTTTTCCAGTAAAAACAGCAAAAACGTTTATCATGACCAATTTTTAAAAAAGTTAAAATTACAGTGCCAGTGCAAAATTGTGCAAAACGTTCGTTTTAGCGTCTAAATAACACGTTTTATGAAAACTACTATTTTGCAGTGTTTGCAGCAGTTTTCTAGTAAAAACAGCAAAAACGTTTATCATGACCAATTTTTAAAAAAGTTAAAATTACAGTGCCAGTGCAAAATTGTGCAAAACGTTCGTTTTAGCGTCTAAATAACACGTTTTATGAAAACTACTATTTTGCAGTGTTTGCAGCAGTTTTCCAGTAAAAACAGCAAAAACGTTTATCATGACCAATTTTTAAAAAAGTTAAAATTACAGTGCCAGTGCAAAATTGTGCAAAACGTTCGTTTTAGCGTCTAAATAACACGTTTTATGAAAACTACTATTTTGCAGTGTTTGCAGCAGTTTTCCAGTAAAAACAGCAAAAACGTTTATCATGACCAATTTTTAAAAAAGTTAAAATTACAGTGCCAGTGCAAAATTGTGCAAAACGTTCGTTTTAGCGTCTAAATAACACGTTTTATGAAAACTACTATTTTGCAGTGTTTGCAGCAGTTTTCCAGTAAAAACAGCAAAAACGTTTATCATGACCAATTTTTAAAAAAGTTAAAATTACAGTGCCAGTGCAAAATTGTGCAAACCGTTCGTTTTAGCGTCTAAATAACACGTTTTATGAAAACTACTATTTTGCAGTGTTTGCAGCAGTTTTCTAGTAAAAACAGCAAAAACGTTTATCATGACCAATTTTTAAAAAAGTTAAAATTACAGTGCCAGTGCAAAATTGTGCAAAACGTTCGTTTTAGCGTCTAAATAACACGTTTTATGAAAACTACTATTTTGCAGTGTTTGCAGCAGTTTTCCAGTAAAAACAGCAAAAACGTTTATCATGACCAATTTTTAAAAAAGTTAAAATTACAGTGCCAGTGCAAAATTGTGCAAAACGTTCGTTTTAGCGTCTAAATAACACGTTTTATGAAAACTACTATTTTGCAGTGTTTGCAGCAGTTTTCTAGTAAAAACAGCAAAAACGTTTATCATGACCAATTTTTAAAAAAGTTAAAATTACAGTGCCAGTGCAAAATTGTGCAAAACGTTCGTTTTAGCGTCTAAATAACACGTTTTATGAAAACTACTATTTTGCAGTGTTTGCAGTAGTTTTCCAGTAAAAACAGCAAAAACGTTTATCATGACCAATTTTTAAAAAAGTTAAAATTACAGTGCCAGTGCAAAATTGTGCAAAACGTTCGTTTTAACGTCTAAATAACACGTTTTATGAAAACTACTATTTTGCAGTGTTTGCAGCAGTTTTCCAGTAAAAACAGCAAAAACGTTTATCATGACCAATTTTTAAAAAAGTTAAAATTACAGTGCCAGTGCAAAATTGTGCAAAACGTTCGTTTTAGCCTCTAAATAACACGTTTTATGAAAACTACTATTTTCCAGTGTTTGCAGCAGTTTTCCAGTAAAAACAGCAAAAACGTTTATCATGACCAATTTTTAAAAAAGTTAAAATTACAGTGCCAGTGCAAAATTGTGCAAAACGTTCGTTTTAGCGTCTAAATAACACGTTTTATGAAAACTACTATTTTGCAGTGTTTGCAGCAGTTTTCTAGTAAAAACAGCAAAAACGTTTATCATGATTAATTTTTAAAAAAGTTAAAATTACAGTGCCAGTGCAAAATTGTGCAAAACGTTCGTTTTAGCGTCTAAATAACACGTTTTATGAAAACTACTATTTTGCAGTGTTTGCAGCTGTTTTCTAGTAAAAACAGCAAAAACGTTTATCATGACCAATTTTTAAAAAAGTTAAAATTACAGTGCCAGTGCAAAATTGTGCAAAACGTTCGTTTTAGCCTCTAAATAACACGTTTTATGAAAACTACTATTTTGCAGTGTTTCCAGCAGTTTTCTAGTAAAAACAGCAAAAACGTTTATCATGATTAATTTTTAAAAAAGTTAAAATTACAGTGCCAGTGCAAAATTGTGCAAAACGTTCGTTTTAGCGTCTAAATAACACGTTTTATGAAAACTACTATTTTGCAGTGTTTTAAGAAGTTTTCTAGTAAAAACAGCAAAAACGTTTATCATGACCAATTTTTAAAAAAGTTAAAATTACAGTGCCAGTGCAAAATTGTGCAAAACGTTCGTTTTAGCGTCTAAATAACACGTTTTATGAAAACTACTATTTTGCAGTGTTTTAAGCAGTTTTCTAGTAAAAACAGCAAAAACGTTTATCATGACCAATTTTTAAAAAAGTTAAAATTACAGTGCCAGTGCAAAATTGTGCAAAACGTTCGTTTTAGCGTCTAAATAACACGTTTTATGAAAACTACTATTTTGCAGTGTTTGCAGCAGTTTTCCAGTAAAAACAGCAAAAACGTTTATTATGACCAATTTTTAAAAAAGTTAAAATTACAGTGCCAGTGCAAAATTGTGCAAAACGTTCGTTTTAGCGTCTAAATAACACGTTTTATGAAAACTACTATTTTGCAGTGTTTGCAGCAGTTTTCCAGTAAAAACAGCAAAAACGTTTATTATGACCAATTTTTAAAAAAGTTAAAATTACAGTGCCAGTGCAAAATTGTGCAAAACGTTCGTTTTAGCGTCTAAATAACACGTTTTATGAAAACTACTATTTTGCAGTGTTTGCAGCAGTTTTCCAGTAAAAACAGCAAAAACGTTTATCATGACCAATTTTTAAAAAAGTTAAAATTACAGTGCCAGTGCAAAATTGTGCAAAACGTTCGTTTTAGCGTCTAAATAACACGTTTTATGAAAACTACTATTTTGCAGTGTTTGCAGCAGTTTTCTAGTAAAAACAGCAAAAACGTTTATCATGACCAATTTTTAAAAAAGTTAAAATTACAGTGCCAGTGCAAAATTGTGCAAAACGTTCGTTTTAGCGTCTAAATAACACGTTTTATGAAAACTACTATTTTGCAGTGTTTGCAGTAGTTTTCCAGTAAAAACAGCAAAAACGTTTATCATGACCAATTTTTAAAAAAGTTAAAATTACAGTGCCAGTGCAAAATTGTGCAAAACGTTCGTTTTAACGTCTAAATAACACGTTTTATGAAAACTACTATTTTGCAGTGTTTGCAGCAGTTTTCCAGTAAAAACAGCAAAAACGTTTATCATGACCAATTTTTAAAAAAGTTAAAATTACAGTGCCAGTGCAAAATTGTGCAAAACGTTCGTTTTAGCGTCTAAATAACACGTTTTATGAAAACTACTATTTTGCAGTGTTTGCAGCAGTTTTCCAGTAAAAACAGCAAAAACGTTTATCATGACCAATTTTTAAAAAAGTTAAAATTACAGTGCCAGTGCAAAATTGTGCAAAACGTTCGTTTTAGCGTCTAAATAACACGTTTTATGAAAACTACTATTTTGCAGTGTTTGCAGCAGTTTTCTAGTAAAAACAGCAAAAACGTTTATCATGACCAATTTTTAAAAAAGTTAAAATTACAGTGCCAGTGCAAAATTGTGCAAAACGTTCGTTTTAGCGTCTAAATAACACGTTTTATGAAAACTACTATTTTGCAGTGTTTGCAGTAGTTTTCCAGTAAAAACAGCAAAAACGTTTATCATGACCAATTTTTAAAAAAGTTAAAATTACAGTGCCAGTGCAAAATTGTGCAAAACGTTCGTTTTAACGTCTAAATAACACGTTTTATGAAAACTACTATTTTGCAGTGTTTGCAGCAGTTTTCCAGTAAGAACAGCAAAAACGTTTATCATGACCAATTTTTAAAAAAGTTAAAATTACAGTGCCAGTGCAAAATTGTGCAAAACGTTCGTTTTAGCGTCTAAATAACACGTTTTATGAAAACTACTATTTTGCAGTGTTTTAAGCAGTTTTCTAGTAAAAACAGCAAAAACGTTTATCATGACCAATTTTTAAAAAAGTTAAAATTACAGTGCCAGTGCAAAATTGTGCAAAACGTTCGTTTTAGCGTCTAAATAACACGTTTTATGAAAACTACTATTTTGCAGTGTTTGCAGCAGTTTTCCAGTAAAAACAGCAAAAACGTTTATCATGACCAATTTTTAAAAAAGTTAAAATTACAGTGCCAGTGCAAAATTGTGCAAAACGTTAGTTTTAGCGTCTAAATAACACGTTTTATGAAAACTACTATTTTGCAGTGTTTGCAGCAGTTTTCCAGTAAAAACAGCAAAAACGTTTATCATGACCAATTTTTAAAAAAGTTAAAATTACAGTGCCAGTGCAAAATTTTGCTTAACGTTCGTTTTAGCGTCTAAATAACACGTTTTATGAAAACTACTATTTTGCAGTGTTTGCAGCAGTTTTCTAGTAAAAACAGCAAAAACGTTTATCATGACCAATTTTTAAAAAAGTTAAAATTACAGTGCCAGTGCAAAATTGTGCAAAACGTTCGTTTTAGCGTCTAAATAACACGTTTTATGAAAACTACTATTTTGCAGTGTTTGCAGTAGTTTTCCAGTAAAAACAGCAAAAACGTTTATCATGACCAATTTTTAAAAAAGTTAAAATTACAGTGCCAGTGCAAAATTGTGCAAAACGTTCGTTTTAACGTCTAAATAACACGTTTTATGAAAACTACTATTTTGCAGTGTTTGCAGCAGTTTTCCAGTAAAAACAGCAAAAACGTTTATCATGACCAATTTTTAAAAAAGTTAAAATTACAGTGCCAGTGCAAAATTGTGCAAAACGTTCGTTTTAGCGTCTAAATAACACGTTTTATGAAAACTACTATTTTGCAGTGTTTGCAGCAGTTTTCCAGTAAAAACAGCAAAAACGTTTATCATGACCAATTTTTAAAAAAGTTAAAATTACAGTGCCAGTGCAAAATTGTGCAAAACGTTCGTTTTAGCGTCTAAATAACACGTTTTATGAAAACTACTATTTTGCAGTGTTTGCAGCAGTTTTCTAGTAAAAACAGCAAAAACGTTTATCATGACCAATTTTTAAAAAAGTTAAAATTACAGTGCCAGTGCAAAATTGTGCAAAACGTTCGTTTTAGCGTCTAAATAACACGTTTTATGAAAACTACTATTTTGCAGTGTTTGCAGTAGTTTTCCAGTAAAAACAGCAAAAACGTTTATCATGACCAATTTTTAAAAAAGTTAAAATTACAGTGCCAGTGCAAAATTGTGCAAAACGTTCGTTTTAGCCTCTAAATAACACGTTTTATGAAAACTACTATTTTCCAGTGTTTGCAGCAGTTTTCCAGTAAAAACAGCAAAAACGTTTATCATGACCAATTTTTAAAAAAGTTAAAATTACAGTGCCAGTGCAAAATTGTGAAAAACGTTCGTTTTAGCGTCTAAAGAACACGTTTTATGAAAACTACTATTTTGCAGTGTTTGCAGCAGTTTTCTAGTAAAAACAGCAAAAACGTTTATCATGATTAATTTTGAAAAAAGTTAAAATTACAGTGCCAGTGCAAAATTGTGCAAAACGTTCGTTTTAGCGTCTAAATAACACGTTTTATGAAAACTACTATTTTGCAGTGTTTTAAGCAGTTTTCTAGTAAAAACAGCAAAAACGTTTATCATGACCAATTTTTAAAAAAGTTAAAATTACAGTGCCAGTGCAAAATTGTGCAAAACGTTCGTTTTAGCGTCTAAATAACACGTTTTATGAAAACTACTATTTTGCAGTGTTTGCAGCAGTTTTCCAGTAAAAACAGCAAAAACGTTTATCATGACCAATTTTTAAAAAAGTTAAAATTACAGTGCCAGTGCAAAATTGTGCAAACCGTTCGTTTTAGCGTCTAAATAACACGTTTTATGAAAACTACTATTTTGCAGTGTTTGCAGCAGTTTTCTAGTAAAAACAGCAAAAACGTTTATCATGACCAATTTTTAAAAAAGTTAAAATTACAGTGCCAGTGCAAAATTGTGCAAAACGTTCGTTTTAGCGTCTAAATAACACGTTTTATGAAAACTACTATTTTGCAGTGTTTGCAGCAGTTTTCCAGTAAAAACAGCAAAAACGTTTATCATGACCAATTTTTAAAAAAGTTAAAATTACAGTGCCAGTGCAAAATTGTGCAAAACGTTCGTTTTAGCGTCTAAATAACACGTTTTATGAAAACTACTATTTTGCAGTGTTTGCAGCAGTTTTCCAGTAAAAACAGCAAAAACGTTTATCATGACCAATTTTTAAAAAAGTTAAAATTACAGTGCCAGTGCAAAATTGTGCAAAACGTTCGTTTTAGCCTCTAAATAACACGTTTTATGAAAAATACTATTTTGCAGTGTTTGCAGCAGTTTTCTAGTAAAAACAGCAAAAACGTTTATCATGACCAATTTTTAAAAAAGTTAAAATTACAGTGCCAGTGCAAAATTGTGCAAAACGTTCGTTTTAGCGTCTAAATAACACGTTTTATGAAAACTACTATTTTGCAGTGTTTGCAGAAGTTTTCCAGTAAAAACAGCAAAAACGTTTATCATGACCAATTTTTAAAAAAGTTAAAATTACAGTGCCAGTGCAAAATTGTGCAAAACGTTCGTTTTAACGTCTAAATAACACGTTTTATGAAAACTACTATTTTGCAGTGTTTGCAGCAGTTTTCCAGTAAAAACAGCAAAAACGTTTATCATGACCAATTTTTAAAAAAGTTAAAATTACAGTGCCAGTGCAAAATTGTGCAAAACGTTCGTTTTAGCGTCTAAATAACACGTTTTATGAAAACTACTATTTTGCAGTGTTTGCAGCAGTTTTCCAGTAAAAACAGCAAAAACGTTTATCATGACCAATTTTTAAAAAAGTTAAAATTACAGTGCCAGTGCAAAATTGTGCAAAACGTTCGTTTTAGCGTCTAAATAACACGTTTTATGAAAACTACTATTTTGCAGTGTTTGCAGCAGTTTTCTAGTAAAAACAGCAAAAACGTTTATCATGACCAATTTTTAAAAAAGTTAAAATTACAGTGCCAGTGCAAAATTGTGCAAAACGTTCGTTTTAGCCTCTAAATAACACGTTTTATGAAAACTACTATTTTGCAGTGTTTGCAGCAGTTTTCCAGTAAAAACAGCAAAAACGTTTATCATGACCAATTTTTAAAAAAGTTAAAATTACAGTGCCAGTGCAAAATTGTGCAAAACGTTCGTTTTAGCGTCTAAATAACACGTTTTATGAAAACTACTATTTTGCAGTGTTTGCAGCAGTTTTCCAGTAAAAACAGCAAAAACGTTTATCATGACCAATTTTTAAAAAAGTTAAAATTACAGTGCCAGTGCAAAATTGTGCAAAACGTTCGTTTTAGCGTCTAAATAACACGTTTTATGAAAACTACTATTTTGCAGTGTTTGCAGCAGTTTTCTAGTAAAAACAGCAAAAACGTTTATCATGACCAATTTTTAAAAAAGTTAAAATTACAGTGCCAGTGCAAAATTGTGCAAAACGTTCGTTTTAGCGTCTAAATAACACGTTTTATGAAAACTACTATTTTGCAGTGTTTGCAGTAGTTTTCCAGTAAAAACAGCAAAAACGTTTATCATGACCAATTTTTAAAAAAGTTAAAATTACAGTGCCAGTGCAAAATTGTGCAAAACGTTCGTTTTAACGTCTAAATAACACGTTTTATGAAAACTACTATTTTGCAGTGTTTGCAGCAGTTTTCCAGTAAAAACAGCAAAAACGTTTATCATGACCAATTTTTAAAAAAGTTAAAATTACAGTGCCAGTGCAAAATTGTGCAAAACGTTCGTTTTAGCCTCTAAATAACACGTTTTATGAAAACTACTATTTTGCAGTGTTTGCAGCAGTTTTCCAGTAAAAACAGCAAAAACGTTTATCATGACCAATTTTTAAAAAAGTTAAAATTACAGTGCCAGTGCAAAATTGTGAAAAACGTTCGTTTTAGCGTCTAAAGAACACGTTTTATGAAAACTACTATTTTGCAGTGTTTGCAGCAGTTTTCTAGTAAAAACAGCAAAAACGTTTATCATGATTAATTTTTAAAAAAGTTAAAATTACAGTGCCAGTGCAAAATTGTGCAAAACGTTCGTTTTAGCGTCTAAATAACACGTTTTATGAAAACTACTATTTTGCAGTGTTTTAAGCAGTTTTCTAGTAAAAACAGCAAAAACGTTTATCATGACCAATTTTTAAAAAAGTTAAAATTACAGTGCCAGTGCAAAATTGTGCAAAACGTTCGTTTTAGCGTCTAAATAACACGTTTTATGAAAACTACTATTTTGCAGTGTTTGCAGCAGTTTTCCAGTAAAAACAGCAAAAACGTTTATCATGACCAATTTTTAAAAAAGTTAAAATTACAGTGCCAGTGCAAAATTGTGCAAACCGTTCGTTTTAGCGTCTAAATAACACGTTTTATGAAAACTACTATTTTCCAGTGTTTGCAGCAGTTTTCTAGTAAAAACAGCAAAAACGTTTATCATGACCAATTTTTAAAAAAGTTAAAATTACAGTGCCAGTGCAAAATTGTGCAAAACGTTCGTTTTAGCGTCTAAATAACACGTTTTATGAAAACTACTATTTTGCAGTGTTTGCAGCAGTTTTCCAGTAAAAACAGCAAAAACGTTTATCATGACCAATTTTTAAAAAAGTTAAAATTACAGTGCCAGTGCAAAATTGTGCAAAACGTTCGTTTTAGCGTCTAAATAACACGTTTTATGAAAACTACTATTTTGCAGTGTTTGCAGCAGTTTTCTAGTAAAAACAGCAAAAACGTTTATCATGACCAATTTTTAAAAAAGTTAAAATTACAGTGCCAGTGCAAAATTGTGCAAAACGTTCGTTTTAGCGTCTAAATAACACGTTTTATGAAAACTACTATTTTGCAGTGTTTGCAGCAGTTTTCTAGTAAAAACAGCAAAAACGTTTATCATGACCAATTTTTAAAAAAGTTAAAATTACAGTGCCAGTGCAAAATTGTGCAAAACGTTCGTTTTAGCGTATAAATAACACGTTTTATGAAAACTACTATTTTGCAGTGTTTGCAGCAGTTTTCTAGTAAAAACTGCAAAAACATTTATCGTGACCAATTTTTAAAAAAGTTAAAATTACAGTGCCAGTGCAAAATTGTGCAAACCGTTCGTTTTAGCGTCTAAATAACACGTTTTATGAAAACTACTATTTTGCAGTGTTTGCAGCAGTTTTCCAGTAAAAACAGCAAAAACGTTTATTGTGACCAATTTTTAAAAAAGTTAAAATTACAGTGCCAGTGCAAAATTGTGCAAAACGTTCGTTTTAGCCTCTAAATAACACGTTTTATGAAAACTACTATTTTGCAGTGTTTGCAGCAGTTTTCCAGTAAAAACAGGAAAAACGTTTATCATGACCAGTTTTTAAAAAAGTTAAAATTACAGTGCCAGTGCAAAATTGTGCAAAACGTTCGTTTTAGCCTCTAAATAACACGTTTTATGAAAACTACTATTTTGCAGTGTTTGCAGCAGTTTTCCAGTAAAAACAGCAAAAACGTTTATCATGACCAATTTTTAAAAAAGTTAAAATTACAGTGCCAGTGCAAAATTGTGCAAAACGTTCGTTTTAGCGTCTAAATAACACGTTTTATGAAAACTACTATTTTGCAGTGTTTGCAGCAGTTTTCTAGTAAAAACAGCAAAAACGTTTATCATGACCAATTTTTAAAAAAGTTAAAATTACAGTGCCAGTGCAAAATTGTGCAAAACGTTCGTTTTAGCCTCTAAATAACACGTTTTATGAAAACTACTATTTTGCAGTGTTTGCAGCAGTTTTCCAGTAAAAACAGCAAAATCGTTTATCATGACCAATTTTTAAAAAAGTTAATATTACAGTGCCAGTGCAAAATTGTGCAAACCGTTCGTTTTAGCGTCTAAATAACACGTTTTATGAAAACTACTATTTTGCAGTGTTTGCAGCAGTTTTCTAGTAAAAACAGCAAAAACGTTTATCATGACCAATTTTTAAAAAAGTTAAAATTACAGTGCCAGTGCAAAATTGTGCAAAACGTTCGTTTTAGCGTCTAAATAACACGTTTTATGAAAACTACTATTTTGCAGTGTTTGCAGCAGTTTTCCAGTAAAAACAGAAAAAACGTTTATCATGACCAATTTTTAAAAAAGTTAAAATTACAGTGCCAGTGCAAAATTGTGCAAAACGTTCGTTTTAGCGTCTAAATAACACGTTTTATGAAAACTACTATTTTGCAGTGTTTGCAGCAGTTTTCCCGTAAAAACAGCAAAAACGTTTATCATGACCAATTTTTAAAAAAGTTAAAATTACAGTGCCAGTGCAAAATTGTGCAAACCGTTCGTTTTAGCGTCTAAATAACACGTTTTATGAAAACTACTATTTTGCAGTGTTTGCAGCAGTTTTCCAGTAAAAACAGAAAAAACGTTTATCATGACCAATTTTTAAAAAAGTTAAAATTACAGTGCCAGTGCAAAATTGTGCAAAACGTTCGTTTTAGCGTCTAAATAACACGTTTTATGAAAACTACTATTTTGCAGTGTTTGCAGCAGTTTTCCCGTAAAAACAGCAAAAACGTTTATCATGACCAATTTTTAAAAAAGTTAAAATTACAGTGCCAGTGCAAAATTGTGCAAACCGTTCGTTTTAGCGTCTAAATAACACGTTTTATGAAAACTACTATTTTGCAGTGTTTGCAGCAGTTTTCTAGTAAAAACAGCAAAAACGTTTATCATGACCAATTTTTAAAAAAGTTAAAATTACAGTGCCAGTGCAAAATTGTGCAAAACGTTCGTTTTAGCGTCTAAATAACACGTTTTATGAAAACTACTATTTTGCAGTGTTTTAAGCAGTTTTCTAGTAAAAACAGCAAAAACGTTTATCATGACCAATTTTTAAAAAAGTTAAAATTACAGTGCCAGTGCAAAATTGTGCAAAACGTTCGTTTTAGCGTCTAATTAACACGTTTTATGAAAACTACTATTTTGCAGTGTTTGCAGCAGTTTTCCCGTAAAAACAGCAAAAACGTTTATCATGACCAATTTTTAAAAAAGTTAAAATTACAGTGCCAGTGCAAAATTGTGCAAACCGTTCGTTTTAGCGTCTAAATAACACGTTTTATGAAAACTACTATTTTGCAGTGTTTGCAGCAGTTTTCTATTAAAAACAGCAAAAACGTTTATCATGACCAATTTTTAAAAAAGTTAAAATTACAGTGCCAGTGCAAAATTGTGCAAAACGTTCGTTTTAGCGTCTAAATAACACGTTTTATGAAAACTACTATTTTGCAGTGTTTGCAGCAGTTTTCCAGTAAAAACAGCAAAAACGTTTATCATGACCAATTTTTAAAAAAGTTAAAATTACAGTGCCAGTGCAAAATTGTGCAAACCGTTCGTTTTAGCGTCTAAATAACACGTTTTATGAAAACTACTATTTTGCAGTGTTTGCAGCAGTTTTCCAGTAAAAACAGCCAAAACGTTTATCATGACCAATTTTTAAAAAAGTTAAAATTACAGTGCCAGTGCAAAATTGTGCAAAACGTTCGTTTTAGCCTCTAAATAACACGTTTTATGAAAACTACTATTTTTCAGTGTTTGCAGCAGTTTTCCAGTAAAAACAGCAAAAACGTTTATCATGACCAATTTTTAAAAAAGTTAAAATTACAGTGCCAGTGCAAAATTGTGCAAAACGTTCGTTATAGCCTCTAAATAACACGTTTTATGAAAACTACTATTTTGCAGTGTTTGCAGCAGTTTTCCAGTAAAAACAGCAAAAACGTTTATCATGACCAATTTTTAAAAAAGTTAAAATTACAGTGCCAGTGCAAAATTGTGCAAAACGTTCGTTTTAGCCTCTAAATAACACGTTTTATGAAAACTACTATTTTGCAGTGTTTGCAGCAGTTTTCTAGTAAAAACTGCAAAAACGTTTATCATGACCAATTTTTAAAAAAGTTAAAATTACAGTGCCAGTGCAAAATTGTGCAAAACGTTCGTTTTAGCGTCTAAATAACACGTTTTATGAAAACTACTATTTTGCAGTGTTTGCAGCAGTTTTCCAGTAAAAACAGCAAAAACGTTTATCATGACCAATTTTTAAAAAAGTTAAAATTACAGTGCCAGTGCAAAATTGTGCAAAACGTTCGTTTTGGTGTCTAAATAACACGTTTTATGAAAACTACTAGTTTGCAGTGTTTGCAGCAGTTTTCCAGTAAAAACAGCAAAAACGTTTATCATGACCAATTTTTAAAAAAGTTAAAATTACAATGCCAGTGCAAAATTGTGCAAAACGTTCGTTTTAGCGTCTAAATAACACGTTTTATGAAAACTACTATTTTGCAGTGTTTGCAGCAGTTTTCCAGTAAAAACAGCAAAAACGTTTATCATGACCAATTTTTAAAAAAGTTAAAATTACAGTGCCAGTGCAAAATTGTGCAAAACGTTCGTTTTAGCGTCTAAATAACACGTTTTATGAAAACTACTATTTTGCAGTGTTTGCAGCAGTTTTCTACTAAAAACTGCAAAAACATTTATCGTGACCAATTTTTAAAAAAGTTAAAATTACAGTGCCAGTGCAAAATTGTGCAAACCGTTCGTTTTAGCGTCTAAATAACACGTTTTATGAAAACTACTATTTTGCAGTGTTTGCAGCAGTTTTCCAGTAAAAACAGCAAAAACGTTTATCATGACCAATTTTTAAAAAAGTTAAAATTACAGTGCCAGTGCAAAATTGTGCAAAACGTTCGTTTTAGCCTCTAAATAACACGTTTTATGAAAACTACTATTTTGCAGTGTTTGCAGCAGTTTTCCAGTAAAAACAGCAAAAACGTTTATCATGACCAGTTTTTAAAAAAGTTAAAATTACAGTGCCAGTGCAAAATTGTGCAAAACGTTCGTTTTAGCCTCTAAATAACACGTTTTATGAAAACTACTATTTTGCAGTGTTTGCAGCAGTTTTCCAGTAAAAACAGCAAAAACGTTTATCATGACCAATTTTTAAAAAAGTTAAAATTACAGTGCCAGTGCAAAATAGTGCAAAACGTTCGTTTTAGCCTCTAAATAACACGTTTTATGAAAACTACTATTTTGCAGTGTTTGCAGCAGTTTTCCCGTAAAAACAGCAAAAACGTTTATCATGACCAATTTTTAAAAAAGTTAAAATTACAGTGCCAGTGCAAAATTGTGCAAACCGTTCGTTTTAGCGTCTAAATAACACGTTTTATGAAAACTACTATTTTGCAGTGTTTGCAGCAGTTTTCTAGTAAAAACAGCAAAAACGTTTATCATGACCAATTTTTAAAAAAGTTAAAATTACAGTGCCAGTGCAAAATTGTGCAAAACGTTCGTTTTAGCGTCTAAATAACACGTTTTATGAAAACTACTATTTTGCAGTGTTTTAAGCAGTTTTCTAGTAAAAACAGCAAAAACGTTTATCATGACCAATTTTTAAAAAAGTTAAAATTACAGTGCCAGTGCAAAATTGTGCAAAACGTTCGTTTTAGCGTCTAAATAACACGTTTTATGAAAACTACTATTTTGCAGTGTTTGCAGCAGTTTTCCCGTAAAAACAGCAAAAACGTTTATCATGACCAATTTTTAAAAAAGTTAAAATTACAGTGCCAGTGCAAAATTGTGCAAACCGTTCGTTTTAGCGTCTAAATAACACGTTTTATGAAAACTACTATTTTGCAGTGTTTGCAGCAGTTTTCTAGTAAAAACAGCAAAAACGTTTATCATGACCAATTTTTAAAAAAGTTAAAATTACAGTGCCAGTGCAAAATTGTGCAAAACGTTCGTTTTAGCGTCTAAATAACACGTTTTATGAAAACTACTATTTTGCAGTGTTTTAAGCAGTTTTCTAGTAAAAACAGCAAAAACGTTTATCATGACCAATTTTTAAAAAAGTTAAAATTACAGTGCCAGTGCAAAATTGTGCAAACCGTTCGTTTTAGCGTCTAAATAACACGTTTTATGAAAACTACTATTTTGCAGTGTTTGCAGCAGTTTTCCAGTAAAAACAGTAAAAACGTTTATCATGACCAATTTTTAAAAAAGTTAAAATTACAGTGCCAGTGCAAAATTGTGCAAAACGTTCGTTTTAGCCTCTAAATAACACGTTTTATGAAAACTACTATTTTTCAGTGTTTGCAGCAGTTTTCCAGTAAAAACAGCAAAAACGTTTATCATGACCAATTTTTAAAAAAGTTAAAATTACAGTGCCAGTGCAAAATTGTGCAAAACGTTCGTTATAGCCTCTAAATAACACGTTTTATGAAAACTACTATTTTGCAGTGTTTGCAGCAGTTTTCCAGTAAAAACAGCAAAAACGTTTATCATGACCAATTTCTAAAAAAGTTAAAATTACAGTGCCAGTGCAAAATTGTGCAAAACGTTCGTTTTAGGGTCTAAATAACACGTTTTATGAAAACTACTATTTTGCAGTGTTTGCAGCAGTTTTCTAGTAAAAACTGCAAAAACATTTATCGTGACCAATTTTTAAAAAAGTTAAAATTACAGTGCCAGTGCAAAATTGTGCAAACCGTTCGTTTTAGCGTCTAAATAACACGTTTTATGAAAACTACTATTTTGCAGTGTTTGCAGCAGTTTTCCAGTAAAAACAGCAAAAACGTTTATTGTGACCAATTTTTAAAAAAGTTAAAATTACAGTGCCAGTGCAAAATTGTGCAAAACGTTCGTTTTAGCCTCTAAATAACACGTTTTATGAAACTACTATTTTGCAGTGTTTGCAGCAGTTTTCCAGTAAAAACAGAAAAAACGTTTATCATGACCAATTTTTAAAAAAGTTAAAATTACATTGCCAGTGCAAAATTGTGCAAAACGTTCGTTTTAGCGTCTAAATAACACGTTTTATGAAAACTACTATTTTGCAGTGTTTTAAGCAGTTTTCTAGTAAAAACAGCAAAAACGTTTATCATGACCAATTTTTAAAAAAGTTAAAATTACAGTGCCAGTGCAAAATTGTGCAAAACGTTCGTTTTAGCGTCTAAATAACACGTTTTATGAAAACTACTATTTTGCAGTGTTTGCAGCAGTTTTCCCGTAAAAACAGCAAAAACGTTTATCATGACCAATTTTTAAAAAAGTTAAAATTACAGTGCCAGTGCAAAATTGTGCAAACCGTTCGTTTTAGCGTCTAAATAACACGTTTTATGAAAACTACTATTTTGCAGTGTTTGCAGCAGTTTTCTAGTAAAAACAGCAAAAACGTTTATCATGACCAATTTTTAAAAAAGTTAAAATTACAGTGCCAGTGCAAAATTGTGCAAAACGTTCGTTTTAGCGTCTAAATAACACGTTTTATGAAAACTACTATTTTGCAGTGTTTGCAGCAGTTTTCCAGTAAAAACAGCAAAAACGTTTATCATGACCAATTTTTAAAAAAGTTAAAATTACAGTGCCAGTGCAAAATTGTGCAAACCGTTCGTTTTAGCGTCTAAATAACACGTTTTATGAAAACTACTATTTTGCAGTGTTTGCAGCAGTTTTCCAGTAAAAACAGCCAAAACGTTTATCATGACCAATTTTTAAAAAAGTTAAAATTACAGTGCCAGTGCAAAATTGTGCAAAACGTTCGTTATAGCCTCTAAATAACACGTTTTATGAAAACTACTATTTTGCAGTGTTTGCAGCAGTTTTCCAGTAAAAACAGCAAAAACGTTTATCATGACCAATTTTTAAAAAAGTTAAAATTACAGTGCCAGTGCAAAATTGTGCAAAACGTTCGTTTTAGCCTCTAAATAACACGTTTTATGAAAACTACTATTTTGCAGTGTTTGCAGCAGTTTTCTAGTAAAAACTGCAAAAACGTTTATCATGACCAATTTTTAAAAAAGTTAAAATTACAGTGCCAGTGCAAAATTGTGCAAAACGTTCGTTTTAGCGTCTAAATAACACGTTTTATGAAAACTACTATTTTGCAGTGTTTGCAGCAGTTTTCCAGTAAAAACAGCAAAAACGTTTATCATGACCAATTTTTAAAAAAGTTAAAATTACAGTGCCAGTGCAAAATTGTGCAAAACGTTCGTTTTGGTGTCTAAATAACACGTTTTATGAAAACTACTAGTTTGCAGTGTTTGCAGCAGTTTTCCAGTAAAAACAGCAAAAACGTTTATCATGACCAGTTTTTAAAAAAGTTAAAATTACAATGCCAGTGCAAAATTGTGCAAAACGTTCGTTTTAGCGTCTAAATAACACGTTTTATGAAAACTACTATTTTGCAGTGTTTGCAGCAGTTTTCCAGTAAAAACAGCAAAAACGTTTATCATGACCAATTTTTAAAAAAGTTAAAATTACAGTGCCAGTGCAAAATTGTGCAAAACGTTCGTTTTAGCGTCTAAATAACACGTTTTATGAAAACTACTATTTTGCAGTGTTTGCAGCAGTTTTCTACTAAAAACTGCAAAAACATTTATCGTGACCAATTTTTAAAAAAGTTAAAATTACAGTGCCAGTGCAAAATTGTGCAAACCGTTCGTTTTAGCGTCTAAATAACACGTTTTATGAAAACTACTATTTTGCAGTGTTTGCAGCAGTTTTCCAGTAAAAACAGCAAAAACGTTTATCATGACCAATTTTTAAAAAAGTTAAAATTACAGTGCCAGTGCAAAATTGTGCAAAACGTTCGTTTTAGCCTCTAAATAACACGTTTTATGAAAACTACTATTTTGCAGTGTTTGCAGCAGTTTTCCAGTAAAAACAGCAAAAACGTTTATCATGACCAATTTTTAAAAAAGTTAAAATTACAGTGCCAGTGCAAAATTGTGCAAAACGTTCGTTTTGGTGTCTAAATAACACGTTTTATGAAAACTACTAGTTTGCAGTGTTTGCAGCAGTTTTCCAGTAAAAACAGCAAAAACGTTTATCATGACCAGTTTTTAAAAAAGTTAAAATTACAATGCCAGTGCAAAATTGTGCAAAACGTTCGTTTTAGCGTCTAAATAACACGTTTTATGAAAACTACTATTTTGCAGTGTTTGCAGCAGTTTTCCAGTAAAAACAGCAAAAACGTTTATCATGACCAATTTTTAAAAAAGTTAAAATTACAGTGCCAGTGCAAAATTGTGCAAAACGTTCGTTTTAGCGTCTAAATAACACGTTTTATGAAAACTACTATTTTGCAGTGTTTGCAGCAGTTTTCTACTAAAAACTGCAAAAACATTTATCGTGACCAATTTTTAAAAAAGTTAAAATTACAGTGCCAGTGCAAAATTGTGCAAACCGTTCGTTTTAGCGTCTAAATAACACGTTTTATGAAAACTACTATTTTGCAGTGTTTGCAGCAGTTTTCCAGTAAAAACAGCAAAAACGTTTATCATGACCAATTTTTAAAAAAGTTAAAATTACAGTGCCAGTGCAAAATTGTGCAAAACGTTCGTTTTAGCCTCTAAATAACACGTTTTATGAAAACTACTATTTTGCAGTGTTTGCAGCAGTTTTCCAGTAAAAACAGCAAAAACGTTTATCATGACCAGTTTTTAAAAAAGTTAAAATTACAGTGCCAGTGCAAAATTGTGCAAAACGTTCGTTTTAGCCTCTAAATAACACGTTTTATGAAAACTACTATTTTGCAGTGTTTGCAGCAGTTTTCCAGTAAAAACAGCAAAAACGTTTATCATGACCAATTTTTAAAAAAGTTAAAATTACAGTGCCAGTGCAAAATTGTGCAAAACGTTCGTTTTAGCGTCTAAATAACACGTTTTATGAAAACTACTATTTTGCAGTGTTTGCAGCAGTTTTCTAAAAAAAACTGCAAAAACATTTATCGTGACCAATTTTTAAAAAAGTTAAAATTACAGTGCCAGTGCAAAATTGTGCAAAACGTTCGTTTTAGCGTCTAAATAACACGTTGTATGAAAACTACTATTTTGCAGTGTTTGCAGCAGTTTTCCAGTAAAAACAGCAAAAACGTTTATCATGACCAATTTTTAAAAAAGTTAAAATTACAGTGCCAGTGCAAAATAGTGCAAAACGTTCGTTTTAGCCTCTAAATAACACGTTTTATGAAAACTACTATTTTGCAGTGTTTGCAGCAGTTTTCCCGTAAAAACAGCAAAAACGTTTATCATGACCAATTTTTAAAAAAGTTAAAATTACAGTGCCAGTGCAAAATTGTGCAAACCGTTCGTTTTAGCGTCTAAATAACACGTTTTATGAAAACTACTATTTTGCAGTGTTTGCAGCAGTTTTCTAGTAAAAACAGCAAAAACGTTTATCATGACCAATTTTTAAAAAAGTTAAAATTACAGTGCCAGTGCAAAATTGTGCAAAACGTTCGTTTTAGCGTCTAAATAACACGTTTTATGAAAACTACTATTTTGCAGTGTTTTAAGCAGTTTTCTAGTAAAAACAGCAAAAACGTTTATCATGACCAATTTTTAAAAAAGTTAAAATTACAGTGCCAGTGCAAAATTGTGCAAAACGTTCGTTTTAGCGTCTAAATAACACGTTTTATGAAAACTACTATTTTGCAGTGTTTGCAGCAGTTTTCCCGTAAAAACAGCAAAAACGTTTATCATGACCAATTTTTAAAAAAGTTAAAATTACAGTGCCAGTGCAAAATTGTGCAAACCGTTCGTTTTAGCGTCTAAATAACACGTTTTATGAAAACTACTATTTTGCAGTGTTTGCAGCAGTTTTCTAGTAAAAACAGCAAAAACGTTTATCATGACCAATTTTTAAAAAAGTTAAAATTACAGTGCCAGTGCAAAATTGTGCAAAACGTTCGTTTTAGCGTCTAAATAACACGTTTTATGAAAACTACTATTTTGCAGTGTTTTAAGCAGTTTTCTAGTAAAAACAGCAAAAACGTTTATCATGACCAATTTTTAAAAAAGTTAAAATTACAGTGCCAGTGCAAAATTGTGCAAAACGTTCGTTTTAGCGTCTAAATAACACGTTTTATGAAAACTACTATTTTGCAGTGTTTGCAGCAGTTTTCCCGTAAAAACAGCAAAAACGTTTATCATGACCAATTTTTAAAAAAGTTAAAATTACAGTGCCAGTGCAAAATTGTGCAAACCGTTCGTTTTAGCGTCTAAATAACACTTTTTATGAAAACTACTATTTTGCAGTGTTTGCAGCAGTTTTCTAGTAAAAACAGCAAAAACGTTTATCATGACCAATTTTTAAAAAAGTTAAAATTACAGTGCCAGTGCAAAATTGTGCAAAACGTTCGTTTTAGCGTCTAAATAACACGTTTTATGAAAACTACTATTTTGCAGTGTTTGCAGCAGTTTTCCAGTAAAAACAGCAAAAACGTTTATCATGACCAATTTTTAAAAAAGTTAAAATTACAGTGCCAGTGCAAAATTGTGCAAACCGTTCGTTTTAGCGTCTAAATAACACGTTTTATGAAAACTACTATTTTGCAGTGTTTGCAGCAGTTTTCCAGTAAAAACAGTAAAAACGTTTATCATGACCAATTTTTAAAAAAGTTAAAATTACAGTGCCAGTGCAAAATTGTGCAAAACGTTCGTTTTAGCCTCTAAATAACACGTTTTATGAAAACTACTATTTTTCAGTGTTTGCAGCAGTTTTCCAGTAAAAACAGCAAAAACGTTTATCATGACCAATTTTTAAAAAAGTTAAAATTACAGTGCCAGTGCAAAATTGTGCAAAACGTTCGTTATAGCCTCTAAATAACACGTTTTATGAAAACTACTATTTTGCAGTGTTTGCAGCAGTTTTCCAGTAAAAACAGCAAAAACGTTTATCATGACCAATTTTTAAAAAAGTTAAAATTACAGTGCCAGTGCAAAATTGTGCAAAACGTTCGTTTTAGCCTCTAAATAACACGTTTTATGAAAACTACTATTTTGCAGTGTTTGCAGCAGTTTTCTAGTAAAAACTGCAAAAACGTTTATCATGACCAATTTTTAAAAAAGTTAAAATTACAGTGCCAGTGCAAAATTGTGCAAAACGTTCGTTTTAGCGTCTAAATAACACGTTTTATGAAAACTACTATTTTGCAGTGTTTGCAGCAGTTTTCCAGTAAAAACAGCAAAAACGTTTATCATGACCAATTTTTAAAAAAGTTAAAATTACAGTGCCAGTGCAAAATTGTGCAAAACGTTCGTTTTGGTGTCTAAATAACACGTTTTATGAAAACTACTAGTTTGCAGTGTTTGCAGCAGTTTTCCAGTAAAAACAGCAAAAACGTTTATCATGACCAGTTTTTAAAAAAGTTAAAATTACAATGCCAGTGCAAAATTGTGCAAAACGTTCGTTTTAGCGTCTAAATAACACGTTTTATGAAAACTACTATTTTGCAGTGTTTGCAGCAGTTTTCCAGTAAAAACAGCAAAAACGTTTATCATGACCAATTTTTAAAAAAGTTAAAATTACAGTGCCAGTGCAAAATTGTGCAAAACGTTCGTTTTAGCGTCTAAATAACACGTTTTATGAAAACTACTATTTTGCAGTGTTTGCAGCAGTTTTCTACTAAAAACTGCAAAAACATTTATCGTGACCAATTTTTAAAAAAGTTAAAATTACAGTGCCAGTGCAAAATTGTGCAAACCGTTCGTTTTAGCGTCTAAATAACACGTTTTATGAAAACTACTATTTTGCAGTGTTTGCAGCAGTTTTCCAGTAAAAACAGCAAAAACGTTTATCATGACCAATTTTTAAAAAAGTTAAAATTACAGTGCCAGTCCAAAATTGTGCAAAACGTTCGTTTTAGCCTCCAAATAACACGTTTTATGAAAACTACTATTTTGCAGTGTTTGCAGCAGTTTTCCAGTAAAAACAGCAAAAACGTTTATCATGACCAGTTTTTAAAAAAGTTAAAATTACAGTGCCAGTGCAAAATTGTGCAAAACGTTCGTTTTAGCCTCTAAATAACACGTTTTATGAAAACTACTATTTTGCAGTGTTTGCAGCAGTTTTCCAGTAAAAACAGCAAAAACGTTTATCATGACCAATTTTTAAAAAAGTTAAAATTACAGTGCCAGTGCAAAATTGTGCAAAACGTTCGTTTTAGCGTCTAAATAACACGTTTTATGAAAACTACTATTTTGCAGTGTTTGCAGCAGTTTTCTAAAAAAAACTGCAAAAACATTTATCGTGACCAATTTTTAAAAAAGTTAAAATTACAGTGCCAGTGCAAAATTGTGCAAAACGTTCGTTTTAGCGTCTAAATAACACGTTTTATGAAAACTACTATTTTGCAGTGTTTGCAGCAGTTTTCCAGTAAAAACAGCAAAAACGTTTATCATGACCAATTTTTAAAAAAGTTAAAATTACAGTGCCAGTGCAAAATAGTGCAAAACGTTCGTTTTAGCCTCTAAATAACACGTTTTATGAAAACTACTAGTTTGCAGTGTTTGCAGCAGTTTTCCAGTAAAAACAGCAAAAACGTTTATCATGACCAATTTTTAAAAAAGTTAAAATTACAGTGCCAGTGCAAAATTGTGCAAAACGTTCGTTTTAGCCTCTAAATAACACGTTTTATGAAAACTACTATTTTGCAGTGTTTGCAGCAGTTTTCCAGTAAAAACAGCAAAAACGTTTATCATGACCAATTTTTAAAAAAGTTCAAATTACAGTGCCAGTGCGAAATTGTGCAAAACGTTCGTTTTAGCCTCTAAATAACACGTTTTATGAAAACTACTATTTTGCAGTGTTTGCAGCAGTTTTCCAGTAAAAACAGCAAAAACGTTTATCATGACCAATTTTTAAAAAAGTTAAAATTACAGTGCCAGTGCAAAAGTGTGCAAAACGTTCGTTTTAGCCTCTAAATAACACGTTTTATGAAAACTACTATTTTGCAGTGTTTGCAGCAGTTTTCCAGTAAAAACAGCAAAAACGTTTATCATGACCAATTTTTAAAAAAGTTAAAATTACAGTGCCAGTGCAAAATTGTGCAAAACGTTCGTTTTAGCCTCTAAATAACACGTTTTATGAAAACTACTATTTTGCAGTGTTTGCAGCAGTTTTCCAGTAAAAACTGCAAAAACATTTATCATGACCAATTTTTAAAAAAGTTAAAATTACAGTGCCAGTGCAAAAGTGTGCAAAACGTTCGTTTTAGCCTCTAAATAACACGTTTTATGAAAACTACTATTTTGCAGTGTTTGCAGCAGTTTTCCAGTAAAAACAGCAAAAACGTTTATCATGACCAATTTTTAAAAAAGTTAAAATTACAGTGCCAGTGCAAAATTGTGCAAAACGTTCGTTTTAGCGTCTAAATAACACGTTTTATGAAAACTACTATTTTGCAGTGTTTGCAGCAGTTTTCTAAAAAAAACTGCAAAAACATTTATCGTGACCAATTTTTAAAAAAGTTAAAATTACAGTGCCAGTGCAAAATTGTGCAAAACGTTCGTTTTAGCGTCTAAATAACACGTTTTATGAAAACTACTATTTTGCAGTGTTTGCAGCAGTTTTCCAGTAAAAACAGCAAAAACGTTTATCATGACCAATTTTTAAAAAAGTTAAAATTACAGTGCCAGTGCAAAATAGTGCAAAACGTTCGTTTTAGCCTCTAAATAACACGTTTTATGAAAACTACTATTTTGCAGTGTTTGCAGCAGTTTTCCCGTAAAAACAGCAAAAACGTTTATCATGACCAATTTTTAAAAAAGTTAAAATTACAGTGCCAGTGCAAAATTGTGCAAACCGTTCGTTTTAGCGTCTAAATAACACGTTTTATGAAAACTACTATTTTGCAGTGTTTGCAGCAGTTTTCTAGTAAAAACAGCAAAAACGTTTATCATGACCAATTTTTAAAAAAGTTAAAATTACAGTGCCAGTGCAAAATTGTGCAAAACGTTCGTTTTAGCGTCTAAATAACACGTTTTATGAAAACTACTATTTTGCAGTGTTTTAAGCAGTTTTCTAGTAAAAACAGCAAAAACGTTTATCATGACCAATTTTTAAAAAAGTTAAAATTACAGTGCCAGTGCAAAATTGTGCAAAACGTTCGTTTTAGCCTCTAAATAACACGTTTTATGAAAACTACTATTTTGCAGTGTTTGCAGCAGTTTTCCAGTAAAAACAGCAAAAACGTTTATCATGACCAATTTTTAAAAAAGTTCAAATTACAGTGCCAGTGCAAAATTGTGCAAACCGTTCGTTTTAGCGTCTAAATAACACGTTTTATGAAAACTACTATTTTGCAGTGTTTGCAGCAGTTTTCCAGTAAAAACAGCAAAAACGTTTATCATGACCAATTTTTAAAAAAGTTAAAATTACAGTGCCAGTCCAAAATTGTGCAAAACGTTCGTTTTAGCCTCCAAATAACACGTTTTATGAAAACTACTATTTTGCAGTGTTTGCAGCAGTTTTCCAGTAAAAACAGCAAAAACGTTTATCATGACCAGTTTTTAAAAAAGTTAAAATTACAGTGCCAGTGCAAAATTGTGCAAAACGTTCGTTTTAGCCTCTAAATAACACGTTTTATGAAAACTACTATTTTGCAGTGTTTGCAGCAGTTTTCCAGTAAAAACAGCAAAAACGTTTATCATGACCAATTTTTAAAAAAGTTAAAATTACAGTGCCAGTGCAAAATTGTGCAAAACGTTCGTTTTAGCGTCTAAATAACACGTTTTATGAAAACTACTATTTTGCAGTGTTTGCAGCAGTTTTCTAAAAAAAACTGCAAAAACATTTATCGTGACCAATTTTTAAAAAAGTTAAAATTACAGTGCCAGTGCAAAATTGTGCAAAACGTTCGTTTTAGCGTCTAAATAACACGTTTTATGAAAACTACTATTTTGCAGTGTTTGCAGCAGTTTTCCAGTAAAAACAGCAAAAACGTTTATCATGACCAATTTTTAAAAAAGTTAAAATTACAGTGCCAGTGCAAAATAGTGCAAAACGTTCGTTTTAGCCTCTAAATAACACGTTTTATGAAAACTACTAGTTTGCAGTGTTTGCAGCAGTTTTCCAGTAAAAACAGCAAAAACGTTTATCATGACCAATTTTTAAAAAAGTTAAAATTACAGTGCCAGTGCAAAATTGTGCAAAACGTTCGTTTTAGCCTCTAAATAACACGTTTTATGAAAACTACTATTTTGCAGTGTTTGCAGCAGTTTTCCAGTAAAAACAGCAAAAACGTTTATCATGACCAATTTTTAAAAAAGTTCAAATTACAGTGCCAGTGCGAAATTGTGCAAAACGTTCGTTTTAGCCTCTAAATAACACGTTTTATGAAAACTACTATTTTGCAGTGTTTGCAGCAGTTTTCCAGTAAAAACAGCAAAAACGTTTATCATGACCAATTTTTAAAAAAGTTAAAATTACAGTGCCAGTGCAAAAGTGTGCAAAACGTTCGTTTTAGCCTCTAAATAACACGTTTTATGAAAACTACTATTTTGCAGTGTTTGCAGCAGTTTTCCAGTAAAAACAGCAAAAACGTTTATCATGACCAATTTTTAAAAAAGTTAAAATTACAGTGCCAGTGCAAAATTGTGCAAAACGTTCGTTTTAGCCTCTAAATAACACGTTTTATGAAAACTACTATTTTGCAGTGTTTGCAGCAGTTTTCCAGTAAAAACTGCAAAAACATTTATCATGACCAATTTTTAAAAAAGTTAAAATTACAGTGCCAGTGCAAAAGTGTGCAAAACGTTCGTTTTAGCCTCTAAATAACACGTTTTATGAAAACTACTATTTTGCAGTGTTTGCAGCAGTTTTCCAGTAAAAACAGCAAAAACGTTTATCATGACCAATTTTTAAAAAAGTTAAAATTACAGTGCCAGTGCAAAATTGTGCAAAACGTTCGTTTTAGCGTCTAAATAACACGTTTTATGAAAACTACTATTTTGCAGTGTTTGCAGCAGTTTTCTAAAAAAAACTGCAAAAACATTTATCGTGACCAATTTTTAAAAAAGTTAAAATTACAGTGCCAGTGCAAAATTGTGCAAAACGTTCGTTTTAGCGTCTAAATAACACGTTTTATGAAAACTACTATTTTGCAGTGTTTGCAGCAGTTTTCCAGTAAAAACAGCAAAAACGTTTATCATGACCAATTTTTAAAAAAGTTAAAATTACAGTGCCAGTGCAAAATAGTGCAAAACGTTCGTTTTAGCCTCTAAATAACACGTTTTATGAAAACTACTATTTTGCAGTGTTTGCAGCAGTTTTCCCGTAAAAACAGCAAAAACGTTTATCATGACCAATTTTTAAAAAAGTTAAAATTACAGTGCCAGTGCAAAATTGTGCAAACCGTTCGTTTTAGCGTCTAAATAACACGTTTTATGAAAACTACTATTTTGCAGTGTTTGCAGCAGTTTTCTAGTAAAAACAGCAAAAACGTTTATCATGACCAATTTTTAAAAAAGTTAAAATTACAGTGCCAGTGCAAAATTGTGCAAAACGTTCGTTTTAGCGTCTAAATAACACGTTTTATGAAAACTACTATTTTGCAGTGTTTTAAGCAGTTTTCTAGTAAAAACAGCAAAAACGTTTATCATGACCAATTTTTAAAAAAGTTAAAATTACAGTGCCAGTGCAAAATTGTGCAAAACGTTCGTTTTAGCGTCTAAATAACACGTTTTATGAAAACTACTATTTTGCAGTGTTTGCAGCAGTTTTCCCGTAAAAACAGCAAAAACGTTTATCATGACCAATTTTTAAAAAAGTTAAAATTACAGTGCCAGTGCAAAATTGTGCAAACCGTTCGTTTTAGCGTCTAAATAACACGTTTTATGAAAACTACTATTTTGCAGTGTTTGCAGCAGTTTTCTAGTAAAAACAGCAAAAACGTTTATCATGACCAATTTTTAAAAAAGTTAAAATTACAGTGCCAGTGCAAAATTGTGCAAAACGTTCGTTTTAGCGTCTAAATAACACGTTTTATGAAAACTACTATTTTGCAGTGTTTTAAGCAGTTTTCTAGTAAAAACAGCAAAAACGTTTATCATGACCAATTTTTAAAAAAGTTAAAATTACAGTGCCAGTGCAAAATTGTGCAAAACGTTCGTTTTAGCGTCTAAATAACACGTTTTATGAAAACTACTATTTTGCAGTGTTTGCAGCAGTTTTCCCGTAAAAACAGCAAAAACGTTTATCATGACCAATTTTTAAAAAAGTTAAAATTACAGTGCCAGTGCAAAATTGTGCAAACCGTTCGTTTTAGCGTCTAAATAACACGTTTTATGAAAACTACTATTTTGCAGTGTTTGCAGCAGTTTTCTAGTAAAAACAGCAAAAACGTTTATCATGACCAATTTTTAAAAAAGTTAAAATTACAGTGCCAGTGCAAAATTGTGCAAAACGTTCGTTTTAGCGTCTAAATAACACGTTTTATGAAAACTACTATTTTGCAGTGTTTGCAGCAGTTTTCCAGTAAAAACAGCAAAAACGTTTATCATGACCAATTTTTAAAAAAGTTAAAATTACAGTGCCAGTGCAAAATTGTGCAAACCGTTCGTTTTAGCGTCTAAATAACACGTTTTATGAAAACTACTATTTTGCAGTGTTTGCAGCAGTTTTCCAGTAAAAACAGTAAAAACGTTTATCATGACCAATTTTTAAAAAAGTTAAAATTACAGTGCCAGTGCAAAATTGTGCAAAACGTTCGTTTTAGCCTCTAAATAACACGTTTTATGAAAACTACTATTTTTCAGTGTTTGCAGCAGTTTTCCAGTAAAAACAGCAAAAACGTTTATCATGACCAATTTTTAAAAAAGTTAAAATTACAGTGCCAGTGCAAAATTGTGCAAAACGTTCGTTATAGCCTCTAAATAACACGTTTTATGAAAACTACTATTTTGCAGTGTTTGCAGCAGTTTTCCAGTAAAAACAGCAAAAACGTTTATCATGACCAATTTTTAAAAAAGTTAAAATTACAGTGCCAGTGCAAAATTGTGCAAACCGTTCGTTTTAGCGTCTAAATAACACGTTTTATGAAAACTACTATTTTGCAGTGTTTGCAGCAGTTTTCTAGTAAAAACAGCAAAAACGTTTATCATGACCAATTTTTAAAAAAGTTAAAATTACAGTGCCAGTGCAAAATTGTGCAAAACGTTCGTTTTAGCGTCTAAATAACACGTTTTATGAAAACTACTATTTTGCAGTGTTTTAAGCAGTTTTCTAGTAAAAACAGCAAAAACGTTTATCATGACCAATTTTTAAAAAAGTTAAAATTACAGTGCCAGTGCAAAATTGTGCAAAACGTTCGTTTTAGCGTCTAAATAACACGTTTTATGAAAACTACTATTTTGCAGTGTTTGCAGCAGTTTTCCCGTAAAAACAGCAAAAACGTTTATCATGACCAATTTTTAAAAAAGTTAAAATTACAGTGCCAGTGCAAAATTGTGCAAACCGTTCGTTTTAGCGTCTAAATAACACGTTTTATGAAAACTACTATTTTGCAGTGTTTGCAGCAGTTTTCTAGTAAAAACAGCAAAAACGTTTATCATGACCAATTTTTAAAAAAGTTAAAATTACAGTGCCAGTGCAAAATTGTGCAAAACGTTCGTTTTAGCGTCTAAATAACACGTTTTATGAAAACTACTATTTTGCAGTGTTTGCAGCAGTTTTCCAGTAAAAACAGCAAAAACGTTTATCATGACCAATTTTTAAAAAAGTTAAAATTACAGTGCCAGTGCAAAATTGTGCAAACCGTTCGTTTTAGCGTCTAAATAACACGTTTTATGAAAACTACTATTTTGCAGTGTTTGCAGCAGTTTTCCAGTAAAAACAGTAAAAACGTTTATCATGACCAATTTTTAAAAAAGTTAAAATTACAGTGCCAGTGCAAAATTGTGCAAAACGTTCGTTTTAGCCTCTAAATAACACGTTTTATGAAAACTACTATTTTTCAGTGTTTGCAGCAGTTTTCCAGTAAAAACAGCAAAAACGTTTATCATGACCAATTTTTAAAAAAGTTAAAATTACAGTGCCAGTGCAAAATTGTGCAAAACGTTCGTTATAGCCTCTAAATAACACGTTTTATGAAAACTACTATTTTGCAGTGTTTGCAGCAGTTTTCCAGTAAAAACAGCAAAAACGTTTATCATGACCAATTTTTAAAAAAGTTAAAATTACAGTGCCAGTGCAAAATTGTGCAAAACGTTCGTTTTAGCCTCTAAATAACACGTTTTATGAAAACTACTATTTTGCAGTGTTTGCAGCAGTTTTCTAGTAAAAACTGCAAAAACGTTTATCATGACCAATTTTTAAAAAAGTTAAAATTACAGTGCCAGTGCAAAATTGTGCAAAACGTTCGTTTTAGCGTCTAAATAACACGTTTTATGAAAACTACTATTTTGCAGTGTTTGCAGCAGTTTTCCAGTAAAAACAGCAAAAACGTTTATCATGACCAATTTTTAAAAAAGTTAAAATTACAGTGCCAGTGCAAAATTGTGCAAAACGTTCGTTTTGGTGTCTAAATAACACGTTTTATGAAAACTACTAGTTTGCAGTGTTTGCAGCAGTTTTCCAGTAAAAACAGCAAAAACGTTTATCATGACCAGTTTTTAAAAAAGTTAAAATTACAATGCCAGTGCAAAATTGTGCAAAACGTTCGTTTTAGCGTCTAAATAACACGTTTTATGAAAACTACTATTTTGCAGTGTTTGCAGCAGTTTTCCAGTAAAAACAGCAAAAACGTTTATCATGACCAATTTTTAAAAAAGTTAAAATTACAGTGCCAGTGCAAAATTGTGCAAAACGTTCGTTTTAGCGTCTAAATAACACGTTTTATGAAAACTACTATTTTGCAGTGTTTTCAGCAGTTTTCTACTAAAAACTGCAAAAACATTTATCGTGACCAATTTTTAAAAAAGTTAAAATTACAGTGCCAGTGCAAAATTGTGCAAACCGTTCGTTTTAGCGTCTAAATAACACGTTTTATGAAAACTACTATTTTGCAGTGTTTGCAGCAGTTTTCCAGTAAAAACAGCAAAAACGTTTATCATGACCAATTTTTAAAAAAGTTAAAATTACAGTGCCAGTGCAAAATTGTGCAAAACGTTCGTTTTAGCCTCCAAATAACACGTTTTATGAAAACTACTATTTTGCAGTGTTTGCAGCAGTTTTCCAGTAAAAACAGCAAAAACGTTTATCATGACCAGTTTTTAAAAAAGTTAAAATTACAGTGCCAGTGCAAAATTGTGCAAAACGTTCGTTTTAGCCTCTAAATAACACGTTTTATGAAAACTACTATTTTGCAGTGTTTGCAGCAGTTTTCCAGTAAAAACAGCAAAAACGTTTATCATGACCAATTTTTAAAAAACTTAAAATTACAGTGCCAGTGCAAAATTGTGCAAAACGTTCGTTTTAGCGTCTAAATAACACGTTTTATGAAAACTACTATTTTGCAGTGTTTGCAGCAGTTTTCTAAAAAAAACTGCAAAAACATTTATCGTGACCAATTTTTAAAAAAGTTAAAATTACAGTGCCAGTGCAAAATTGTGCAAAACGTTCGTTTTAGCGTCTAAATAACACGTTTTATGAAAACTACTATTTTGCAGTGTTTGCAGCAGTTTTCCAGTAAAAACAGCAAAAACGTTTATCATGACCAATTTTTAAAAAAGTTAAAATTACAGTGCCAGTGCAAAATAGTGCAAAACGTTCGTTTTAGCCTCTAAATAACACGTTTTATGAAAACTACTAGTTTGCAGTGTTTGCAGCAGTTTTCCAGTAAAAACAGCAAAAACGTTTATCATGACCAATTTTTAAAAAAGTTAAAATTACAGTGCCAGTGCAAAATTGTGCAAAACGTTCGTTTTAGCCTCTAAATAACACGTTTTATGAAAACTACTATTTTGCAGTGTTTGCAGCAGTTTTCCAGTAAAAACAGCAAAAACGTTTATCATGACCAATTTTTAAAAAAGTTCAAATTACAGTGCCACTGCGAAATTGTGCAAAACGTTCGTTTTAGCCTCTAAATAACACGTTTTATGAAAACTACTATTTTGCAGTGTTTGCAGCAGTTTTCCAGTAAAAACAGCAAAAACGTTTATCATGACCAATTTTTAAAAAAGTTAAAATTACAGTGCCAGTGCAAAATTGTGCAAACCGTTCGTTTTAGCGTCTAAATAACACGTTTTATGAAAACTACTATTTTGCAGTGTTTGCAGCAGTTTTCTAGTAAAAACAGAAAAAACGTTTATCATGACCAATTTTTAAAAAAGTTAAAATTACAGTGCCAGTGCAAAATTGTGCAAAACGTTCGTTTTAGCCTCTAAATAACACGTTTTATGAAAACTACTATTTTGCAGTGTTTGCAGCAGTTTTCCAGTAAAAACAGCAAAAACGTTTATCATGACCAATTTTTAAAAAAGTTAAAATTACAGTGCCAGTGCAAAATTGTGCAAAACGTTCGTTTTAGCCTCTAAATAACACGTTTTATGAAAACTACTATTTTGCAGTGTTTGCAGCAGTTTTCCAGTAAAAACAGCAAAAACGTTTATCATGACCAATTTTTAAAAAAGTTAAAATTAAAGTGCCAGTGCAAAATTGTGCAAAACGTTCGTTTTAGCCTCTAAGTAACACGTATTATGAAAACTACTATTTTGCAGTGTTTGCAGCAGTTTTCTAGTAAAAACAGCAAAAACGTTTATCATGACCAATTTTTAAAAAAGTTAAAATTACAGTGCCAGTGCAAAATTGTGCAAACCGTTCGTTTTAGCGTCTAAATAACACGTTTTATGAAAACTACTATTTTGCAGTGTTTGCAGCAGTTTTCTAGTAAAAACAGAAAAAACGTTTATCATGACCAATTTTTAAAAAAGTTAAAATTACAGTGCCAGTGCAAAATTGTGCAAAACGTTCGTTTTAGCCTCTAAATAACACGTTTTATGAAAACTACTATTTTGCAGTGTTTGCAGCAGTTTTCCAGTAAAAACAGCAAAAACGTTTATCATGACCAATTTTTAAAAAAGTTAAAATTACAGTGCCAGTGCAAAATTGTGCAAAACGTTCGTTTTAGCCTCTAAATAACACGTTTTATGAAAACTACTATTTTGCAGTGTTTGCAGCAGTTTTCCAGTAAAAACAGCAAAAACGTTTATCATGACCAATTTTTAAAAAAGTTAAAATTACAGTGCCAGTGCAAAATTGTGCAAAACGTTCGTTTTAGCGTCTAAATAACACGTTTTATGAAAACTACTATTTTGCAGTGTTTGCAGCAGTTTTCTAGTAAAAACAGCAAAAACGTTTATCATGACCAATTTTTAAAAAAGTTAAAATTACAGTGCCAGTGCAAAAGTGTGCAAAACGTTCGTTTTAGCCTCTAAATAACACGTTTTATGAAAACTACTATTTTGCAGTGTTTGCAGCAGTTTTCCAGTAAAAACAGCAAAAACGTTTATCATGACCAATTTTTAAAAAAGTTAAAATTAAAGTGCCAGTGCAAAATTGTGCAAAACGTTCGTTTTAGCGTCTAAATAACACGTTTTATGAAAACTACTATTTTGCAGTGTTTGCAGCAGTTTTCTAGTAAAAACAGCAAAAACGTTTATCATGACCAATTTTTAAAAAAGTTAAAATTACAGTGCCAGTGCAAAATTGTGCAAAACGTTCGTTTTAGCCTCTAAATAACACGTTTTATGAAAACTACTATTTTGCAGTGTTTGCAGCAGTTTTCCAGTAAAAACAGCAAAAACGTTTATCATGACCAATTTTTAAAAAAGTTAAAATTAAAGTGCCAGTGCAAAATTGTGCAAAACGTTCGTTTTAGCCTCTAAGTAACACGTATTATGAAAACTACTATTTTGCAGTGTTTGCAGCAGTTTTCTAGTAAAAACAGCAAAAACGTTTATCATGACCAATTTTTAAAAAAGTTAAAATTACAGTGCCAGTGCAAAATTGTGCAAAACGTTCGTTTTAGCCTCTAAATAACACGTTTTATGAAAACTACTATTTTGCAGTGTTTGCAGCAGTTTTCCAGTAAAAACAGCAAAAACGTTTATCATGACCAATTTTTAAAAAAGTTAAAATTACAGTGCCAGTGCAAAATTGTGCAAACCGTTCGTTTTAGCGTCTAAATAACACGTTTTATGAAAACTACTATTTTGCAGTGTTTGCAGCAGTTTTCCAGTAAAAACAGCAAAAACGTTTATCATGACCAATTTTTAAAAAAGTTAAAATTACAGTGCCAGTGCAAAATTGTGCAAAACGTTCGTTTTAGCCTCTAAATAACACGTTTTATGAAAACTACTATTTTGCAGTGTTTGCAGCAGTTTTCCAGTAAAAACAGCAAAAACGTTTATCATGACTAATTTTTAAAAAAGTTAAAATTACAGTGCCAGTGCAAAATTGTGCAAAACGTTCGTTTCAGCCTCTAAATACCACGTTTTATGAAAACTACTATTTTGCAGTGTTTGCAGCAGTTTTCCAGTAAAAACAGCAAAAACGTTTATCATGACCAATTTTTAAAAAAGTTAAAATTACAGTGCCAGTGCAAAATTGTGCAAACCGTTCGTTTTAGCGTCTAAATAACACGTTTTATGAAAACTACTATTTTGCAGTGTTTGCAGCAGTTTTCCAGTAAAAACAGCAAAAACGTTTATCATGACCAATTTTTAAAAAAGTTAAAATTACAGTGCCAGTGCAAAATTGTGCAAAACGTTCGTTTTAGCGTCTAAATAACACGTTTTATGAAAACTACTATTTTGCAGTGTTTGCAGCAGTTTTCCAGTAAAAACAGCAAAAACGTTTATCATGACCAATTTTTAAAAAAGTTAAAATTACAGTGCCAGTGCAAAATTGTGCAAACCGTTCGTTTTAGCGTCTAAATAACACGTTTTATGAAAACTACTATTTTGCAGTGTTTGCAGCAGTTTTCTAGTAAAAACAGAAAAAGCGTTTATCGTGACCAATTTTTAAAAAAGTTAAAATTACAGTGCCAGTGCAAAATTGTGCAAAACGTTCGTTTTAGCCTCTAAATAACACGTTTTATGAAAACTACTATTTTGCAGTGTTTGCAGCAGTTTTCCAGTAAAAACAGCAAAAACGTTTATCATGACCAATTTTTAAAAAAGTTAAAATTACAGTGCCAGTGCAAAATTGTGCAAAACGTTCGTTTTAGCGTCTAAATAACACGTTTTATGAAAACTACTATTTTGCAGTGTTTGCAGCAGTTTTCTAGTAAAAACTGCAAAAAAATTTATCGTGACCAATTTTTAAAAAAGTTAAAATTACAGTGCCAGTGCAAAATTGTGCAAACCGTTCGTTTTAGCGTCTAAATAACACGTTTTATGAAAACTACTATTTTGCAGTGTTTGCAGCAGTTTTCCAGTAAAAACAGCAAAAACGTTTATTGTGACCAATTTTTAAAAAAGTTAAAATTACAGTGCCAGTGCAAAATTGTGCAAAACGTTTGTTTTAGCCTCTAAATAACACGTTTTATGAAAACTACTATTTTGCAGTGTTTGCAGCAGTTTTCCAGTAAAAACAGCAAAAACGTTTATCATGACCAATTTTTAAAAAAGTTAAAATTACAGTGCCAGTGCAAAATTGTGCAAAACGTTCGTTTTAGCGTCTAAATAACACGTTTTATGAAAACTACTATTTTGCAGTGTTTGCAGCAGTTTTCCAGTAAAAACAGCAAAAACGTTTATCATGACCAATTTTTAAAAAAGTTAAAATTACAGTGCCAGTGCAAAATTGTGCAAACCGTTCGTTTTAGCGTCTAAATAACACGTTTTATGAAAACTACTATTTTGCAGTGTTTGCAGCAGTTTTCTAGTAAAAACAGAAAAAGCGTTTATCGTGACCAATTTTTAAAAAAGTTAAAATTACAGTGCCAGTGCAAAATTGTGCAAAACGTTCGTTTTAGCCTCTAAATAACACGTTTTATGAAAACTACTATTTTGCAGTGTTTGCAGCAGTTTTCCAGTAAAAACAGCAAAAACGTTTATCATGACCAATTTTTAAAAAAGTTAAAATTACAGTGCCAGTGCAAAATTGTGCAAAACGTTCGTTTTAGCGTCTAAATAACACGTTTTATGAAAACTACTATTTTGCAGTGTTTGCAGCAGTTTTCTAGTAAAAACTGCAAAAAAATTTATCGTGACCAATTTTTAAAAAAGTTAAAATTACAGTGCCAGTGCAAAATTGTGCAAACCGTTCGTTTTAGCGTCTAAATAACACGTTTTATGAAAACTACTATTTTGCAGTGTTTGCAGCAGTTTTCCAGTAAAAACAGCAAAAACGTTTATCATGACCAAATTTTAAAAAAGTTAAAATTACAGTGCCAGTGCAAAATTGTGCAAAACGTTCGTTTTAGCGTCTAAATAACACGTTTTATGAAAACTACTATTTTGCAGTGTTTGCAGCAGTTTTCCAGTAAAAACAGCAAAAACGTTTATCATGACCAATTTTTAAAAAAGTTAAAATTACAGTGCCAGTGCAAAATTGTGCAAACCGTTCGTTTTAGCGTCTAAATAACACGTTTTATGAAAACTACTATTTTGCAGTGTTTGCAGCAGTTTTCTAGTAAAAACAGAAAAAGCGTTTATCGTGACCAATTTTTAAAAAAGTTAAAATTACAGTGCCAGTGCAAAATTGTGCAAAACGTTCGTTTTAGCCTCTAAATAACACGTTTTATGAAAACTACTATTTTGCAGTGTTTGCAGCAGTTTTCCAGTAAAAACAGCAAAAACGTTTATCATGACCAATTTTTAAAAAAGTTAAAATTACAGTGCCAGTGCAAAATTGTGCAAAACGTTCGTTTTAGCGTCTAAATAACACGTTTTATGAAAACTACTATTTTGCAGTGTTTGCAGCAGTTTTCTAGTAAAAACTGCAAAAAAATTTATCGTGACCAATTTTTAAAAAAGTTAAAATTACAGTGCCAGTGCAAAATTGTGCAAACCGTTCGTTTTAGCGTCTAAATAACACGTTTTATGAAAACTACTATTTTGCAGTGTTTGCAGCAGTTTTCCAGTAAAAACAGCAAAAACGTTTATTGTGACCAATTTTTAAAAAAGTTAAAATTACAGTGCCAGTGCAAAATTGTGCAAAACGTTTGTTTTAGCCTCTAAATAACACGTTTTATGAAAACTACTATTTTGCAGTGTTTGCAGCAGTTTTCCAGTAAAAACAGCAAAAACGTTTATCATGACTAATTTTTAAAAAAGTTAAAATTACAGTGCCAGTGCAAAATTGTGCAAAACGTTCGTTTCAGCCTCTAAATACCACGTTTTATGAAAACTACTATTTTGCAGTGTTTGCAGCAGTTTTCCAGTAAAAACAGCAAAAACGTTTATCATGACCAATTTTTAAAAAAGTTAAAATTACAGTGCCAGTGCAAAATTGTGCAAACCGTTCGTTTTAGCGTCTAAATAACACGTTTTATGAAAACTACTATTTTGCAGTGTTTGCAGCAGTTTTCCAGTAAAAACAGCAAAAACGTTTATCATGACCAATTTTTAAAAAAGTTAAAATTACAGTGCCAGTGCAAAATTGTGCAAAACGTTCGTTTTAGCCTCTAAATAACACGTTTTATGAAAACTACTATTTTGCAGTGTTTGCAGCAGTTTTCCAGTAAAAACAGCAAAAACGTTTATCATGACCAATTTTTAAAAAAGTTAAAATTACAGTGCCAGTGCAAAATTGTGCAAAACGTTCGTTTTAGCCTCTAAATAACACGTTTTATGAAAACTACTATTTTGCAGTGTTTGCAGCAGTTTTCCAGTAAAAACAGCAAAAACGTTTATCATGACCAATTTTTAAAAAAGTTAAAATTACAGTGCCAGTGCAAAATTGTGCAAAACGTTCGTTTTAGCGTCTAAATAACACGTTTTATGAAAACTACTATTTTGCAGTGTTTGCAGCAGTTTTCCAGTAAAAACAGCAAAAACGTTTATCATGACCAATTTTTAAAAAAGTTAAAATTACAGTGCCAGTGCAAAATTGTGCAAAACGTTTGTTTTAGTGTCTAAATAACACGTTTTATGAAAACTACTATTTTGCAGTGTTTCCAGCAGTTTTCCAGTAAAAACAGCAAAAACGTTTATCATGACCAGTTTTTAAAAAAGTTAAAATTACAGTGCCAGTGCAAAATTGTGCAAAACGTTCGTTTTAGCGTCTAAATAACACGTTTTATGAAAACTACTATTTTGCAGTGTTTGCAGCAGTTTTCTAAAAAAAACTGCAAAAACATTTATCGTGACCAATTTTTAAAAAAGTTAAAATTACAGTGCCAGTGCAAAATTGTGCAAAACGTTCGTTTTAGCGTCTAAATAACACGTTTTATGAAAACTACTATTTTGCAGTGTTTGCAGCAGTTTTCCAGTAAAAACAGCAAAAACGTTTATCATGACCAATTTTTAAAAAAGTTAAAATTACAGTGCCAGTGCAAAATTGTGCAAAACGTTCGTTTTAGCCTCTAAATAACACGTTTTATGAAAACTACTATTTTGCAGTGTTTGCAGCAGTTTTCTAATAAAAACAGCAAAAACGTTTATCATGACCAATTTTTAAAAAAGTTAAAATTACAGTGCCAGTGCAAAATTGTGCAAAACGTTCGTTTTAGCGTCTAAATAACACGTTTTATGAAAACTAATATTTTGCAGTGTTTGCAGCAGTTTTCTTGTAAAAACAGAAAAAACGTTTATCATGACCAATTTTTAAAAAAGTTAAAATTACAGTGCCAGTGCAAAATTGTGCAAAACGTTCGTTTTAGCCTCTAAATAACACGTTTCATGAAAACTACTATTTTGCAGTGTTTGCAGCAGTTTTCTAGTAAAAACAGAAAAAGCGTGTATCGTGACCAATTTTTAAAAATGTTAAAATTACAGTGCCAGTGCAAAATTGTGCAAAACGTTCGTTTTAGCCTCTAAATAACACGTTTTATGAAAACTACTATTTTGCAGTGTTTGCAGCAGTTTTCCAGTAAAAACAGCAAAAACGTTTATCATGACCAATTTTTAAAAAAGTTAAAATTACAGTGCCAGTGCAAAATTGTGCAAAACGTTCGTTTTAGCGTCTAAATAACACGTTTTATGAAAACTACTATTTTGCAGTGTTTGCAGCAGTTTTCTAGTAAAAACTGCAAAAAAATTTATCGTGACCAATTTTTAAAAAAGTTAAAATTACAGTGCCAGTGCAAAATTGTGCAAACCGTTCGTTTTAGCCTCTAAATAACACGTTTTATGAAAACTACTATTTTGCAGTGTTTGCAGCAGTTTTCCAGTAAAAACAGCAAAAACGTTTATTGTGACCAATTTTTAAAAAAGTTAAAATTACAGTGCCAGTGCAAAATTGTGCAAAACGTTTGTTTTAGCCTCTAAATAACACGTTTTATGAAAACTACTATTTTGCAGTGTTTGCAGCAGTTTTCCAGTAAAAGCAGCAAAAACGTTTATCATGACTAATTTTTAAAAAAGTTAAAATTACAGTGCCAGTGCAAAATTGTGCAAAACGTTCGTTTCAGCCTCTAAATACCACGTTTTATGAAAACTACTATTTTGCAGTGTTTGCAGCAGTTTTCCAGTAAAAACAGCAAAAACGTTTATCATGACCAATTTTTAAAAAAGTTAAAATTACAGTGCCAGTGCAAAATTGTGCAAACCGTTCGTTTTAGCGTCTAAATAACACGTTTTATGAAAACTACTATTTTGCAGTGTTTGCAGCAGTTTTCCAGTAAAAACAGCAAAAACGTTTATCATGACCAATTTTTAAAAAAGTTAAAATTACAGTGCCAGTGCAAAATTGTGCAAAACGTTCGTTTTAGCCTCTAAATAACACGTTTTATGAAAACTACTATTTTGCAGTGTTTGCAGCAGTTTTCCAGTAAAAACAGCAAAAACGTTTATCATGACCAATTTTTAAAAAAGTTAAAATTACAGTGCCAGTGCAAAATTGTGCAAAACGTTCGTTTTAGCCTCTAAATAACACGTTTTATGAAAACTACTATTTTGCAGTGTTTGCAGCAGTTTTCCAGTAAAAACAGCAAAAACGTTTATCATGACCAATTTTTAAAAAAGTTAAAATTACAGTGCCAGTGCAAAATTGTGCAAAACGTTCGTTTTAGCGTCTAAATAACACGTTTTATGAAAACTACTATTTTGCAGTGTTTGCAGCAGTTTTCCAGTAAAAACAGCAAAAACGTTTATCATGACCAATTTTTAAAAAAATTAAAATTACAGTGCCAGTGCAAAATTGTGCAAAACGTTTGTTTTAGTGTCTAAATAACACGTTTTATGAAAACTACTATTTTGCAGTGTTTGCAGCAGTTTTCCAGTAAAAACAGCAAAAACGTTTATCATGACCAGTTTTTAAAAAAGTTAAAATTACAGTGCCAGTGCAAAATTGTGCAAAACGTTCGTTTTAGCGTCTAAATAACACGTTTTATGAAAACTACTATTTTGCAGTGTTTGCAGCAGTTTTCTAAAAAAAACTGCAAAAACATTTATCGTGACCAATTTTTAAAAAAGTTAAAATTACAGTGCCAGTGCAAAATTGTGCAAAACGTTCGTTTTAGCGTCTAAATAACACGTTTTATGAAAACTACTATTTTGCAGTGTTTGCAGCAGTTTTCCAGTAAAAACAGCAAAAACGTTTATCATGACCAATTTTTAAAAAAGTTAAAATTACAGTGCCAGTGCAAAATTGTGCAAAACGTTCGTTTTAGCCTCTAAATAACACGTTTTATGAAAACTACTATTTTGCAGTGTTTGCAGCAGTTTTCTAATAAAAACAGCAAAAACGTTTATCATGACCAATTTTTAAAAAAGTTAAAATTACAGTGCCAGTGCAAAATTGTGCAAAACGTTCGTTTTAGCCTCTAAATAACACGTTTTATGAAAACTACTATTTTGCAGTGTTTGCAGCAGTTTTCTAGTAAAAACAGAAAAAACGTTTATCATGACAAATTTTTAAAAAAGTTAAAATTACAGTGCCAGTGCAAAATTGTGCAAAACGTTCGTTTTAGCCTCTAAATAACACGTTTTATGAAAACTACTATTTTGCAGTGTTTGCAGCAGTTTTCCAGTAAAAACAGCAAAAACGTTTATCATGACCAATTTTTAAAAAAGTTAAAATTACAGTGCCAGTGCAAAATTGTGCAAAACGTTCGTTTTAGCCTCTAAATAACACGTTTTATGAAAACTACTATTTTGCAGTGTTTGCAGCAGTTTTCCAGTAAAAACAGCAAAAACGTTTATCATGACCAATTTTTAAAAAAGTTAAAATTACAGTGCCAGTGCAAAATTGTGCAAAACGTTCGTTTTAGCCTCTAAATAACACGTTTTATGAAAACTACTATTTTGCAGTGTTTGCAGCAGTTTTCCAGTAAAAACAGCAAAAACGTTTATCATGACCAATTTTTAAAAAAGTTAAAATTACAGTGCCAGTGCAAAATTGTGCAAAACGTTCGTTTTAGCGTCTAAATAACACGTTTTATGAAAACTACTATTTTGCAGTGTTTGCAGCAGTTTTCCAGTGAAAACAGCAAAAACGTTTATCATGACCAATTATTAAAAAAGTTAAAATTACAGTGCCAGTGCAAAATTGTGCAAAACGTTCGTTTTAGCGTCTAAATAACACGTTTTATGAAAACTACTATTTTGCAGTGTTTGCAGCAGTTTTCTAGTAAAAACTGCAAAAACATTTATCGTGACCAATTTTTAAAAAAGTTCAAATTACAGTGCCAGTGGGAAATTGTGCAAACCGTTCGTTTTAGCGTCTAAATAACACGTTTTATGAAAACTACTATTTTGCAGTGTTTGCAGCAGTTTTCCAGTAAAAACAGCAAAAACGTTTATCATGACCAATTTTTAAAAAAGTTAAAATTACAGTGCCAGTGCAAAATTGTGCAAAACGTTCGTTTTAGCGTCTAAATAACACGTTTTATGAAAACTACTATTTTGCAGTGTTTGCAGCAGTTTTCTAGTAAAAACAGAAAAAACGTTTATCATGACCAATTTTTAAAAAAGTTAAAATTACAGTGCCAGTGCAAAATTGTGCAAAACGTTCGTTTTAGCCTCTAAATAACACGTTTTATTGAAACTACTATTTTGCAGTGTTTGCAGCAGTTTTCCAGTAAAAACAGCCAAAACGTTTATCATGACCAATTTTTAAAAAAGTTAAAATTACAGTGCCAGTGCAAAATTGTGCAAAACGTTCGTTTTAGCGTCTAAATAACACGTTTTATGAAAACTACTATTTTGCAGTGTTTGCAGCAGTTTTCTAGTAAAAACTGCAAAAACATTTATCGTGACCAATTTTTAAAAAAGTTAAAATTACAGTGCCAGTGCAAAATTGTGCAAACCGTTCGTTTTAGCGTCTAAATAACACGTTTTATGAAAACTACTATTTTGCAGTGTTTGCAGCAGTTTTCCAGTAAAAACAGCAAAAACGTTTATCATGACCAATTTTTAAAAAAGTTAAAATTACAGTGCCAGTGCAAAATTGTGCAAAACGTTCGTTTTAGCCTCTAAATAACACGTTTCATGAAAACTACTATTTTGCAGTGTTTGCAGCAGTTTTCTAGTAAAAACAGCAAAAACGTTTATCATGACCAATTTTTAAAAAAGTTAAAATTACAGTGCCAGTGCAAAATTGTGCAAAACGTTCGTTTTAGCCTCTAAATAACACGTTTTATGAAAACTACTATTTTGCAGTGTTTGCAGCAGTTTTCCAGTAAAAACAGCAAAAACGTTTATCATGACCAATTTTTAAAAAAGTTCAAATTACAGTGCCAGTGCAAAATTGTGCAAAACGTTCGTTTTAGCGTCTAAATAACACGTTTTATGAAAACTACTATTTTGCAGTGTTTGCAGCAGTTTTCCAGTAAAAACAGCAAAAACGTTTATTGTGATCAATTTTTAAAAAAGTTAAAATTACAGTGCCAGTGCAAAATTGTGCAAAACGTTCGTTTTAGCGTCTAAATAACACGTTTTATGAAAACTACTATTTTGCAGTGTTTGCAGCAGTTTTCCAGTAAAAACTGCAAAAACATTTATCGTGACCAATTTTTAAAAAAGTTAAAATTACAGTGCCAGTGCAAAATTGTGCAAACCGTTCGTTTTAGCGTCTAAATAACACGTTTTATGAAAACTACTATTTTGCAGTGTTTGCAGCAGTTTTCCAGTAAAAACAGCAAAAACGTTTATTGTGACCAATTTTTAAAAAAGTTAAAATTACAGTGCCAGTGCAAAATTGTGCAAAACGTTCGTTTTAGCCTCTAAATAACACGTTTTATGAAAACTACTATTTTGCAGTGTTTGCAGCAGTTTTCCAGTAAAAACAGCAAAAACGTTTATCATGACTAATTTTTAAAAAAGTTAAAATTACAGTGCCAGTGCAAAATTGTGCAAAACGTTCGTTTTAGCCTCTAAATAACACGTTTTATGAAAACTACTATTTTGCAGTGTTTTCAGCAGTTTTCCAGTAAAAACAGCAAAAACGTTTATCATGACTAATTTTTAAAAAAGTTAAAATTACAGTGCCAGTGCAAAATTGTGCAAAACGTTCGTTTCAGCCTCTAAATACCACGTTTTATGAAAACTACTATTTTGCAGTGTTTGCAGCAGTTTTCCAGTAAAAACAGCAAAAACGTTTATCATGACCAATTTTTAAAAAAGTTAAAATTACAGTGCCAGTGCAAAATTGTGCAAACCGTTCGTTTTAGCGTCTAAATAACACGTTTTATGAAAACTACTATTTTGCAGTGTTTGCAGCAGTTTTCCAGTAAAAACAGCAAAAACGTTTATCATGACCAATTTTTAAAAAAGTTCAAATTACAGTGCCAGTGCAAAATTGTGCAAAACGTTCGTTTTAGCCTCTAAATAACACGTTTTATGAAAACTACTATTTTGCAGTGTTTGCAGCAGTTTTCCAGTAAAAACAGCAAAAACGTTTATCATGACCAATTTTTAAAAAAGTTAAAATTACAGTGCCAGTGCAAAATTGTGCAAAACGTTCGTTTTAGCCTCTAAATAACACGTTTTATGAAAACTACTATTTTGCAGTGTTTGCAGCAGTTTTCCAGTAAAAACAGCAAAAACGTTTATCATGACCAATTTTTAAAAAAGTTAAAATTACAGTGCCAGTGCAAAATTGTGCAAAACGTTCGTTTTAGCGTCTAAATAACACGTTTTATGAAAACTACTATTTTGCAGTGTTTGCAGCAGTTTTCCAGTAAAAACAGCAAAAACGTTTATCATGACCAATTTTTAAAAAAGTTAAAATTACAGTGCCAGTGCAAAATTGTGCAAAACGTTCGTTTTAGTGTCTAAATAACACGTTTTATGAAAACTACTATTTTGCAGTGTTTGCAGCAGTTTTCCAGTAAAAACAGCAAAAACGTTTATCATGACCAGTTTTTAAAAAAGTTAAAATTACAGTGCCAGTGCAAAATTGTGCAAAACGTTCGTTTTAGCCTCTAAATAACACGTTTTATGAAAACTACTATTTTGCAGTGTTTGCAGCAGTTTTCTAAAAAAAACTGCAAAAACATTTATCGTGACCAATTTTTAAAAAAGTTAAAATTACAGTGCCAGTGCAAAATTGTGCAAAACGTTCGTTTTAGCGTCTAAATAACACGTTTTATGAAAACTACTATTTTGCAGTGTTTGCAGCAGTTTTCCAGTAAAAACAGCAAAAACGTTTATCATGACCAATTTTTAAAAAAGTTAAAATTACAGTGCCAGTGCAAAATTGTGCAAAACGTTCGTTTTAGCCTCTAAATAACACGTTTTATGAAAACTACTATTTTGCAGTGTTTGCAGCAGTTTTCTAGTAAAAACAGCAAAAACGTTTATCATGACCAATTTTTAAAAAAGTTAAAATTACAGTGCCAGTGCAAAATTGTGCAAAACGTTCGTTTTAGCCTCTAAATAACACGTTTTATGAAAACTACTATTTTGCAGTGTTTGCAGCAGTTTTCTAGTAAAAACAGCAAAAACGTTTATCATGACCAATTTTTAAAAAAGTTAAAATTACAGTGCCAGTGCAAAATTGTGCAAAACGTTCGTTTTAGCCTCTAAATAACACGTTTTATGAAAACTACTATTTTGCAGTGTTTGAAGCAGTTTTCCAGTAAAAACAGCAAAAACGTTTATCATGACCAATTTTTAAAAAAGTTAAAATTACAGTGCCAGTGCAAAATTGTGCAAAACCTTCGTTTTAGCGTCTAAATAACACGTTTTATGAAAACTACTATTTTGCAGTGTTTGCAGCAGTTTTCCAGTAAAAACAGCAAAAACGTTTATCATGACCAATTTTTAAAAAAGTTCAAATTACAGTGCCAGTGCGAAATTGTGCAAACCGTTCGTTTTAGCGTCTAAATAACACGTTTTATGAAAACTACTATTTTGCAGTGTTTGCAGCAGTTTTCCAGTAAAAACAGCAAAAACGTTTATCATGACCAATTTTTAAAAAAGTTAAAATTACAGTGCCAGTGCAAAATTGTGCAAAACGTTCGTTTTAGCGTCTAAATAACACGTTTTATGAAAACTACTATTTTGCAGTGTTTGCAGCAGTTTTCTAGTAAAAACAGAAAAAACGTTTATCATGACCAATTTTTAAAAAAGTTAAAATTACAGTGCCAGTGCAAAATTGTGCAAAACGTTCGTTTTAGCCTCTAAATAACACGTTTTATGAAAACTACTATTTTGCAGTGTTTGCAGCAGTTTTCCAGTAAAAACAGCAAAAACGTTTATCATGACCAATTTTTAAAAAAGTTAAAATTACAGTGCCAGTGCAAAATTGTGCAAAACGTTCGTTTTAGCGTCTAAATAACACGTTTTATGAAAACTACTATTTTGCAGTGTTTGCAGCAGTTTTCCAGTAAAAACAGCAAAAACGTTTATCATGACCAATTTTTAAAAAAGTTAAAATTACAGTGCCAGTGCAAAATTGTGCAAAACGTTCGTTTTAGCCTCTAAATAACACGTTTTATGAAAACTACTATTTTGCAGTGTTTGCAGCAGTTTTCCAGTAAAAACAGCAAAAACGTTTATCATGACCAATTTTTAAAAAAGTTAAAATTACAGTGCCAGTGCAAAATTGTGCAAAACGTTCGTTTTAGCCTCTAAATAACACGTTTTATGAAAACTACTATTTTGCAGTGTTTGCAGCAGTTTTCCAGTAAAAACAGCACACCCGTTTATCATGATCAATTTTTAAAAAAGTTAAAATTACAGTGCCAGTGCAAAATTGTGCAAAACGTTCGTTTTAGCCTCTAAATAACACGTTTTATGAAAACTACTATTTTGCAGTGTTTGCAGCAGTTTTCCAGTAAAAACAGCAAAAACGTTTATCATGACCAATTTTTAAAAAAGTTAAAATTACAGTGCCAGTGCAAAATTGTGCAAAACGTTCGTTATAGCCTCTAAATAACACGTTTTATGAAAACTACTATTTTGCAGTGTTTGCAGCAGTTTTCCAGTAAAAACAGCAAAAACGTTTATCATGACCAATTTTTAAAAAAGTTAAAATTACAGTGCCAGTGCAAAATTGTGCAAAACGTTCGTTATAGCCTCTAAATAACACGTTTTATGAAAACTACTATTTTGCAGTGTTTGCAGCAGTTTTCCAGTAAAAACAGCAAAAACGTTTATCATGACCAATTTTTAAAAAAGTTAAAATTACAGTGCCAGTGCAAAATTGTGCAAAACGTTCGTTTTAGCCTCTAAATAACACGTTTTATGAAAACTACTATTTTGCAGTGTTTGCAGCAGTTTTCCAGTAAAAACAGCAAAAACGTTTATCATGACCAATTTTTAAAAAAGTTAAAATTACAGTGCCAGTGCAAAATTGTGCAAAACGTTCGTTTTAGCCTCTAAATAACACGTTTTATGAAAACTACTATTTTGCAGTGTTTGCAGCAGTTTTCCAGTAAAAACAGCAAAAACGTTTATCATGACCAATTTTTAAAAAAGTTAAAATTACAGTGCCAGTGCAAAATTGTGCAAAACGTTCGTTTTAGCCTCTAAATAACACGTTTTATAAAAACTACTATTTTGCAGTGTTTGCAGCAGTTTTCCAGTAAAAACAGCAAAAACGTTTATCATGACCAATTTTTAAAAAAGTTAAAATTACAGTGCCAGTGCAAAATTGTGCAAAACGTTCGTTTTAGCGTCTAAATAACACGTTTTATGAAAACTACTATTTTGCAGTGTTTGCAGCAGTTTTCTAGTAAAAACTGCAAAAACATTTATCGTGACCAATTTTTAAAAAAGTTCAAATTACAGTGCCAGTGCGAAATTGTGCAAACCGTTCGTTTTAGCGTCTAAATAACACGTTTTATGAAAACTACTATTTTGCAGTGTTTGCAGCAGTTTTCCAGTAAAAACAGCAAAAACGTTTATCATGACCAATTTTTAAAAAAGTTAAAATTACAGTGCCAGTGCAAAATTGTGCAAACCGTTCGTTTTAGCGTCTAAATAACACGTTTTATGAAAACTACTATTTTGCAGTGTTTGCAGCAGTTTTCCAGTAAAAACAGCAAAAACGTTTATCATGACCAATTTTTAAAAAAGTTAAAATTACAGTGCCAGTGCAAAATTGTGCAAACCGTTCGTTTTAGCGTCTAAATAACACGTTTTATGAAAACTACTATTTTGCAGTGTTTGCAGCAGTTTTCTAGTAAAAACAGAAAAAACGTTTATCATGACCATTTTTTAAAAAAGTTAAAATTACAGTGCCAGTGCAAAATTGTGCAAAACGTTCGTTTTAGCCTCTAAATAACACGTTTTATGAAAACTACTATTTTGCAGTGTTTGCAGCAGTTTTCCAGTAAAAACACCAAAAACGTTTATCATGACCAATTTTTAAAAAAGTTAAAATTACAGTGCCAGTGCAAAATTGTGCAAAACGTTCGTTTTAGCGTCTAAATAACACGTTTTATGAAAACTACTATTTTGCAGTGTTTGCAGCAGTTTTCCAGTAAAAACAGCAAAAACGTTTATTGTGACCAATTTTTAAAAAAGTTAAAATTACAGTGCCAGTGCAAAATTGTGCAAAACGTTCGTTTTAGCCTCTAAATAACACGTTTTATGAAAACTACTATTTTGCAGTGTTTGCAGCAGTTTTCCAGTAAAAACAGCAAAAACGTTTATCATGACCAGTTTTTAAAAAAGTTAAAATTACAGTGCCAGTGCAAAATTGTGCAAAACGTTCGTTTTAGCCTCTAAATAACACGTTTTATGAAAACTACTATTTTGCAGTGTTTGCAGCAGTTTTCCAGTAAAAACAGCAAAAACGTTTATCATGACCAATTTTTAAAAAAGTTAAAATTACAGTGCCAGTGCAAAATTGTGCAAAACGTTCGTTTTAGCGTCTAAATAACACGTTTTATGAAAACTACTATTTTGCAGTGTTTGCAGCAGTTTTCTAAAAAAAACTGCAAAAACATTTATCGTGACCAATTTTTAAAAAAGTTAAAATTACAGTGCCAGTGCAAAATTGTGCAAAACGTTCGTTTTAGCGTCTAAATAACACGTTTTATGAAAACTACTATTTTGCAGTGTTTGCAGCAGTTTTCCAGTAAAAACAGCAAAAACGTTTATCATGACCAATTTTTAAAAAAGTTAAAATTACAGTGCCAGTGCAAAATTGTGCAAAACGTTCGTTTTAGCCTCTAAATAACACGTTTTATGAAAACTACTATTTTGCAGTGTTTGAAGCAGTTTTCCAGTAAAAACAGCAAAAACGTTTATCATGACCAATTTTTAAAAAAGTTAAAATTACAGTGCCAGTGCAAAATTGTGCAAAACCTTCGTTTTAGCGTCTAAATAACACGTTTTATGAAAACTACTATTTTGCAGTGTTTGCAGCAGTTTTCCAGTAAAAACAGCAAAAACGTTTATCATGACCAATTTTTAAAAAAGTTCAAATTACAGTGCCAGTGCGAAATTGTGCAAACCGTTCGTTTTAGCGTCTAAATAACACGTTTTATGAAAACTACTATTTTGCAGTGTTTGCAGCAGTTTTCCAGTAAAAACAGCAAAAACGTTTATCATGACCAATTTTTAAAAAAGTTAAAATTACAGTGCCAGTGCAAAATTGTGCAAAACATTCGTTTTAGCCTCTAAATAACACGTATTATGAAAACTACTATTTTGCAGTGTTTGCAGCAGTTTTCCAGTAAAAACAGCAAAAACGTTTATCATGACCAATTTTTAAAAAAGTTAAAATTACAGTGCCAGTGCAAAATTGTGCAAAACGTTCGTTTTAGCCTCTAAATAACACGTTTTATGAAAACTACTATTTTGCAGTGTTTGCAGCAGTTTTCCAGTAAAAACAGCAAAAACGTTTATCATGACCAATTTTTAAAAAAGTTAAAATTACAGTGCCAGTGCAAAATTGTGCAAACCGTTCGTTTTAGCGTCTAAATAACACGTTTTATGAAAACTACTATTTTGCAGTGTTTGCAGCAGTTTTCTAGTAAAAACAGAAAAAACGTTTATCATGACCAATTTTTAAAAAAGTTAAAATTACAGTGCCAGTGCAAAATTGTGCAAAACGTTCGTTTTAGCCTCTAAATAACACGTTTTATGAAAACTACTATTTTGCAGTGTTTGCAGCAGTTTTCCAGTAAAAACAGCAAAAACGTTTATCATGACCAATTTTTAAAAAAGTTAAAATTACACTGCCAGTGCAAAATTGTGCAAAACGTTCGTTTTAGCCTCTAAATAACACGTTTTATGAAAACTACTATTTTGCAGTGTTTGCAGCAGTTTTCTAGTAAAAACAGCAAAAACGTTTATCATGACCAATTTTTAAAAAAGTTAAAATTACAGTGCCAGTGCAAAATTGTGCAAAACGTTCGTTTTAGCGTTTAAATGACACGTTTTATGAAAACTACTATTTTGCAGTGTTTGCAGCAGTTTTCTAGTAAAAACAGCAAAAACGTTTATCATGACCAATTTTTAAAAAAGTTAAAATTACAGTGCCAGTGCAAAAGTGTGCAAAACGTTCGTTTTAGCCTCTAAATAACACGTTTTATGAAAACTACTATTTTGCAGTGTTTGCAGCAGTTTTCCAGTAAAAACAGCAAAAACGTTTATCATGACCAATTTTTAAAAAAGTTAAAATTACAGTGCCAGTGCAAAATTGTGCAAAACGTTCGTTTTAGCCTCTAAATAACACGTTTTATGAAAACTACTATTTTGCAGTGTTTGCAGCAGTTTTCCAGTAAAAACAGCAAAAACGTTTATTGTGACCAATTTTTAAAAAAGTTAAAATTACAGTGCCAGTGCAAAATTGTGCAAAACGTTCGTTTTAGCCTCTAAATAACACGTTTTATGAAAACTACTATTTTGCAGTGTTTGCAGCAGTTTTCCAGTAAAAACAGCAAAAACGTTTATCATGACCAGTTTTTAAAAAAGTTAAAATTACAGTGCCAGTGCAAAATTGTGCAAAACTTTCGTTTTAGCCTCTAAATAACACGTTTTATGAAAACTACTATTTTGCAGTGTTTGCAGCAGTTTTCCAGTAAAAACAGCAAAAACGTTTATCATGACCAATTTTTAAAAAAGTTAAAATTACAGTGCCAGTGCAAAATTGTGCAAAACGTTCGTTTTAGCGTCTAAATAACACGTTTTATGAAAACTACTATTTTGCAGTGTTTGCAGCAGTTTTCTAAAAAAAACTGCAAAAACATTTATCGTGACCAATTTTTAAAAAAGTTAAAATTACAGTGCTAGTGCAAAATTGTGCAAAACGTTCGTTTTAGCGTCTAAATAACACGTTTTATGAAAACTACTATTTTGCAGTGTTTGCAGCAGTTTTCCAGTAAAAACAGCAAAAACGTTTATCATGACCAATTTTTAAAAAAGTTAAAATTACAGTGCCAGTGCAAAATTGTGCAAAACGTTCGTTTTAGCCTCTAAATAACACGTTTTATGAAAACTACTATTTTGCAGTGTTTGAAGCAGTTTTCCAGTAAAAACAGCAAAAACGTTTATCATGACCAATTTTTAAAAAAGTTAAAATTACAGTGCCAGTGCAAAATTGTGCAAAACCTTCGTTTTAGCGTCTAAATAACACGTTTTATGAAAACTACTATTTTGCAGTGTTTGCAGCAGTTTTCCAGTAAAAACAGCAAAAACGTTTATCATGACCAATTTTTAAAAAAGTTCAAATTACAGTGCCAGTGCGAAATTGTGCAAACCGTTCGTTTTAGCGTCTAAATAACACGTTTTATGAAAACTACTATTTTGCAGTGTTTGCAGCAGTTTTCCAGTAAAAACAGCAAAAACGTTTATCATGACCAATTTTTAAAAAAGTTAAAATTACAGTGCCAGTGCAAAATTGTGCAAAACATTCGTTTTAGCCTCTAAATAACACGTATTATGAAAACTACTATTTTGCAGTGTTTGCAGCAGTTTTCCAGTAAAAACAGCAAAAACGTTTATCATGACCAATTTTTAAAAAAGTTAAAATTACAGTGCCAGTGCAAAATTGTGCAAAACGTTCGTTTTAGCCTCTAAATAACACGTTTTATGAAAACTACTATTTTGCAGTGTTTGCAGCAGTTTTCCAGTAAAAACAGCAAAAACGTTTATCATGACCAATTTTTAAAAAAGTTAAAATTACAGTGCCAGTGCAAAATTGTGCAAACCGTTCGTTTTAGCGTCTAAATAACACGTTTTATGAAAACTACTATTTTGCAGTGTTTGCAGCAGTTTTCTAGTAAAAACAGAAAAAACGTTTATCATGACCAATTTTTAAAAAAGTTAAAATTACAGTGCCAGTGCAAAATTGTGCAAAACGTTCGTTTTAGCCTCTAAATAACACGTTTTATGAAAACTACTATTTTGCAGTGTTTGCAGCAGTTTTCCAGTAAAAACAGCAAAAACGTTTATCATGACCAATTTTTAAAAAAGTTAAAATTACACTGCCAGTGCAAAATTGTGCAAAACGTTCGTTTTAGCCTCTAAATAACACGTTTTATGAAAACTACTATTTTGCAGTGTTTGCAGCAGTTTTCTAGTAAAAACAGCAAAAACGTTTATCATGACCAATTTTTAAAAAAGTTAAAATTACAGTGCCAGTGCAAAATTGTGCAAAACGTTCGTTTTAGCGTTTAAATGACACGTTTTATGAAAACTACTATTTTGCAGTGTTTGCAGCAGTTTTCTAGTAAAAACAGCAAAAACGTTTATCATGACCAATTTTTAAAAAAGTTAAAATTACAGTGCCAGTGCAAAAGTGTGCAAAACGTTCGTTTTAGCCTCTAAATAACACGTTTTATGAAAACTACTATTTTGCAGTGTTTGCAGCAGTTTTCCAGTAAAAACAGCAAAAACGTTTATCATGACCAATTTTTAAAAAAGTTAAAATTACAGTGCCAGTGCAAAATTGTGCAAAACGTTCGTTTTAGCCTCTAAATAACACGTTTTATGAAAACTACTATTTTGCAGTGTTTGCAGCAGTTTTCCAGTAAAAACAGCAAAAACGTTTATCATGACCAATTTTTAAAAAAGTTAAAATTAAAGTGCCAGTGCAAAATTGTGCAAAACGTTCGTTTTAGCGTCTAAATAACACGTTTTATGAAAACTACTATTTTGCAGTGTTTGCAGCAGTTTTCCAGTAAAAACAGCAAAAACGTTTATCATGACCAATTTTTAAAAAAGTTAAAATTACAGTGCCAGTGCAAAATTGTGCAAAACCTTCGTTTTAGCGTCTAAATAACACGTTTTATGAAAACTACTATTTTGCAGTGTTTGCAGCAGTTTTCCAGTAAAAACAGCAAAAACGTTTATCATGACCAATTTTTAAAAAAGTTCAAATTACAGTGCCAGTGCGAAATTGTGCAAACCGTTCGTTTTAGCGTCTAAATAACACGTTTTATGAAAACTACTATTTTGCAGTGTTTGCAGCAGTTTTCCAGTAAAAACAGCAAAAACGTTTATCATGACCAATTTTTAAAAAAGTTAAAATTACAGTGCCAGTGCAAAATTGTGCAAAACGTTCGTTTTAGCCTCTAAATAACACGTTTTATGAAAACTACTATTTTGCAGTGTTTGCAGCAGTTTTCCAGTAAAAACAGCAAAAACGTTTATCATGACCAATTTTTAAAAAAGTTAAAATTAAAGTGCCAGTGCAAAATTGTGCAAAACGTTCGTTTTAGCCTCTAAATAACACGTTTTATGAAAACTACTATTTTGCAGTGTTTGCAGCAGTTTTCCAGTAAAAACAGCAAAAACGTTTATCATGACCAATTTTTAAAAAAGTTAAAATTAAAGTGCCAGTGCAAAATTGTGCAAAACGTTCGTTTTAGCCTCTAAATAACACGTTTTATGAAAACTACTATTTTGCAGTGTTTGCAGCAGTTTTCCAGTAAAAACAGCAAAAACGTTTATCATGACCAATTTTTAAAAAAGTTAAAATTACAGTGCCAGTGCAAAATTGTGCAAAACCTTCGTTTTAGCGTCTAAATAACACGTCTTATGAAAACTACTATTTTGCAGTGTTTGCAGCAGTTTTCCAGTAAAAACAGCAAAAACGTTTATCATGACCAATTTTTAAAAAAGTTCAAATTACAGTGCCAGTGCGAAATTGTGCAAACCGTTCGTTTTAGCGTCTAAATAACACGTTTTATGAAAACTACTATTTTGCAGTGTTTGCAGCAGTTTTCCAGTAAAAACAGCAAAAACGTTTATCATGACCAATTTTTAAAAAAGTTAAAATTACAGTGCCAGTGCAAAATTGTGCAAAACGTTCGTTTTAGCCTCTAAATAACACGTATTATGAAAACTACTATTTTGCAGTGTTTGCAGCAGTTTTCTAGTAAAAACAGCAAAAACGTTTATCATGACCAATTTTTAAAAAAGTTAAAATTACAGTGCCAGTGCAAAATTGTGCAAAACGTTCGTTTTAGCCTCTAAATAACACGTTTTCTGAAAACTACTATTTTGCAGTGTTTGCAGCAGTTTCCAGTAAAAACAGCAAAAACGTTTATCATGACCAATTTTTAAAAAAGTTAAAATTACAGTGCCAGTGCAAAATTGTGCAAACCGTTCGTTTTAGCGTCTAAATAACACGTTTTATGAAAACTACTATTTTGCAGTGTTTGCAGCAGTTTTCCAGTAAAAACAGAAAAAACGTTTATCATGACCAATTTTTAAAACAGTTAAAATTACAGTGCCAGTGCAAAATTGTGCAAAACGTTCGTTTTAGCCTCTAAATAACACGTTTTATGAAAACTACTATTTTGCAGTGTTTGCAGCAGTTTTCCAGTAAAAACAGCAAAAACGTTTATCATGACCAATTTTTAAAAAAGTTAAAATTACAGTGCCAGTGCAAAATTGTGCAAAACGTTCGTTTTAGCCTCTAAATAACACGTTTTATGAAAACTACTATTTTGCAGTGTTTGCAGCAGTTTTCCAGTAAAAACAGCAAAAACGTTTATCATGACCAATTTTTAAAAAAGTTAAAATTACAGTGCCAGTGCAAAATTGTGCAAAACGTTCGTTTTAGCGTCTAAATAACACGTTTTATGAAAACTACTATTTTGCAGTGTTTGCAGCAGTTTTCTAAAAAAAACTGCAAAAACATTTATCGTGACCAATTTTTAAAAAAGTTAAAATTACAGTGCCAGTGCAAAATTGTGCAAAACGTTCGTTTTAGCGTCTAAATAACACGTTTTATGAAAACTACTATTTTGCAGTGTTTGCAGCAGTTTTCCAGTAAAAACAGCAAAAACGTTTATCATGACCAATTTTTAAAAAAGTTAAAATTACAGTGCCAGTGCAAAATTGTGCAAAACGTTCGTTTTAGCCTCTAAATAACACGTTTTATGAAAACTACTATTTTGCAGTGTTTGAAGCAGTTTTCCAGTAAAAACAGCAAAAACGTTTATCATGACCAATTTTTAAAAAAGTTAAAATTAAAGTGCCAGTGAATAATTGTGCAAAACGTTCGTTTTAGCCTCTAAATAACACGTTTTATGAAAACTACTATTTTGCAGTGTTTGCAGCAGTTTTCCAGTAAAAACAGCAAAAACGTTTATCATGACCAATTTTTAAAAAAGTTAAAATTACAGTGCCAGTGCAAAATTGTGCAAAACCTTCGTTTTAGCGTCTAAATAACACGTTTTATGAAAACTACTATTTTGCAGTGTTTGCAGCAGTTTTCCAGTAAAAACAGCAAAAACGTTTATCATGACCAATTTTTAAAAAAGTTCAAATTACAGTGCCAGTGCGAAATTGTGCAAACCGTTCGTTTTAGCGTCTAAATAACACGTTTTATGAAAACTACTATTTTGCAGTGTTTGCAGCAGTTTTCCAGTAAAAACAGCAAAAACGTTTATCATGACCAATTTTTAAAAAAGTTAAAATTACAGTGCCAGTGCAAAATTGTGCAAAACATTCGTTTTAGCCTCTAAATAACACGTATTATGAAAACTACTATTTTGCAGTGTTTGCAGCAGTTTTCCAGTAAAAACAGCAAAAACGTTTATCATGACCAATTTTTAAAACAGTTAAAATTACAGTGCCAGTGCAAAATTGTGCAAAACGTTCGTTTTAGCCTCTAAATAACACGTTTTATGAAAACTACTATTTTGCAGTGTTTGCAGCAGTTTTCCAGTAAAAACAGCAAAAACGTTTATCATGACCAATTTTTAAAAAAGTTAACATTACAGTGCCAGTGCAAAATTGTGCAAACCGTTCGTTTTAGCGTCTAAATAACACGTTTTATGAAAACTACTATTTTGCAGTGTTTGCAGCAGTTTTCCAGTAAAAACAGCAAAAACGTTTATCATGACCAATTTTTAAAAAAGTTAAAATTACAGTGCCAGTGCAAAATTGTGCAAAACCTTCCTTTTAGCGTCTAAATAACACGTTTTATGAAAACTACTATTTTGCAGTGTTTGCAGCAGTTTTCCAGTAAAAACAGCAAAAACGTTTATCATGACCAATTTTTAAAAAAGTTCAAATTACAGTGCCAGTGCGAAATTGTGCAAACCGTTCGTTTTAGCGTCTAAATAACACGTTTTATGAAAACTACTATTTTGCAGTGTTTGCAGCAGTTTTCCAGTAAAAACAGCAAAAACGTTTATCATGACCAATTTTTAAAAAAGTTAAAATTACAGTGCCAGTGCAAAATTGTGCAAAACGTTCGTTTTAGCCTCTAAATAACACGTATTATGAAAACTACTATTTTGCAGTGTTTGCAGCAGTTTTCTAGTAAAAACAGCAAAAACGTTTATCATGACCAATTTTTAAAAAAGTTAAAATTACAGTGCCAGTGCAAAATTGTGCAAAACGTTCGTTTTAGCCTCTAAATAACACGTTTTATGAAAACTACTATTTTGCAGTGTTTGCAGCAGTTTCCAGTAAAAACAGCAAAAACGTTTATCATGACCAATTTTTAAAAAAGTTAAAATTACAGTGCCAGTGCAAAATTGTGCAAACCGTTCGTTTTAGCGTCTAAATAACACGTTTTATGAAAACTACTATTTTGCAGTGTTTGCAGCAGTTTTCCAGTAAAAACAGAAAAAACGTTTATCATGACCAATTTTTAAAAAAGTTAAAATTACAGTGCCAGTGCAAAATTGTGCAAAACGTTCGTTTTAGCCTCTAAATAACACGTTTTATGAAAACTACTATTTTGCAGTGTTTGCAGCAGTTTTCCAGTAAAAACAGCAAAAACGTTTATCATGACCAATTTTTAAAAAAGTTAAAATTACAGTGCCAGTGCAAAATTGTGCAAACCGTTCGTTTTAGCGTCTAAATAACACGTTTTATGAAAACTACTATTTTGCAGTGTTTGCAGCAGTTTTCCAGTAAAAACAGCAAAAACGTTTATCATGACCAATTTTTAAAAAAGTTAAAATTACAGTGCCAGTGCAAAATTGTGCAAAACGTTCGTTTTAGCCTCTAAATAACACGTTTTATGAAAACTACTATTTTGCAGTGTTTGCAGCAGTTTTCCAGTAAAAACAGCAAAAACGTTTATCATGACCAATTTTTAAAAAAGTTAAAATTACAGTGCCAGTGCAAAATTGTGCAAAACGTTCGTTTTAGCCTCTAAATAACACGTTTTATGAAAACTACTATTTTGCAGTGTTTGCAGCAGTTTTCCAGTAAAAACAGCAAAAACGTTTATCATGACCAATTTTTAAAAAAGTTAAAATTACAGTGCCAGTGCAAAATTGTGCAAAACGTTCGTTTTAGCGTCTAAATAACACGTTTTATGAAAACTACTATTTTGCAGTGTTTGCAGCAGTTTTCCAGTAAAAACAGCAAAAACGTTTATCATGACCAATTTTTAAAAAAGTTAAAATTACAGTGCCAGTGCAAAATTGTGCAAAACGTTCGTTTTAGTGTCTAAATAACACGTTTTATGAAAACTACTATTTTGCAGTGTTTGCAGCAGTTTTCCAGTAAAAACAGCAAAAACGTTAATCATGACCAGTTTTTAAACAAGTTAAAATTACAGTGCCAGTGCAAAATTGTGCAAAACGTTCGTTTTAGCGTCTAAATAACACGTTTTATGAAAACTACTATTTTGCAGTGTTTGCAGCAGTTTTCTAAAAAAAACTGCAAAAACATTTATCGTGACCAATTTTTAAAAAAGTTAAAATTACAGTGCCAGTGCAAAATTGTGCAAAACGTTCGTTTTAGCGTCTAAATAACACGTTTTATGAAAACTACTATTTTGCAGTGTTTGCAGCAGTTTTCCAGTAAAAACAGCAAAAACGTTTATCATGACCAATTTTTAAAAAAGTTAAAATTACAGTGCCAGTGCAAAATTGTGCAAAACGTTCGTTTTAGCCTCTAAATAACACGTTTTATGAAAACTACTATTTTGCAGTGTTTGCAGCAGTTTTCTAATAAAAACAGCAAAAACGTTTATCATGACCAATTTTTAAAAAAGTTAAAATTACCGTGCCAGTGCAAAATTGTGCAAAACGTTCGTTTTAGCCTCTAAATAACACGTTTTATGAAAACTACTATTTTGCAGTGTTTGCAGCAGTTTTCTAGTAAAAACAGAAAAAACGTTTATCATGACCAATTTTTAAAAAAGTTAAAATTACAGTGCCAGTGCAAAATTGTGCAAAACGTTCGTTTTAGCCTCTAAATAACACGTTTTATGAAAACTACTATTTTGCAGTGTTTGCAGCAGTTTTCCAGTAAAAACAGCAAAAACGTTTATCATGACCAATTTTTAAAAAAGTTAAAATTACAGTGCCAGTGCAAAATTGTGCAAAACGTTCGTTTTAGCCTCTAAATAACACGTTTTATGAAAACTACTATTTTGCAGTGTTTGCAGCAGTTTTCCAGTAAAAACAGCAAAAACGTTTATCATGACCAATTTTTAAAAAAGTTAAAATTACAGTGCCAGTGCAAAATTGTGCAAAACGTTCGTTTTAGCCTCTAAATAACACGTTTTATGAAAACTACTATTTTGCAGTGTTTGCAGCAGTTTTCCAGTAAAAACAGCAAAAACGTTTATCATGACCAATTTTTAAAAAAGTTAAAATTACAGTGCCAGTGCAAAATTGTGCAAAACGTTCGTTTTAGCCTCTAAATAACACGTTTTATGAAAACTACTATTTTGCAGTGTTTGCAGCAGTTTTCCAGTAAAAACAGCAAAAACGTTTATCATGACCAATTTTTAAAAAAGTTAAAATTACAGTGCCAGTGCAAAATTGTGCAAAACGTTCGTTTTAGCGTCTAAATAACACGTTTTATGAAAACTACTATTTTTCAGTGTTTGCAGCAGTTTTCCAGTAAAAACAGCAAAAACGTTTATCATGACCAATTTTTAAAAAAGTTAAAATTACAGTGCCAGTGCAAAATTGTGCAAAACGTTCGTTTTAGCCTCTAAATAACACGTTTTATGAAAACTACTATTTTGCAGTGTTTGCAGCAGTTTTCCAGTAAAAACAGCAAAAACGTTTATCATGACCAATTTTTAAAAAAGTTAAAATTACAGTGCCAGTGCAAAATTGTGCAAAACCTTCGTTTTAGCCTCTAAATAACACGTTTTATGAAAACTACTATTTTGCAGTGTTTGCAGCAGTTTTCCAGTAAAAACAGCAAAAACGTTTATCATGACCAATTTTTAAAAAAGTTCAAATTACAGTGCCAGTGCAAAATTGTGCAAAACCTTCGTTTTAGCGTCTAAATAACACGTTTTATGAAAACTACTATTTTGCAGTGTTTGCAGCAGTTTTCCAGTAAAAACAGCAAAAACGTTTATCATGACCAATTTTTAAAAAAGTTCAAATTACAGTGCCAGTGCGAAATTGTGCAAACCGTTCGTTTTAGCGTCTAAATAACACGTTTTATGAAAACTACTATTTTGCAGTGTTTGCAGCAGTTTTCCAGTAAAAACAGCAAAAACGTTTATCATGACCAATTTTTAAAAAAGTTAAAATTACAGTGCCAGTGCAAAATTGTGCAAAACGTTCGTTTTAGCCTCTAAATAACACGTATTATGAAAACTACTATTTTGCAGTGTTTGCAGCAGTTTTCTAGTAAAAACAGCAAAAACGTTTATCATGACCAATTTTTAAAAAAGTTAAAATTACAGTGCCAGTGCAAAATTGTGCAAAACGTTCGTTTTAGCCTCTAAATAACACGTTTTATGAAAACTACTATTTTGCAGTGTTTGCAGCAGTTTCCAGTAAAAACAGCAAAAACGTTTATCATGACCAATTTTTAAAAAAGTTAAAATTACAGTGCCAGTGCAAAATTGTGCAAACCGTTCGTTTTAGCCTCTAAATAACACGTTTTATGAAAACTACTATTTTGCAGTGTTTGCAGCAGTTTTCCAGTAAAAACAGCAAAAACGTTTATCATGACCAATTTTTAAAAAAGTTAAAATTACAGTGCCAGTGCAAAATTGTGCAAAACGTTCGTTTTAGTGTCTAAATAACACGTTTTATGAAAACTACTATTTTGCAGTGTTTGCAGCAGTTTTCCAGTAAAAACAGCAAAAACGTTTATCATGACCAGTTTTTAAACAAGTTAAAATTACAGTGCCAGTGCAAAATTGTGCAAAACGTTCGTTTTAGCGTCTAAATAACACGTTTTATGAAAACTACTATTTTGCAGTGTTTGCAGCAGTTTTCTAAAAAAAACTGCAAAAACATTTATCGTGACCAATTTTTAAAAAAGTTAAAATTACAGTGCCAGTGCAAAATTGTGCAAAACGTTCGTTTTAGCGTCTAAATAACACGTTTTATGAAAACTACTATTTTGCAGTGTTTGCAGCAGTTTTCCAGTAAAAACAGCAAAAACGTTTATCATGACCAATTTTTAAAAAAGTTAAAATTACAGTGCCAGTGCAAAATTGTGCAAAACGTTCGTTTTAGCCTCTAAATAACACGTTTTATGAAAACTACTATTTTGCAGTGTTTGCAGCAGTTTTCTAATAAAAACAGCAAAAACGTTTATCATGACCAATTTTTAAAAAAGTTAAAATTACCGTGCCAGTGCAAAATTGTGCAAAACGTTCGTTTTAGCCTCTAAATAACACGTTTTATGAAAACTACTATTTTGCAGTGTTTGCAGCAGTTTTCTAGTAAAAACAGAAAAAACGTTTATCATGACCAATTTTTAAAAAAGTTAAAATTACAGTGCCAGTGCAAAATTGTGCAAAACGTTCGTTTTAGCCTCTAAATAACACGTTTTATGAAAACTACTATTTTGCAGTGTTTGCAGCAGTTTTCCAGTAAAAACAGCAAAAACGTTTATCATGACCAATTTTTAAAAAAGTTAAAATTACAGTGCCAGTGCAAAATTGTGCAAAACGTTCGTTTTAGCCTCTAAATAACACGTTTTATGAAAACTACTATTTTGCAGTGTTTGCAGCAGTTTTCCAGTAAAAACAGCAAAAACGTTTATCATGACCAATTTTTAAAAAAGTTAAAATTACAGTGCCAGTGCAAAATTGTGCAAAACGTTCGTTTTAGCCTCTAAATAACACGTTTTATGAAAACTACTATTTTGCAGTGTTTGCAGCAGTTTTCCAGTAAAAACAGCAAAAACGTTTATCATGACCAATTTTTAAAAAAGTTAAAATTACAGTGCCAGTGCAAAATTGTGCAAAACGTTCGTTTTAGCCTCTAAATAACACGTTTTATGAAAACTACTATTTTGCAGTGTTTGCAGCAGTTTTCCAGTAAAAACAGCAAAAACGTTTATCATGACCAATTTTTAAAAAAGTTAAAATTACAGTGCCAGTGCAAAATTGTGCAAAACGTTCGTTTTAGCGTCTAAATAACACGTTTTATGAAAACTACTATTTTTCAGTGTTTGCAGCAGTTTTCCAGTAAAAACAGCAAAAACGTTTATCATGACCAATTTTTAAAAAAGTTAAAATTACAGTGCCAGTGCAAAATTGTGCAAAACGTTCGTTTTAGCCTCTAAATAACACGTTTTATGAAAACTACTATTTTGCAGTGTTTGCAGCAGTTTTCCAGTAAAAACAGCAAAAACGTTTATCATGACCAATTTTTAAAAAAGTTAAAATTACAGTGCCAGTGCAAAATTGTGCAAAACCTTCGTTTTAGCCTCTAAATAACACGTTTTATGAAAACTACTATTTTGCAGTGTTTGCAGCAGTTTTCCAGTAAAAACAGCAAAAACGTTTATCATGACCAATTTTTAAAAAAGTTCAAATTACAGTGCCAGTGCAAAATTGTGCAAAACCTTCGTTTTAGCGTCTAAATAACACGTTTTATGAAAACTACTATTTTGCAGTGTTTGCAGCAGTTTTCCAGTAAAAACAGCAAAAACGTTTATCATGACCAATTTTTAAAAAAGTTCAAATTACAGTGCCAGTGCGAAATTGTGCAAACCGTTCGTTTTAGCGTCTAAATAACACGTTTTATGAAAACTACTATTTTGCAGTGTTTGCAGCAGTTTTCCAGTAAAAACAGCAAAAACGTTTATCATGACCAATTTTTAAAAAAGTTAAAATTACAGTGCCAGTGCAAAATTGTGCAAAACGTTCGTTTTAGCCTCTAAATAACACGTATTATGAAAACTACTATTTTGCAGTGTTTGCAGCAGTTTTCTAGTAAAAACAGCAAAAACGTTTATCATGACCAATTTTTAAAAAAGTTAAAATTACAGTGCCAGTGCAAAATTGTGCAAAACGTTCGTTTTAGCCTCTAAATAACACGTTTTATGAAAACTACTATTTTGCAGTGTTTGCAGCAGTTTCCAGTAAAAACAGCAAAAACGTTTATCATGACCAATTTTTAAAAAAGTTAAAATTACAGTGCCAGTGCAAAATTGTGCAAACCGTTCGTTTTAGCCTCTAAATAACACGTTTTATGAAAACTACTATTTTGCAGTGTTTGCAGCAGTTTTCCAGTAAAAACAGAAAAAACGTTTATCATGACCAATTTTTAAAAAAGTTAAAATTACAGTGCCAGTGCAAAATTGTGCAAAACGTTCGTTTTAGCCTCTAAATAACACGTTTTATGAAAACTACTATTTTGCAGTGTTTGCAGCAGTTTTCCAGTAAAAACAGCAAAAACGTTTATCATGACCAATTTTTAAAAAAGTTAAAATTACAGTGCCAGTGCAAAATTGTGCAAACCGTTCGTTTTAGCGTCTAAATAACACGTTTTATGAAAACTACTATTTTGCAGTGTTTGCAGCAGTTTTCCAGTAAAAACAGCAAAAACGTTTATCATGACCAATTTTTAAAAAAGTTAAAATTACAGTGCCAGTGCAAAATTGTGCAAAACGTTCGTTTTAGCCTCTAAATAACACGTTTTATGAAAACTACTATTTTGCAGTGTTTGCAGCAGTTTTCCAGTAAAAACAGCAAAAACGTTTATCATGACCAATTTTTAAAAAAGTTAAAATTACAGTGCCAGTGCAAAATTGTGCAAAACGTTCGTTTTAGCCTCTAAATAACACGTTTTATGAAAACTACTATTTTGCAGTGTTTGCAGCAGTTTTCCAGTAAAAACAGCAAAAACGTTTATCATGACCAATTTTTAAAAAAGTTAAAATTACAGTGCCAGTGCAAAATTGTGCAAAACGTTCGTTTTAGCGTCTAAATAACACGTTTTATGAAAACTACTATTTTGCAGTGTTTGCAGCAGTTTTCCAGTAAAAACAGCAAAAACGTTTATCATGACCAATTTTTAAAAAAGTTAAAATTACAGTGCCAGTGCAAAATTGTGCAAAACGTTCGTTTTAGTGTCTAAATAACACGTTTTATGAAAACTACTATTTTGCAGTGTTTGCAGCAGTTTTCCAGTAAAAACAGCAAAAACGTTTATCATGACCAGTTTTTAAAAAAGTTAAAATTACAGTGCCAGTGCAAAATTGTGCAAAACGTTCGTTTTAGCGTCTAAATAACACGTTTTATGAAAACTACTATTTTGCAGTGTTTGCAGCAGTTTTCCAGTAAAAACAGCAAAAACGTTTATCATGACCAATTTTTAAAAAAGTTAAAATTACAGTGCCAGTGCAAAATTGTGCAAAACGTTCGTTTTAGCCTCTAAATAACACGTTTTATGAAAACTACTATTTTGCAGTGTTTGCAGCAGTTTTCTAATAAAAACAGCAAAAACGTTTATCATGACCAATTTTTAAAAAAGTTAAAATTACCGTGCCAGTGCAAAATTGTGCAAAACGTTCGTTTTAGCCTCTAAATAACACGTTTTATGAAAACTACTATTTTGCAGTGTTTGCAGCAGTTTTCTAGTAAAAACAGAAAAAACGTTTATCATGACCAATTTTTAAAAAAGTTAAAATTACAGTGCCAGTGCAAAATTGTGCAAAACGTTCGTTTTAGCCTCTAAATAACACGTTTTATGAAAACTACTATTTTGCAGTGTTTGCAGCAGTTTTCCAGTAAAAACAGCAAAAACGTTTATCATGACCAATTTTTAAAAAAGTTAAAATTACAGTGCCAGTGCAAAATTGTGCAAAACGTTCGTTTTAGCCTCTAAATAACACGTTTTATGAAAACTACTATTTTGCAGTGTTTGCAGCAGTTTTCCAGTAAAAACAGCAAAAACGTTTATCATGACCAATTTTTAAAAAAGTTAAAATTACAGTGCCAGTGCAAAATTGTGCAAAACGTTCGTTTTAGCCTCTAAATAACACGTTTTATGAAAACTACTATTTTGCAGTGTTTGCAGCAGTTTTCCAGTAAAAACAGCAAAAACGTTTATCATGACCAATTTTTAAAAAAGTTAAAATTACAGTGCCAGTGCAAAATTGTGCAAAACGTTCGTTTTAGCGTCTAAATAACACGTTTTATGAAAACTACTATTTTGCAGTGTTTGCAGCAGTTTTCTAGTAAAAACTGCAAAAACATTTATCGTGACCAATTTTTAAAAAAGTTAAAATTACAGTGCCAGTGCAAAATTGTGCAAACCGTTCGTTTTAGCGTCTAAATAACACGTTTTATGAAAACTACTATTTTGCAGTGTTTGCAGCAGTTTTCCAGTAAAAACAGCAAAAACGTTTATTGTGACCAATTTTTAAAAAAGTTAAAATTACAGTGCCAGTGCAAAATTGTGCAAACCGTTCGTTTTAGCCTCTAAATAACACGTTTTATGAAAACTACTATTTTGCAGTGTTTGCAGCAGTTTTCCAGTAAAAACAGCAAAAACGTTTATCATGACTAATTTTTAAAAAAGTTAAAATTACAGTGCCAGTGCAAAATTGTGCAAAACGTTCGTTTCAGCCTCTAAATACCACGTTTTATGAAAACTACTATTTTGCAGTGTTTGCAGCAGTTTTCCAGTAAAAAAAGCTAAAACGTTTATCATGACCAATTTTTAAAAAAGTTAAAATTACAGTGCCAGTGCAAAATTGTGCAAACCGTTCGTTTTAGCGTCTAAATAACACGTTTTATGAAAACTACTATTTTGCAGTGTTTGCAGCAGTTTTCCAGTAAAAACAGCAAAAACGTTTATCATGACCAATTTTTAAAAAAGTTAAAATTACAGTGCCAGTGCAAAATTGTGCAAAACGTTCGTTTTAGCCTCTAAATAACACGTTTTATGAAAACTACTATTTTGCAGTGTTTGCAGCAGTTTTCCAGTAAAAACAGCAAAAACGTTTATCATGACCAATTTTTAAAAAAGTTAAAATTACAGTGCCAGTGCAAAATTGTGCAAAACGTTCGTTTTAGCGTCTAAATAACACGTTTTATGAAAACTACTATTTTGCAGTGTTTGCAGCAGTTTTCCAGTAAAAACAGCAAAAACGTTTATCATGACCAATTTTTAAAAAAGTTAAAATTACAGTGCCAGTGCAAAATTGTGCAAAACGTTCGTTTTAGCCTCTAAATAACACGTTTTATGAAAACTACTATTTTGCAGTGTTTGCAGCAGTTTTCCAGTAAAAACAGCAAAAACGTTTATCATGACCAATTTTTAAAAAAGTTAAAATTACAGTGCCAGTGCAAAATTGTGCAAAACGTTCGTTTTAGCCTCTAAATAACACGTTTTATGAAAACTACTATTTTGCAGTGTTTGCAGCAGTTTTCTAGTAAAAACTGCAAAAACATTTATCGTGACCAATTTTTAAAAAAGTTAAAATTACAGTGCCAGTGCAAAATTGTGCAAACCGTTCGTTTTAGCGTCTAAATAACACGTTTTATGAAAACTACTATTTTGCAGTGTTTGCAGCAGTTTTCCAGTAAAAACAGCAAAAACGTTTATTGTGACCAATTTTTAAAAAAGTTAAAATTACAGTGCCAGTGCAAAATTGTGCAAAACGTTCGTTTTAGCCTCTAAATAACACGTTTTATGAAAACTACTATTTTGCAGTGTTTGCAGCAGTTTTCCAGTAAAAACAGCAAAAACGTTTATCATGACTAATTTTTAAAAAAGTTAAAATTACAGTGCCAGTGCAAAATTGTGCAAAACGTTCGTTTCAGCTTCTAAATACCACGTTTTATGAAAACTACTATTTTGCAGTGTTTGCAGCAGTTTTCCAGTAAAAACAGCAAAAACGTTTATCATGACCAATTTTTAAAAAAGTTAAAATTACAGTGCCAGTGCAAAATTGTGCAAACCGTTCGTTTTAGCGTCTAAATAACACGTTTTATGAAAACTACTATTTTGCAGTGTTTGCAGCAGTTTTCCATTAAAAACAGCAAAAACGTTTATCATGACCAATTTTTAAAAAAGTTAAAATTACAGTGCCAGTGCAAAATTGTGCAAAACGTTCGTTTTAGCCTCTAAATAACACGTTTTATGAAAACTACTATTTTGCAGTGTTTGCAGCAGTTTTCCAGTAAAAACAGCAAAAACGTTTATCATGACCAATTTTTAAAAAAGTTAAAATTACAGTGCCAGTGCAAAATTGTGGAAACCGTTCGTTTTAGCGTCTAAATAACACGTTTTATGAAAACTACTATTTTGCAGTGTTTGCAGCAGTTTTCTAGTAAAAACAGAAAAAGCGTTTATCATGACCAATTTTTAAAAAAGTTAAAATTACAGTGCCAGTGCAAAATTGTGCAAAACGTTCGTTTTAGCCTCTAAATAACACGTTTTATGAAAACTACTATTTTGCAGTGTTTGCAGCAGTTTTCCAGTAAAAACAGCAAAAACGTTTATCATGACCAATTTTTAAAAAAGTTAAAATTACAGTGCCAGTGCAAAATTGTGCAAAACGTTCGTTTTAGCGTCTAAATAACACGTTTTATGAAAACTACTATTTTGCAGTGTTTGCAGCAGTTTTCTAGTAAAAACTGCAAAAAAATTTATCGTGACCAATTTTTAAAAAAGTTAAAATTACAGTGCCAGTGCAAAATTGTGCAAACCGTTCGTTTTAGCGTCTAAATAACACGTTTTATGAAAACTACTATTTTGCAGTGTTTGCAGCAGTTTTCCAGTAAAAACAGCAAAAACGTTTATTGTGACCAATTTTTAAAAAAGTTAAAATTACAGTGGCAGTGCAAAATTGTGCAAAACGTTCGTTTTAGCCTCTAAATAACACGTTTTATGAAAACTACTATTTTGCAGTGTTTGCAGCAGTTTTCCAGTAAAAACAGCAAAAACGTTTATCATGACTAATTTTTAAAAAAGTTAAAATTACAGTGCCAGTGCAAAATTGTGCAAAACGTTCGTTTCAGCCTCTAAATACCACGTTTTATGAAAACTACTATTTTGCAGTGTTTGCAGCAGTTTTCCAGTAAAAACAGCAAAAACGTTTATCATGACCAATTTTAAAAAAAGTTAAAATTACAGTGCCAGTGCAAAATTGTGCAAAACGTTCGTTTTAGCCTCTAAATAACACGTTTTATGAAAACTACTATTTTGCAGTGTTTGCAGCAGTTTTCTAGTAAAAACAGCAAAAACGTTTATCATGACCAATTTTTAAAAAAGTTAAAATTACAGTGCCAGTGCAAAATTGTGCAAAACGTTCGTTTTAGCCTCTAAATAACACGTTTTATGAAAACTACTATTTTGCAGTGTTTGCAGCAGTTTTCTAGTAAAAACAGCAAAAACGTTTATCATGACCAATTTTTAAAAAAGTTAAAATTACAGTGCCAGTGCAAAATTGTGCAAAACGTTCGTTTTAGCCGCTAAATAACACGTTTTATGAAAACTACTATTTTGCAGTGTTTGCAGCAGTTTTCTAGTAAAAACAGCAAAAACGTTTATCATGACCAATTTTTAAAAAAGTTAAAATTACAGTGCCAGTGCAAAATTGTGCAAAACGTTCGTTTTAGCCTCTAAATAACACGTTTTATGAAAACTACTATTTTGCAGTGTTTGCAGCAGTTTTCCAGTAAAAACAGCAAAAACGTTTATCATGACCAATTTTTAAAAAAGTTAAAATTACAGTGCCAGTGCAAAATTGTGCAAAACGTTCGTTTTAGCGTCTAAATAACACGTTTTATGAAAACTACTATTTTGCAGTGTTTGCAGCAGTTTTCTAGTAAAAACTGCAAAAACATTTATCGTGACCAATTTTTAAAAAAGTTAAAATTACAGTGCCAGTGCAAAATTGTGCAAACCGTTCGTTTTAGCGTCTAAATAACACGTTTTATGAAAACTACTATTTTGCAGTGTTTGCAGCAGTTTTCCAGTAAAAACAGCAAAAACGTTTATTGTGACCAATTTTTAAAAAAGTTAAAATTACAGTGCCAGTGCAAAATTGTGCAAAACGTTCGTTTTAGCCTCTAAATAACACGTTTTATGAAAACTACTATTTTGCAGTGTTTGCAGCAGTTTTCCAGTAAAAACAGCAAAAACGTTTATCATGACTAATTTTTAAAAAAGTTAAAATTACAGTGCCAGTGCAAAATTGTGCAAAACGTTCGTTTCAGCCTCTAAATACCACGTTTTATGAAAACTACTATTTTGCAGTGTTTGCAGCAGTTTTCCAGTAAAAACAGCAAAAACGTTTATCATGACCAATTTTTAAAAAAGTTAAAATTACAGTGGCAGTGCAAAATTGTGCAAACCGTTCGTTTTAGCGTCTAAATAACACGTTTTATGAAAACTACTATTTTGCAGTGTTTGCAGCAGTTTTCCATTAAAAACAGCAAAAACGTTTATCATGACCAATTTTTAAAAAAGTTAAAATTACAGTGCCAGTGCAAAATTGTGCAAAACGTTCGTTTTAGCCTCTAAATAACACGTTTTATGAAAACTACTATTTTGCAGTGTTTGCAGCAGTTTTCCAGTAAAAACAGCAAAAACGTTTATCATGACCAATTTTTAAAAAAGTTAAAATTACAGTGCCAGTGCAAAATTGTGCAAACCGTTCGTTTTAGCGTCTAAATAACACGTTTTATGAAAACTACTATTTTGCAGTGTTTGCAGCAGTTTTCTAGTAAAAACAGAAAAAGCGTTTATCATGACCAATTTTTAAAAAAGTTAAAATTACAGTGCCAGTGCAAAATTGTGCAAAACGTTCGTTTTAGCCTCTAAATAACACGTTTTATGAAAACTACTATTTTGCAGTGTTTGCAGCAGTTTTCCAGTAAAAACAGCAAAAACGTTTATCATGACCAATTTTTAAAAAAGTTAAAATTACAGTGCCAGTGCAAAATTGTGCAAAACGTTCGTTTTAGCGTCTAAATAACACGTTTTATGAAAACTACTATTTTGCAGTGTTTGCAGCAGTTTTCTAGTAAAAACTGCAAAAAAATTTATCGTGACCAATTTTTAAAAAAGTGAAAATTACAGTGCCAGTGCAAAATTGTGCAAACCGTTCGTTTTAGCCTGTAAATAACACGTTTTATGAAAACTACTATTTTGCAGTGTTTGCAGCAGTTTTCCAGTAAAAACAGCAAAAACGTTTATCATGACCAATTTTTAAAAAAGTTAAAATTACAGTGCCAGTGCAAAATTGTGCAAAACGTTCGTTTTAGCCTCTAAATAACACGTTTTATGAAAACTACTATTTTGCAGTGTTTGCAGCAGTTTTCTAGCAAAAACAGCAAAAACGTTTATCATGACCAATTTTTAAAAAAGTTAAAATTACAGTGCCAGTGCAAAATTGTGCAAAACGTTCGTTTTAGCCTCTAAATAACACGTTTTATGAAAACTACTATTTTGCAGTGTTTGCAGCAGTTTTCTAGTAAAAACAGCAAAAACGTTTATCATGACCAATTTTTAAAAAAGTTAAAATTACAGTGCCAGTGCAAAATTGTGCAAAACGTTCGTTTTAGCCTCTAAATAACACGTTTTATGAAAACTACTATTTTGCAGTGTTTGCAGCAGTTTTCCAGTAAAAACAGCAAAAACGTTTATCATGACCAATTTTTAAAAAAGTTAAAATTACAGTGCCAGTGCAAAATTGTGCAAAACGTTCGTTTTAGCCTCTAAATAACACGTTTTATGAAAACTACTATTTTGCAGTGTTTGCAGCAGTTTTCCAGTAAAAACAGCAAAAACGTTTATTGTGACCAATTTTTAAAAAAGTTAAAATTACAGTGCCAGTGCAAAATTGTGCAAAACGTTCGTTTTAAACTCTAAATAACACGTTTTATGAAAACTACTATTTTGCAGTGTTTGCAGCAGTTTTCCAGTAAAAACAGCAAAAACGTTTATCATGACTAATTTTTAAAAAAGTTAAAATTACAGTGCCAGTGCAAAATTGTGCAAAACGTTCGTTTCAGCCTCTAAATACCACGTTTTATGAAAACTACTATTTTGCAGTGTTTGCAGCAGTTTTCCAGTAAAAACAGCAAAAACGTTTATCATGACCAATTTTTAAAAAAGTTAAAATTACAGTGCCAGTGCAAAATTGTGCAAACCGTTCGTTTTAGCGTCTAAATAACACGTTTTATGAAAACTACTATTTTGCAGTGTTTGCAGCAGTTTTCCAGTAAAAACAGCAAAAACGTTTATCATGACCAATTTTTAAAAAAGTTAAAATTACAGTGCCAGTGCAAAATTGTGCAAAACGTTCGTTTTAGCCTCTAAATAACACGTTTTATGAAAACTACTATTTTGCAGTGTTTGCAGCAGTTTTCCAGTAAAAACAGCAAAAACGTTTATCATGACCAATTTTTAAAAAAGTTAAAATTACAGTGCCAGTGCAAAATTGTGCAAAACGTTCGTTTTAGCCTCTAAATAACACGTTTTATAAAAACTACTATTTTGCAGTGTTTGCAGCAGTTTTCTAGTAAAAACAGCAAAAACGTTTATCATGACCAATTTTTAAAAAAGTTAAAATTACAGTGCCAGTGCAAAATTGTGCAAAACGTTCGTTTTAGCCTCTAAATAACACGTTTTATGAAAACTACTATTTTGCAGTGTTTGCAGCAGTTTTCCAGTAAAATTAGCAAAAACGTTTATCATGACCAATTTTTAAAAAAGTTAAAATTACAGTGCCAGTGCAAAATTGTGCAAAACGTTCGTTTTAAACTCTAAATAACACGTTTTATGAAAACTACTATTTTGCAGTGTTTGCAGCAGTTTTCCAGTAAAAACAGCAAAAACGTTTATCATGACTAATTTTTAAAAAAGTTAAAATTACAGTGCCAGTGCAAAATTGTGCAAAACGTTCGTTTCAGCCTCTAAATACCACGTTTTATGAAAACTACTATTTTGCAGTGTTTGCAGCAGTTTTCCAGTAAAAACAGCAAAAACGTTTATCATGACCAATTTTTAAAAAAGTTAAAATTACAGTGCCAGTGCAAAATTGTGCAAAACGTTCGTTTTAGCCTCTAAATAACACGTTTTATGAAAACTACTATTTTGCAGTGTTTGCAGCAGTTTTCCAGTAAAAACAGCAAAAACGTTTATCATGACCAGTTTTTAAAAAAGTTAAAATTACAGTGCCAGTGCAAAATTGTGCAAAACGTTCGTTTTAGCGTCTAAATAACACGTTTTATGAAAACTACTATTTTGCAGTGTTTGCAGCAGTTTTCTAAAAAAAACTGCAAAAACATTTATCGTGACCAATTTTTAAAAAAGTTAAAATTACAGTGCCAGTGCAAAATTGTGCAAAACGTTCGTTTTAGCGTCTAAATAACACGTTTTATGAAAACTACTATTTTGCAGTGTTTGCAGCAGTTTTCCAGTAAAAACAGCAAAAACGTTTATCATGACCAATTTTTAAAAAAGTTAAAATTACAGTGCCAGTGCAAAATTGTGCAAAACGTTCGTTTTAGCCTCTAAATAACACGTTTTATGAAAACTACTATTTTGCAGTGCTTGCAGCAGTTTTCTAGTAAAAACAGCAAAAACGTTTATCATGACCAATTTTTAAAAAAGTTAAAATTACAGTGCCAGTGCAAAATTGTGCAAAACGTTCGTTTTAGCCTCTAAATAACACGTTTTATGAAAACTACTATTTTGCAGTGTTTGCAGCAGTTTTCTAGTAAAAACAGCAAAAACGTTTATCATGACCAATTTTTAAAAAAGTTAAAATTACAGTGCCAGTGCAAAATTGTGCAAAACGTTCGTTTTAGCGTCTAAATAACACGTTTTATGAAAACTACTATTTTGCAGTGTTTGCAGCAGTTTTCTAGTAGAAACAGAAAAAACGTTTATCATGACCAATTTTTAAAAAAGTTAAAATTACAGTGCCAGTGCAAAATTGTGCAAAACGTTCGTTTTAGCCTCTAAATAACACGTTTTATTGAAACTACTATTTTGCAGTGTTTGCAGCAGTTTTCCAGTAAAAACAGCAAAAACGTTTATCATGACCAATTTTTAAAAAAGTTAAAATTACAGTGCCAGTGCAAAATTGTGCAAAACGTTCGTTTTAGCGTCTAAATAACACGTTTTATGAAAACTACTATTTTGCAGTGTTTGCAGCAGTTTTCTAGTAAAAACTGCAAAAACATTTATCGTGACCAATTTTTAAAAAAGTTAAAATTACAGTGCCAGTGCAAAATTGTGCAAACCGTTCGTTTTAGTGCTAAATAACACGTTTTATGAAAACTACTATTTTGCAGTGTTTGCAGCAGTTTTCCAGTAAAAACAGCAAAAACGTTTATTGTGACCAATTTTTAAAAAAGTTAAAATTACAGTGCCAGTGCAAAATTGTGCAAAACGTTCGTTTTAGCCTCTAAATAACACGTTTTATGAAAACTACTATTTTGCAGTGTTTGCAGCAGTTTTCCAGTAAAAACAGCAAAAACGTTTATCATGACTAATTTTTAAAAAAGTTAAAATTACAGTGCCAGTGCAAAATTGTGCAAAACGTTCGTTTCAGCCTCTAAATACCACGTTTTATGAAAGCTACTATTTTGCAGTGTTTGCAGCAGTTTTCCAGTAAAAACAGCTAAAACGTTTATCATGACCAATTTTTAAAAAAGTTAAAATTACAGTGCCAGTGCAAAATTGTGCAAACCGTTCGTTTTAGCGTCTAAATAACACGTTTTATGAAAACTACTATTTTGCAGTGTTTGCAGCAGTTTTCCAGTAAAAACAGCAAAAACGTTTATCATGACCAATTTTTAAAAAAGTTAAAATTACAGTGCCAGTGCAAAATTGTGCAAAACGTTCGTTTTAGCCTCTAAATAACACGTTTTATGAAAACTACTATTTTGCAGTGTTTGCAGCAGTTTTCCAGTAAAAACAGCAAAAACGTTTATCATGACCAATTTTTAAAAAAGTTAAAATTACAGTGCCAGTGCAAAATTGTGAAAAACGTTCGTTTTAGCGTCTAAATAACACGTTTTATGAAAACTACTATTTTGCAGTGTTTGCAGCAGTTTTCCAGTAAAAACAGCAAAAACGTTTATCATGACCAATTTTTAAAAAAGTTAAAATTACAGTGCCAGTGCAAAATTGTGCAAAACGTTCGTTTTAGCCTCTAAATAACACGTTTTATGAAAACTACTATTTTGCAGTGTTTGCAGCAGTTTTCCAGTAAAAACAGCAAAAACGTTTATCATGACCAATTTTTAAAAAAGTTAAAATTACAGTGCCAGTGCAAAATTGTGCAAAACGTTCGTTTTAGCCTCTAAATAACACGTTTTATGAAAACTACTATTTTGCAGTGTTTGCAGCAGTTTTCTAGTAAAAACAGCAAAAACGTTTATCATGACCAATTTTTAAAAAAGTTAAAATTACAGTGCCAGTGCAAAATTGTGCAAAACGTTCGTTTTAGCGTCTAAATAACACGTTTTATGAAAACTACTGTTTTGCAGTGTTTGCAGCAGTTTTCTAGTAAAAACAGCAAAAACGTTTATCATGACCAATTTTTAAAAAAGTTAAAATTACAGTGCCAGTGCAAAATTGTGCAAAACGTTCGTTTTAGCCTCTAAATAACACGTTTTATGAAAACTACTATTTTGCAGTGTTTGCAGCAGTTTTCTAGTAAAAACAGCAAAAACGTTTATCATGACCAATTTTTAAAAAAGTTAAAATTACAGTGCCAGTGCAAAATTGTGCAAAACGTTCGTTTTAGCGTCTAAATAACACGTTTTATGAAAACTACTATTTTGCAGTGTTTGCAGCAGTTTTCCAGTAAAAACAGCAAAAACGTTTATCATGACCAATTTTTAAAAAAGTTAAAATTACAGTGCCAGTGCAAAATTGTGCAAAACGTTCGTTTTAGCCTCTAAATAACACGTTTTATGAAAACTACTATTTTGCAGTGTTTGCAGCAGTTTTCCAGTAAAAACAGCAAAAACGTTTATCATGACCAATTTTTAAAAAAGTTAAAATTACAGTGCCAGTGCAAAATTGTGCAAAACGTTCGTTTTAGCCTCTAAATAACACGTTTTATGAAAACTACTATTTTGCAGTGTTTGCAGCAGTTTTCCAGTAAAAACAGCAAAAACGTTTATCATGACCAATTTTTAAAAAAGTTAAAATTACAGTGCCAGTGCAAAATTGTGCAAAACGTTCGTTTTAGCCTCTAAATAACACGTTTTATGAAAACTACTATTTTGCAGTGTTTGCAGCAGTTTTCCAGTAAAAACAGCAAAAACGTTTATCATGACCAATTTTTAAAAAAGTTAAAATTACAGTGCCAGTGCAAAATTGTGCAAAACGTTCGTTTTAGCGTCTAAATAACACGTTTTATGAAAACTACTATTTTGCAGTGTTTGCAGCAGTTTTCTAGTAAAAACTGCAAAAACATTTATCGTGACCAATTTTTAAAAAAGTTAAAATTACAGTGCCAGTGCGAAATTGTGCAAACCGTTCGTTTTAGCGTCTAAATAACACGTTATATGAAAACTACTATTTTGCAGTGTTTGCAGCAGTTTTCCAGTAAAAACAGCAAAAACGTTTATCATGACCAATTTTTAAAAAAGTTAAAATTACAGTGCCAGTGCAAAATTGTGCAAAACGTTCGTTTTAGCCTCTAAATAACACGTTTTATGAAAACTACTATTTTGCAGTGTTTGCAGCAGTTTTCCAGTAAAAACAGCAAAAACATTTATCATGACCAATTTTTAAAAAAGTTAAAATTACAGTGCCAGTGCAAAATTGTGCAAAACGTTCGTTTTAGCGTCTAAATAACACGTTTTATGAAAACTACTATTTTGCAGTGTTTGCAGCAGTTTTCTAGTAAAAACTGCAAAAACATTTATCGTGACCAATTTTTAAAAAAGTTAAAATTACAGTGCCAGTGCAAAATTGTGCAAACCGTTCGTTTTAGCGTCTAAATAACACGTTTTATGAAAACTACTATTTTGCAGTGTTTGCAGCAGTTTTCTAGTAAAAACAGCAAAAACGTTTATCATGACCAATTTTTAAAAAAGTTAAAATTACAGTGCCAGTGCAAAATTGTGCAAAACGTTCGTTTTAGCGTCTAAATAACACGTTTTATGAAAACTACTATTTTGCAGTGTTTGCAGCAGTTTTCCAGTAAAAACAGCAAAAACGTTTATCATGACCAATTTTTAAAAAAGTTAAAATTACAGTGCCAGTGCAAAATTGTGCAAAACGTTCGTTTTAGCGTCTAAATAACACGTTTTATGAAAACTACTATTTTGCAGTGTTTGCAGCAGTTTTCTAGTAAAAACTGCAAAAACATTTATCGTGACCAATTTTTAAAAAAGTTAAAATTACAGTGCCAGTGCGAAATTGTGCAAACCGTTCGTTTTAGCGTCTAAATAACACGTTATATGAAAACTACTATTTTGCAGTGTTTGCAGCAGTTTTCCAGTAAAAACAGCAAAAACGTTTATTGACCAATTTTTAAAAAAGTTAAAATTACAGTGCCAGTGCAAAATTGTGCAAAACGTTCGTTTTAGCCTCTAAATAACACGTTTTATGAAAACTACTATTTTGCAGTGTTTGCAGCAGTTTTCCAGTAAAAACAGCAAAAACATTTATCATGACCAATTTTTAAAAAAGTTAAAATTACAGTGCCAGTGCAAAATTGTGCAAAACGTTCGTTTTAGCCTCTAAATAACACGTTTTATGAAAACTACTATTTTGCAGTGTTTGCAGCAGTTTTCCAGTAAAAACAGCAAAAACATTTATCATGACCAATTTTTAAAAAAGTTAAAATTACAGTGCCAGTGCAAAATTGTGCAAAACGTTCGTTTTAGCGTCTAAATAACACGTTTTATGAAAACTACTATTTTGCAGTGTTTGCAGCAGTTTTCTAGTAAAAACTGCAAAAACATTTATCGTGACCAATTTTTAAAAAAGTTAAAATTACAGTGCCAGTGCAAAATTGTGCAAACCGTTCGTTTTAGCGTCTAAATAACACGTTTTATGAAAACTACTATTTTGCAGTGTTTGCAGCAGTTTTGTAGTAAAAACAGCAAAAACGTTTATCATGACCAATTTTTAAAAAAGTTAAAATTACAGTGCCAGTGCAAAATTGTGCAAAACGTTCGTTTTAGCGTCTAAATAACACGTTTTATGAAAACTACTATTTTGCAGTGTTTGCAGCAGTTTTCTAGTAAAAACAGCAAAAACGTTTATCATGACCAATTTTTAAAAATGTTAAAATTACAGTGCCAGTGCAAAATTGTGCAAAACGTTCGTTTTAGCCTCTAAATAACACGTTTTATGAAAACTACTATTTTGCAGTGTTTGCAGCAGTTTTCCAGTAAAAACAGCAAAAACGTTTATCATGACCAATTTTTAAAAAAGTTAAAATTACAGTGCCAGTGCAAAATTGTGCAAAACGTTCGTTTTAGCGTCTAAATAACACGTTTTATGAAAACTACTATTTTGCAGTGTTTGTAGCAGTTTTCTAGTAAAAACAGCAAAAACGTTTATCATGACCAATTTTTAAAAAAGTTAAAATTACAGTGCCAGTGCAAAATTGTGCAAAACGTTCGTTTTAGCGTCTAAATAACACGTTTTATATAAACTACTATTTTGCAGTGTTTGCAGCAGTTTTCTAGTAAAAACAGCAAAAACGTTTATCATGACCAATTTTTAAAAAAGTTAAAATTACAGTGCCAGTGCAAAATTGTGCAAAACGTTCGTTTTAGCGTCTAAATAACACGTTTTATGAAAACTACTATTTTGCAGTGTTTGCAGCAGTTTTCTAGTAAAAACAGCAAAAACGTTTATCATGACCAATTTTTAAAAAAGTTAAAATTACAGTGCCAGTGCAAAAATTGTGCAAAACGTTCGTTTTAGCGTCTAAATAACACGTTTTATGAAAACTACTATTTTGCAGTGTTTGCAGCAGTTTTCTAGTAAAAACAGCAAAAACGTTTATCATGACCAATTTTTAAAAAAGTTAAAATTACAGTGCCAGTGCAAAATTGTGCAAAACGTTCGTTTTAGCGTCTAAATAACACGTTTTATGAAAACTACTATTTTGCAGTGTTTGCAGCAGTTTTCTAGTAAAAACAGCAAAAACGTTTATCATGACCAATTTTTAAAAAAGTTAAAATTACAGTGCCAGTGCAAAATTGTGCAAAACGTTCGTTTTAGCCTCTAAATAACACGTTTTATGAAAACTACTATTTTGCAGTGTTTGCAGCAGTTTTCCAGTAAAAACAGCAAAAACGTTTATCATGACCAATTTTTAAAAAAGTTAAAATTACAGTGCCAGTGCAAAATTGTGCAAAACGTTCGTTTTAGCCTCTAAATAACACGTTTTATGAAAACTACTATTTTGCAGTGTTTGCAGCAGTTTTCCAGTAAAAACAGCAAAAACGTTTATCATGACCAATTTTTAAAAAAGTTAAAATTACAGTGCCAGTGCAAAATTGTGCAAAACGTTCGTTTTAGCGTCTAAATAACACGTTTTATGAAAACTACTATTTTGCAGTGTTTGCAGCAGTTTTCTAGTAAAAACTGCAAAAACATTTATCGTGACCAATTTTTAAAAAAGTTAAAATTACAGTGCCAGTGCGAAATTGTGGAAACCGTTCGTTTTAGCGTCTAAATAACACGTTTTATGAAAACTACTATTTTGCAGTGTTTGCAGCAGTTTTCCAGTAAAAACAGCAAAAACGTTTATTGACCAATTTTTAAAAAAGTTAAAATTACAGTGCCAGTGCAAAATTGTGCAAAACGTTCGTTTTAGCCTCTAAATAACACGTTTTATGAAAACTACTATTTTGCAGTGTTTGCAGCAGTTTTCTAGTAAAAGCTGCAAAAACATTTATCGTGACCAATTTTTAAAAAAGTTAAAATTACAGTGCCAGTGCAAAATTGTGCAAACCGTTCGTTTTAGCGTCTAAATAACACGTTTTATGAAAACTACTATTTTGCAGTGTTTGCAGCAGTTTTCTAGTAAAAACAGCAAAAACGTTTATCATGACCAATTTTTAAAAAAGTTAAAATTACAGTGCCAGTGCAAAATTGTGCAAAACGTTCGTTTTAGCGTCTAAATAACACGTTTTATGAAAACTACTATTTTGCAGTGTTTGCAGCAGTTTTCTAGTAAAAACAGCAAAAACGTTTATCATGACCAATTTTTAAAAATGTTAAAATTACAGTGCCAGTGCAAAATTGTGCAAAACGTTCGTTTTAGCCTCTAAATAACACGTTTTATGAAAACTACTATTTTGCAGTGTTTGCAGCAGTTTTCCAGTAAAAACAGCAAAAACGTTTATCATGACCAATTTTTAAAAAAGTTAAAATTACAGTGCCAGTGCAAAATTGTGCAAAACGTTCGTTTTAGCGTCTAAATAACACGTTTTATGAAAACTACTATTTTGCAGTGTTTGTAGCAGTTTTCTAGTAAAAACAGCAAAAACGTTTATCATGACCAATTTTTAAAAAAGTTAAAATTACAGTGCCAGTGCAAAATTGTGCAAAACGTTCGTTTTAGCGTCTAAATAACACGTTTTATATAAACTACTATTTTGCAGTGTTTGCAGCAGTTTTCTAGTAAAAACAGCAAAAACGTTTATCATGACCAATTTTTAAAAAAGTTAAAATTACAGTGCCAGTGCAAAATTGTGCAAAACGTTCGTTTTAGCGTCTAAATAACACGTTTTATGAAAACTACTATTTTGCAGTGTTTGCAGCAGTTTTCTAGTAAAAACAGCAAAAACGTTTATCATGACCAATTTTTAAAAAAGTTAAAATTACAGTGCCAGTGCAAAAATTGTGCAAAACGTTCGTTTTAGCGTCTAAATAACACGTTTTATGAAAACTACTATTTTGCAGTGTTTGCAGCAGTTTTCTAGTAAAAACAGCAAAAACGTTTATCATGACCAATTTTTAAAAAAGTTAAAATTACAGTGCCAGTGCAAAATTGTGCAAAACGTTCGTTTTAGCGTCTAAATAACACGTTTTATGAAAACTACTATTTTGCAGTGTTTGCAGCAGTTTTCTAGTAAAAACAGCAAAAACGTTTATCATGACCAATTTTTAAAAAAGTTAAAATTACAGTGCCAGTGCAAAATTGTGCAAAACGTTCGTTTTAGCCTCTAAATAACACGTTTTATGAAAACTACTATTTTGCAGTGTTTGCAGCAGTTTTCCAGTAAAAACAGCAAAAACGTTTATCATGACCAATTTTTAAAAAAGTTAAAATTACAGTGCCAGTGCAAAATTGTGCAAAACGTTCGTTTTAGCCTCTAAATAACACGTTTTATGAAAACTACTATTTTGCAGTGTTTGCAGCAGTTTTCCAGTAAAAACAGCAAAAACGTTTATCATGACCAATTTTTAAAAAAGTTAAAATTACAGTGCCAGTGCAAAATTGTGCAAAACGTTCGTTTTAGCGTCTAAATAACACGTTTTATGAAAACTACTATTTTGCAGTGTTTGCAGCAGTTTTCTAGTAAAAACTGCAAAAACATTTATCGTGACCAATTTTTAAAAAAGTTAAAATTACAGTGCCAGTGCGAAATTGTGGAAACCGTTCGTTTTAGCGTCTAAATAACACGTTTTATGAAAACTACTATTTTGCAGTGTTTGCAGCAGTTTTCCAGTAAAAACAGCAAAAACGTTTATTGACCAATTTTTAAAAAAGTTAAAATTACAGTGCCAGTGCAAAATTGTGCAAAACGTTCGTTTTAGCCTCTAAATAACACGTTTTATGAAAACTACTATTTTGCAGTGTTTGCAGCAGTTTTCTAGTAAAAGCTGCAAAAACATTTATCGTGACCAATTTTTAAAAAAGTTAAAATTACAGTGCCAGTGCAAAATTGTGCAAACCGTTCGTTTTAGCGTCTAAATAACACGTTTTATGAAAACTACTATTTTGCAGTGTTTGCAGCAGTTTTCTAGTAAAAACAGCAAAAACGTTTATCATGACCAATTTTTAAAAAAGTTAAAATTACAGTGCCAGTGCAAAATTGTGCAAAACGTTCGTTTTAGCGTCTAAATAACACGTTTTATGAAAACTACTATTTTGCAGTGTTTGCAGCAGTTTTCTAGTAAAAACAGCAAAAACGTTTATCATGACCAATTTTTAAAAAAGTTAAAATTACAGTGCCAGTGCAAAATTGTGCAAAACGTTCGTTTTAGCGTCTAAATAACACGTTTTATGAAAACTACTATTTTGCAGTGTTTGCAGCAGTTTTCCAGTAAAAACAGCAAAAACGTTTATCATGACCAATTTTTAAAAAAGTTAAAATTACAGTGCCAGTGCAAAATTGTGCAAAACGTTCGTTTTAGCCTCTAAATAACACGTTTTATGAAAACTACTATTTTGCAGTGTTTGCAGCAGTTTTCCAGTAAAAACAGCAAAAACGTTTATCATGACCAATTTTTAAAAAAGTTAAAATTACAGTGCCAGTGCAAAATTGTGCAAAACGTTCGTTTTAGCGTCTAAATAACACGTTTTATGAAAACTACTATTTTGCAGTGTTTGCAGCAGTTTTCTAGTAAAAACTGCAAAAACATTTATCGTGACCAATTTTTAAAAAAGTTAAAATTACAGTGCCAGTGCAAAATTGTGCAAACCGTTCGTTTTAGCGTCTAAATAACACGTTTTATGAAAACTACTATTTTGCAGTGTTTGCAGCAGTTTTCCAGTAAAAACAGAAAAAACGTTTATCATGACCAATTTTTAAAAAAGTTAAAATTACAGTGCCAGTGCAAAATTGTGCAAAACGTTCGTTTTAGCGTCTAAATAACACGTTTTATGAAAACTACTATTTTGCAGTGTTTGCAGCAGTTTTCTAGTAAAAACAGCAAAAACGTTTATCATGACCAATTTTTAAAAAAGTTAAAATTACAGTGCCAGTGCAAAATTGTGCAAAACGTTCGTTTTAGCGTCTAAATAACACGTTTTATGAAAACTACTATTTTGCAGTGTTTGCAGCAGTTTTCTAGTAAAAACTGCAAAAACTTTTATCGTGACCAATTTTTAAAAAAGTTAAAATTACAGTGCCAGTGCAAAATTGTGCAAACCGTTCGTTTTAGCGTCTAAATAACACGTTTTATGAAAACTACTATTTTGCAGTGTTTGCAGCAGTTTTCTAGTAAAAACAGCAAAAACGTTTATCGTGACCAATTTTTAAAAAAGTTAAAATTACAGTGCCAGTGCAAAATTGTGCAAAACGTTCGTTTTAGCGTCTAAATAACACGTTTTATGAAAACTACTATTTTGCAGTGTTTCCAGCAGTTTTCTAGTAAAAACAGCAAAAACGTTTATCATGACCAATTTTTAAAAAAGTTAAAATTACAGTGCCAGTGCAAAATTGTGCAAAACGTTCGTTTTAGCCTCTAAATAACACGTTTTATGAAAACTACTATTTTGCAGTGTTTGCAGCAGTTTTCTAGTAAAAACAGTAAAAACGTTTATCATGACCAATTTTTAAAAAAGTTAAAATTACAGTGCCAGTGCAAAATTGTGCAAAACGTTCGTTTTAGCCTCTAAATAACCGGTTTTATGAAAACTACTATTTTGCAGTGTTTGCAGCAGTTTTCTAGTAAAAACAGCAAAAACGTTTATCATGACCAATTTTTAAAAAAGTTAAAATTACAGTGCCAGTGCAAAATTGTGCAAAACGTTCGTTTTAGCCTCTAAATAACACGTTTTATGAAAACTACTATTTTGCAGTGTTTGCAGCAGTTTTCCAGTAAAAATAGCAAAAACGTTTATCATGACCAATTTTTAAAAAAGTTAAAATTACAGTGCCAGTGCAAAATTGTGCAAAACGTTCGTTTTTAGCCTCTAAATAACACGTTTTATGAAAACTACTATTTTGCAGTGTTTGCAGCAGTTTTCTAGTAAAAACTGCAAAAACATTTATCGTGACCAATTTTTAAAAAAGTTAAAATTACAGTGCCAGTGCAAAATTGTGCAAAACGTTCGTTTTAGCGTCTAAATAACACGTTTTATGAAAACTACTATTTTGCAGTGTTTGTAGCAGTTTTCCAGTAAAAACAGCAAAAACGTTTATCATGACCAATTTTTAAGAAAGTTAAAATTACAGTGCCAGTGCAAAATTGTGCAAAACGTTCGTTTTAGCGTCTAAATAACACGTTTTATGAAAACTACTATTTTGCAGTGTTTGCAGCAGTTTTCCAGTAAAAACAGCAAAAACGTTTATCATGACCAATTTTTAAAAAAGTTAAAATTACAGTGCCAGTGCAAAATTGTGCAAAACGTTCGTTTTAGCGTCTAAATAACACGTTTTATGAAAACTACTATTTTGCAGTGTTTGCAGCAGTTTTCCAGTAAAAACAGTAAAAACGTTTATCATGACCAATTTTTAAAAAAGTTAAAATTACAGTGCCAGTGCAAAATTGTGCAAAACGTTCGTTTTAGCGTCTAAATAACACGTTTTATGAAAACTACTATTTTGCAGTGTTTGCAGCAGTTTTCTAGTAAAAACAGCAAAAACGTTTATCATGACCAATTTTTAAAAAAGTTAAAATTACAGTGCCAGTGCAAAATTGTGCAAAACGTTCGTTTTAGCGTCTAAATAACACGTTTTATGAAAACTACTATTTTGCAGTGTTTGCAGCAGCTTTCCAGTAAAAACAGCAAAAACGTTTATCATGACCAATTTTTAAAAAAGTTAAAATTACAGTGCCAGTGCAAAATTGTGCAAAACGTTCGTTTTAGCGTCTAAATAACACGTTTTATGAAAACTACTATTTTGCAGTGTTTGCAGCAGTTTTCCAGTAAAAACAGCAAAAACGTTTATCATGACTAATTTCTAAAAAAGTTAAAATTACAGTGCCAGTGCAAAATTGTGCAAAACGTTCGTTTTAGCGTCTAAATAACACGTTTTATGAAAACTACTATTTTGCAGTGTTTGCAGCAGTTTTCCAGTAAAAACAGCAAAAACGTTTATCATGACCAATTTTTAAAAAAGTTAAAATTACAGTGCCAGTGCAAAATTGTGCAAAACGTTCGTTTTAGCCTCTAAATAACACGTTTTATGAAAACTACTATTTTGCAGTGTTTGCAGCAGTTTTCTAGTAAAAACTGCAAAAACATTTATCGTGACCAATTTTTAAAAAAGTTAAAATTACAGTGCCAGTGCAAAATTGTGCAAACCGTTCGTTTTAGCGTCTAAATAACACGTTTTATGAAAACTACTATTTTGCAGTGTTTGCAGCAGTTTTCCAGTAAAAAGAGCAAAAACGTTTATTGTGACCAATTTTTAAAAAAGTTAAAATTACAGTGCCAGTGCAAAATTGTGCAAAACGTTCGTTTTAGCCTCTAAATAACACGTTTTATGAAAACTACTATTTTGCAGTGTTTGCAGCAGTTTTCCAGTAAAAACAGCAAAAACGTTTATCATGACTAATTTCTAAAAAAGTTAAAATTACAGTGCCAGTGCAAAATTGTGCAAAACGTTCGTTTCAGCCTCTAAATAACACGTTTTATGAAAACTACTATTTTGCAGTGTTTGCAGCAGTTTTCCAGTAAAAACAGCAAAAACGTTTATCATGACCAATTTTTAAAAAAGTTAAAATTACAGTGCCAGTGCAAAATTGTGCAAACCGTTCGTTTTAGCGTCTAAATAACACGTTTTGTGAAAACTACTATTTTGCAGTGTTTGCAGCAGTTTTCTAGTAAAAACAGCAAAAACGTTTATCATGACCAATTTTTAAAAAAGTTAAAATTACAGTGCCAGTGCAAAATTGTGCAAAACGTTCGTTTTACCGTCTAAATAACACGTTTTATGAAAACTACTATTTTGCAGTGTTTGCAGCAGTTTTCTAGTAAAAACAGCAAAAACGTTTATCATGACCAATTTTTAAAAAAGTTAAAATTACAGTGCCAGTGCAAAATTGTGCAAAACGTTCGTTTTAGCCTCTAAATAACACGTTTTATGAAAACTACTATTTTGCAGTGTTTGCAGCAGTTTTCTAGTAAAAACAGCAAAAACGTTTATCATGACCAATTTTTAAAAAAGTTAAAATTACAGTGCCAGTGCAAAATTGTGCAAAACGTTCGTTTTAGCCTCTAAATAACACGTTTTATGAAAACTACTATTTTGCAGTGTTTGCAGCAGTTTTCCAGTAAAAACAGCAAAAACGTTTATTGTGACCAATTTTTAAAAAAGTTAAAATTACGGTGCCAGTGCAAAATTGTGCAAAACGTTCGTTTTAGCCTCTAAATAACACGTTTTATGAAAACTACTATTTTGCAGTGTTTGCAGCAGTTTTCTAGTAAAAACAGCAAAAACGTTTATCATGACCAATTTTTAACAAAGTTAAAATTACAGTGCCAGTGCAAAATTGTGCAAAACGTTCGTTTTAGCCTCTAAATAACACGTTTTATGAAAACTACTATTTTGCAGTGTTTGCAGCAGTTTTCCAGTAAAAACAGCAAAAACGTTTATCATTACCAATTTTTAAAAAAGTTAAAATTACAGTGCCAGTGCAAAATTGTGCAAAACGTTCGTTTTAGCGTCTAAATAACACGTTTTATGAAAAATACTATTTTGCAGTGTTTGCAGCAGTTTTCCAGTAAAAACAGCAAAAACGTTTATTTTGACCAATTTTTAAAAAAGTTAAAATTACAGTGCCAGTGCAAAATTGTGCAAACCGTTCGTTTTAGCGTCTAAATAACACGTTTTATGAAAACTACTATTTTGCAGTGTTTGCAGCAGTTTTCCAGTAAAAACAGTAAAAACGTTTATCATGACCAATTTTTAAAAAAGTTAAAATTACAGTGCCAGTGCAAAATTGTGCAAAACGTTCGTTTTAGCGTCTAATTAACACGTTTTATGAAAACTACTATTTTGCAGTGTTTGCAGCAGTTTTCCAGTAAAAACAGTAAAAACGTTTATCATGACCAATTTTTAAAAAAGTTAAAATTACAGTGCCAGTGCAAAATTGTGCAAAACGTTCGTTTTAGCGTCTAAATAACACGTTTTATGAAAACTACTATTTTGCAGTGTTTGCAGCAGTTTTCCAGTAAAAACAGTAAAAACGTTTATCATGACCAATTTTTAAAAAAGTTAAAATTACAGTGCCAGTGCAAAATTGTGCAAAACGTTCGTTTTAGCGTCTAAATAACACGTTTTATGAAAACTACTATTTTGCAGTGTTTGCAGCAGTTTTCTAGTAAAAACAGCAAAAACGTTTATCATGACCAATTTTTAAAAAAGTTAAAATTACAGTGCCAGTGCAAAATTGTGCAAAACGTTCGTTTTAGCGTCTAAATAACACGTTTTATGAAAACTACTATTTTGCAGTGTTTGCAGCAGCTTTCCAGTAAAAACAGCACAAACGTTTATCATGACCAATTTTTAAAAAAGTTAAAATTACAGTGCCAGTGCAAAATTGTGCAAAACGTTCGTTTTAGCGTCTAAATAACACGTTTTATGAAAACTACTATTTTGCAGTGTTTGCAGCAGTTTTCTAGTAAAAACAGCAAAAACGTTTATCATGACCAATTTTTAAAAAAGTTAAAATTACAGTGCCAGTGCAAAATTTTGCAAAACGTTCGTTTTAGCGTCTAAATAACACGTTTTATGAAAACTACTATTTTGCAGTGTTTGCAGCAGTTTTCCAGTAAAAACAGTAAAAACGTTTATCATGACCAATTTTTAAAAAAGTTAAAATTACAGTGCCAGTGCAAAATTGTGCAAAACGTTCGTTTTAGCGTCTAAATAACACGTTTTATGAAAACTACTATTTTGCAGTGTTTGCAGCAGTTTTCTAGTAAAAACAGCAAAAACGTTTATCATGACCAATTTTTAAAAAAGTTAAAATTACAGTGCCAGTGCAAAATTGTGCAAAACGTTCGTTTTAGCGTCTAAATAACACGTTTTATGAAAACTACTATTTTGCAGTGTTTGCAGCAGCTTTCCAGTAAAAACAGCACAAACGTTTATCATGACCAATTTTTAAAAAAGTTAAAATTACAGTGCCAGTGCAAAATTGTGCAAAACGTTCGTTTTAGCGTCTAAATAACACGTTTTATGAAAACTACTATTTTGCAGTGTTTGCAGCAGTTTTCTAGTAAAAACAGCAAAAACGTTTATCATGACCAATTTTTAAAAAAGTTAAAATTACAGTGCCAGTGCAAAATTGTGCAAAACGTTCGTTTTAGCGTCTAAATAACACGTTTTATGAAAACTACTATTTTGCAGTGTTTGCAGCAGCTTTCCAGTAAAAACAGCACAAACGTTTATCATGACCAATTTTTAAAAAAGTTAAAATTACAGTGCCAGTGCAAAATTGTGCAAAACGTTCGTTTTAGCCTCTAAATAACACGTTTTATGAAAACTACTATTTTGCAGTGTTTGCAGCAGTTTTCTAGTAAAAACAGCAAAAACGTTTATCATGACCAATTTTTAAAAAAGTTAAAATTACAGTGCCAGTGCAAAATTTTGCAAAACGTTCGTTTTAGCGTCTAAATAACACGTGTTATGAAAACTACTATTTTGCAGTGTTTGCAGCAGTTTTCCAGTAAAAACAGTAAAAAAGTTTATCATGACCAATTTTTAAAAAAGTTAAAATTACAGTGCCAGTGCAAAATTGTGCAAAACGTTCGTTTTAGCGTCTAAATAACACGTTTTATGAAAACTACTATTTTGCAGTGTTTGCAGCAGTTTTCTAGTAAAAACAGCAAAAACGTTTATCATGACCAATTTTTAAAAAAGTTAAAATTACAGTGCCAGTGCAAAATTGTGCAAAACGTTCGTTTTAGCGTCTAAATAACACGTTTTATGAAAACTACTATTTTGCAGTGTTTGCAGCAGCTTTCCAGTAAAAACAGCACAAACGTTTATCATGACCAATTTTTAAAAAAGTTAAAATTACAGTGCCAGTGCAAAATTGTGCAAAACGTTCGTTTTAGCGTCTAAATAACACGTTTTATGAAAACTACTATTTTGCAGTGTTTGCAGCAGTTTTCTAGTAAAAACAGCAAAAACGTTTATCATGACCAATTTTTAAAAAAGTTAAAATTACAGTGCCAGTGCAAAATTTTGCAAAACGTTCGTTTTAGCGTCTAAATAACACGTTTTATGAAAACTACTATTTTGCAGTGTTTGCAGCAGTTTTCCAGTAAAAACAGCAAAAACGTTTATCATGACCAATTTTTAAAAAAGTTAAAATTACAGTGCCAGTGCAAAATTGTGCAAAACGTTCGTTTTAGCCTCTAAATAACACGTTTTATGAAAACTACTATTTTGCAGTGTTTGCAGCAGTTTTCTAGTAAAAACAGCAAAAACGTTTATCATGACCAATTTTTAAAAAAGTTAAAATTACAGTGCCAGTGCAAAATTGTGCAAAACGTTCGTTTTAGCGTCTAAATAACACGTTTTATGAAAACTACTATTTTGCAGTGTTTGCAGCAGTTTTCTAGTAAAAACTGCAAAAACATTTATCGTGACCAATTTTTAAAAAAGTTAAAATTACAGTGCCAGTGCAAAATTGTGCAAACCGTTCGTTTTAGCGTCTAAATAACACGTTTTATGAAAACTACTATTTTGCAGTGTTTGCAGCAGTTTTCCAGTAAAAACAGTAAAAACGTTTATCATGACCAATTTTTAAAAAAGTTAAAATTACAGTGCCAGTGCAAAATTGTGCAAAACGTTCGTTTTAGCGTCTAAATAACACGTTTTATGAAAACTACTATTTTGCAGTGTTTGCAGCAGTTTTCTAGTAAAAACAGCAAAAACGTTTATCATGACCAATTTTTAAAAAAGTTAAAATTACAGTGCCAGTGCAAAATTGTGCAAAACGTTCGTTTTAGCGTCTAAATAACACGTTTTATGAAAACTACTATTTTGCAGTGTTTGCAGCAGCTTTCCAGTAAAAACAGCACAAACGTTTATCATGACCAATTTTTAAAAAAGTTAAAATTACAGTGCCAGTGCAAAATTGTGCAAAACGTTCGTTTTAGCGTCTAAATAACACGTTTTATGAAAACTACTATTTTGCAGTGTTTGCAGCAGTTTTCTAGTAAAAACAGCAAAAACGTTTATCATGACCAATTTTTAAAAAAGTTAAAATTACAGTGCCAGTGCAAAATTGTGCAAAACGTTCGTTTTAGCGTCTAAATAACACGTTTTATGAAAACTACTATTTTGCAGTGTTTGCAGCAGCTTTCCAGTAAAAACAGCACAAACGTTTATCATGACCAATTTTTAAAAAAGTTAAAATTACAGTGCCAGTGCAAAATTGTGCAAAACGTTCGTTTTAGCCTCTAAATAACACGTTTTATGAAAACTACTATTTTGCAGTGTTTGCAGCAGTTTTCTAGTAAAAACAGCAAAAACGTTTATCATGACCAATTTTTAAAAAAGTTAAAATTACAGTGCCAGTGCAAAATTTTGCAAAACGTTCGTTTTAGCGTCTAAATAACACGTGTTATGAAAACTACTATTTTGCAGTGTTTGCAGCAGTTTTCCAGTAAAAACAGTAAAAAAGTTTATCATGACCAATTTTTAAAAAAGTTAAAATTACAGTGCCAGTGCAAAATTGTGCAAAACGTTCGTTTTAGCGTCTAAATAACACGTTTTATGAAAACTACTATTTTGCAGTGTTTGCAGCAGTTTTCTAGTAAAAACAGCAAAAACGTTTATCATGACCAATTTTTAAAAAAGTTAAAATTACAGTGCCAGTGCAAAATTGTGCAAAACGTTCGTTTTAGCGTCTAAATAACACGTTTTATGAAAACTACTATTTTGCAGTGTTTGCAGCAGCTTTCCAGTAAAAACAGCACAAACGTTTATCATGACCAATTTTTAAAAAAGTTAAAATTACAGTGCCAGTGCAAAATTGTGCAAAACGTTCGTTTTAGCGTCTAAATAACACGTTTTATGAAAACTACTATTTTGCAGTGTTTGCAGCAGTTTTCTAGTAAAAACAGCAAAAACGTTTATCATGACCAATTTTTAAAAAAGTTAAAATTACAGTGCCAGTGCAAAATTTTGCAAAACGTTCGTTTTAGCGTCTAAATAACACGTTTTATGAAAACTACTATTTTGCAGTGTTTGCAGCAGTTTTCCAGTAAAAACAGCAAAAACGTTTATCATGACCAATTTTTAAAAAAGTTAAAATTACAGTGCCAGTGCAAAATTGTGCAAAACGTTCGTTTTAGCCTCTAAATAACACGTTTTATGAAAACTACTATTTTGCAGTGTTTGCAGCAGTTTTCTAGTAAAAACAGCAAAAACGTTTATCATGACCAATTTTTAAAAAAGTTAAAATTACAGTGCCAGTGCAAAATTGTGCAAAACGTTCGTTTTAGCGTCTAAATAACACGTTTTATGAAAACTACTATTTTGCAGTGTTTGCAGCAGTTTTCTAGTAAAAACTGCAAAAACATTTATCGTGACCAATTTTTAAAAAAGTTAAAATTACAGTGCCAGTGCAAAATTGTGCAAACCGTTCGTTTTAGCGTCTAAATAACACGTTTTATGAAAACTACTATTTTGCAGTGTTTGCAGCAGTTTTCCAGTAAAAAGAGCAAAAACGTTTATTGTGACCAATTTTTAAAAAAGTTAAAATTACAGTGCCAGTGCAAAATTGTGCAAAACGTTCGTTTTAGCCTCTAAATAACACGTTTTATGAAAACTACTATTTTGCAGTGTTTGCAGCAGTTTTCCAGTAAAAACAGCAAAAACGTTTATCATGACTAATTTCTAAAAAAGTTAAAATTACAGTGCCAGTGCAAAATTGTGCAAAACGTTCGTTTCAGCCTCTAAATAACACGTTTTATGAAAACTACTATTTTGCAGTGTTTGCAGCAGTTTTCCAGTAAAAACAGCAAAAACGTTTATCATGACCAATTTGTAAAAATGTTAAAATTACAGTGCCAGTGCAAAATTGTGCAAACCGTTCGTTTTAGCGTCTAAATAACACGTTTTATGAAAACTACTATTTTGCAGTGTTTGCAGCAGTTTTCTAGTAAAAACAGCAAAAACGTTTATCATGACCAATTTTTAAAAAAGTTAAAATTACAGTGCCAGTGCAAAATTGTGCAAAACGTTCGTTTTACCGTCTAAATAACACGTTTTATGAAAACTACTATTTTGCAGTGTTTGCAGCAGTTTTCTAGTAAAAACAGCAAAAACGTTTATCATGACCAATTTTTAAAAAAGTTAAAATTACAGTGCCAGTGCAAAATTGTGCAAAACGTTCGTTTTAGCCTCTAAATAACACGTTTTATGAAAACTACTATTTTGCAGTGTTTGCAGCAGTTTTCCAGTAAAAACAGCAAAAACGTTTATTGTGACCAATTTTTAAAAAAGTTAAAATTACGGTGCCAGTGCAAAATTGTGCAAAACGTTCGTTTTAGCCTCTAAATAACACGTTTTATGAAAACTACTATTTTGCAGTGTTTGCAGCAGTTTTCTAGTAAAAACAGCAAAAACGTTTATCATGACCAATTTTTAACAAAGTTAAAATTACAGTGCCAGTGCAAAATTGTGCAAAACGTTCGTTTTAGCCTCTAAATAACACGTTTTATGAAAACTACTATTTTGCAGTGTTTGCAGCAGTTTTCCAGTAAAAACAGCAAAAACGTTTATCATGACCAATTTTTAAAAAAGTTAAAATTACAGTGCCAGTGCAAAATTGTGCAAAACGTTCGTTTTAGCGTCTAAATAACACGTTTTATGAAAAATACTATTTTGCAGTGTTTGCAGCAGTTTTCCAGTAAAAACAGCAAAAACGTTTATTTTGACCAATTTTTAAAAAAGTTAAAATTACAGTGCCAGTGCAAAATTGTGCAAACCGTTCGTTTTAGCGTCTAAATAACACGTTTTATGAAAACTACTATTTTGCAGTGTTTGCAGCAGTTTTCCAGTAAAAACAGTAAAAACGTTTATCATGACCAATTTTTAAAAAAGTTAAAATTACAGTGCCAGTGCAAAATTGTGCAAAACGTTCGTTTTAGCGTCTAAATAACACGTTTTATGAAAACTACTATTTTGCAGTGTTTGCAGCAGTTTTCCAGTAAAAACAGTAAAAACGTTTATCATGACCAATTTTTAAAAAAGTTAAAATTACAGTGCCAGTGCAAAATTGTGCAAAACGTTCGTTTTAGCGTCTAAATAACACGTTTTATGAAAACTACTATTTTGCAGTGTTTGCAGCAGTTTTCTAGTAAAAACAGCAAAAACGTTTATCATGACCAATTTTTAAAAAAGTTAAAATTACAGTGCCAGTGCAAAATTGTGCAAAACGTTCGTTTTAGCGTCTAAATAACACGTTTTATGAAAACTACTATTTTGCAGTGTTTGCAGCAGCTTTCCAGTAAAAACAGCACAAACGTTTATCATGACCAATTTTTAAAAAAGTTAAAATTACAGTGCCAGTGCAAAATTGTGCAAAACGTTCGTTTTAGCGTCTAAATAACACGTTTTATGAAAACTACTATTTTGCAGTGTTTGCAGCAGTTTTCTAGTAAAAACAGCAAAAACGTTTATCATGACCAATTTTTAAAAAAGTTAAAATTACAGTGCCAGTGCAAAATTTTGCAAAACGTTCGTTTTAGCGTCTAAATAACACGTTTTATGAAAACTACTATTTTGCAGTGTTTGCAGCAGTTTTCCAGTAAAAACAGCAAAAACGTTTATCATGACCAATTTTTAAAAAAGTTAAAATTACAGTGCCAGTGCAAAATTGTGCAAAACGTTCGTTTTAGCCTCTAAATAACACGTTTTATGAAAACTACTATTTTGCAGTGTTTGCAGCAGTTTTCTAGTAAAAACAGCAAAAACGTTTATCATGACCAATTTTTAAAAAAGTTAAAATTACAGTGCCAGTGCAAAATTGTGCAAAACGTTCGTTTTAGCGTCTAAATAACACGTTTTATGAAAACTACTATTTTGCAGTGTTTGCAGCAGTTTTCTAGTAAAAACTGCAAAAACATTTATCGTGACCAATTTTTAAAAAAGTTAAAATTACAGTGCCAGTGCAAAATTGTGCAAACCGTTCGTTTTAGCGTCTAAATAACACGTTTTATGAAAACTACTATTTTGCAGTGTTTGCAGCAGTTTTCTAGTAAAAACAGCAAAAACGTTTATCATGACCAATTTTTAAAAAAGTTAAAATTACAGTGCCAGTGCAAAATTGTGCAAAACGTTCGTTTTACCGTCTAAATAACACGTTTTATGAAAACTACTATTTTGCAGTGTTTGCAGCAGTTTTCTAGTAAAAACAGCAAAAACGTTTATCATGACCAATTTTTAAAAAAGTTAAAATTACAGTTCCAGTGCAAAATTGTGCAAAACGTTCGTTTTAGCCTCTAAATAACACGTTTTATGAAAACTACTATTTTGCAGTGTTTGCAGCAGTTTTCCAGTAAAAACAGCAAAAACGTTTATTGTGACCAATTTTTAAAAAAGTTAAAATTACGGTGCCAGTGCAAAATTGTGCAAAACGTTCGTTTTAGCCTCTAAATAACACGTTTTATGAAAACTACTATTTTGCAGTGTTTGCAGCAGTTTTCTAGTAAAAACAGCAAAAACGTTTATCATGACCAATTTTTAAAAAAGTTAAAATTACAGTGCCAGTGCAAAATTGTGCAAAACGTTCGTTTTAGCCTCTAAATAACACGTTTTATGAAAACTACTATTTTGCAGTGTTTGCAGCAGTTTTCCAGTAAAAACAGCAAAAACGTTTATCATGACCAATTTTTAAAAAAGTTAAAATTACAGTGCCAGTGCAAAATTGTGCAAAACGTTCGTTTTAGCGTCTAAATAACACATTTTATGAAAACTACTATTTTGCAGTGTTTGCAGCAGTTTTCCAGTAAAAACAGCAAAAACGTTTATTGTGACCAATTTTTAAAAAAGTTAAAATTACAGTGCCAGTGCAAAATTGTGCAAACCGTTCGTTTTAGCGTCTAAATAACACGTTTTATGAAAACTACTATTTTGCAGTGTTTGCAGCAGTTTTCTAGTAAAAACAGCAAAAACGTTTATCATGACCAATTTTTAAAAAAGTTAAAATTACAGTGCCAGTGCAAAATTGTGCAAAACGTTCGTTTTAGCGTCTAAATAACACGTTTTATGAAAACTACTATTTTGCAGTGTTTGCAGCAGTTTTCCAGTAAAAACAGCAAAAACGTTTATCATGACCAATTTTTAAAAAAGTTAAAATTACAGTGCCAGTGCAAAATTGTGCAAAACGTTCGTTTTAGCCTCTAAATAACACGTTTTATGAAAACTACTATTTTGCAGTGTTTGCAGCAGTTTTCTAGTAAAAACAGCAAAAACGTTTATCATGACCAATTTTTAAAAAAGTTAAAATTACAGTGCCAGTGCAAAATTGTGCAAAACGTTCGTTTTAGCGTCTAAATAACACGTTTTATGAAAACTACTATTTTGCAGTGTTTGCAGCAGTTTTCCAGTAAAAACAGCAAAAACGTTTATCATGACCAATTTTTAAAAAAGTTAAAATTACAGTGCCAGTGCAAAATTGTGCAAAACGTTCGTTTTAGCGTCTAAATAACACGTTTTATGAAAACTACTATTTTGCAGTGTTTGCAGCAGTTTTCCAGTAAAAACAGAAAAAACGTTTATCATGACCAATTTTTAAAAAAGTTAAAATTACAGTGCCAGTGCAAAATTGTGCAAAACGTTCGTTTTAGCGTCTAAATAACACGTTTTATGAAAACTACTATTTTGCAGTGTTTGCAGCAGTTTTCCCGTAAAAACAGCAAAAACGTTTATCATGACCAATTTTTAAAAAAGTTAAAATTACAGTGCCAGTGCAAAATTGTGCAAACCGTTCGTTTTAGCGTCTAAATAACACGTTTTATGAAAACTACTATTTTGCAGTGTTTGCAGCAGTTTTCTAGTAAAAACAGCAAAAACGTTTATCATGACCAATTTTTAAAAAAGTTAAAATTACAGTGCCAGTGCAAAATTGTGCAAAACGTTCGTTTTACCGTCTAAATAACACGTTTTATGAAAACTACTATTTTGCAGTGTTTGCAGCAGTTTTCTAGTAAAAAGAGCAAAAACGTTTATCATGACCAATTTTTAAAAAAGTTAAAATTACAGTTCCAGTGCAAAATTGTGCAAAACGTTCGTTTTAGCCTCTAAATAACACGTTTTATGAAAACTACTATTTTGCAGTGTTTGCAGCAGTTTTCCAGTAAAAACAGCAAAAACGTTTATTGTGACCAATTTTTAAAAAAGTTAAAATTACGGTGCCAGTGCAAAATTGTGCAAAACGTTCGTTTTAGCCTCTAAATAACACGTTTTATGAAAACTACTATTTTGCAGTGTTTGCAGCAGTTTTCTAGTAAAAACAGCAAAAACGTTTATCATGACCAATTTTTAAAAAAGTTAAAATTACAGTGCCAGTGCAAAATTGTGCAAAACGTTCGTTTTAGCCTCTAAATAACACGTTTTATGAAAACTACTATTTTGCAGTGTTTGCAGCAGTTTTCCAGTAAAAACAGCAAAAACGTTTATCATGACCAATTTTTAAAAAAGTTAAAATTACAGTGCCAGTGCAAAATTGTGCAAAACGTTCGTTTTAGCGTCTAAATAACACATTTTATGAAAACTACTATTTTGCAGTGTTTGCAGCAGTTTTCCAGTAAAAACAGCAAAAACGTTTATTGTGACCAATTTTTAAAAAAGTTAAAATTACAGTGCCAGTGCAAAATTGTGCAAAACGTTCGTTTTAGCGTCTAAATAACACGTTTTATGAAAACTACTATTTTGCAGTGTTTGCAGCAGTTTTCTAGTAAAAACAGCAAAAACGTTTATCATGACCAATTTTTAAAAAAGTTAAAATTACAGTGCCAGTGCAAAATTGTGCAAAACGTTCGTTTTAGCGTCTAAATAACACGTTTTATGAAAACTACTATTTTGCAGTGTTTGCAGCAGTTTTCCAGTAAAAACAGCAAAAACGTTTATCATGACCAATTTTTAAAAAAGTTAAAATTACAGTGCCAGTGCAAAATTGTGCAAAACGTTCGTTTTAGCCTCTAAATAACACGTTTTATGAAAACTACTATTTTGCAGTGTTTGCAGCAGTTTTCTAGTAAAAACAGCAAAAACGTTTATCATGACCAATTTTTAAAAAAGTTAAAATTACAGTGCCAGTGCAAAATTGTGCAAAACGTTCGTTTTAGCGTCTAAATAACACGTTTTATGAAAACTACTATTTTGCATTGTTTGCAGCAGTTTTCCAGTAAAAATAGCAAAAACGTTTATCATGACCAATTTTTAAAAAAGTTAAAATTACAGTGCCAGTGCAAAATTGTGCAAAACGTTCGTTTTAGCGTCTAAATAACACGTTTTATGAAAACTACTATTTTGCAGTGTTTGCAGCAGTTTTCCAGTAAAAACAGCAAAAACGTTTATCATGACCAATTTTTAAAAAAGTTAAAATTACAGTGCCAGTGCAAAATTGTGCAAAACGTTCGTTTTAGCGTCTAAATAACACGTTTTATGAAAGCTACTATTTTGCAGTGTTTGCAGCAGTTTTCCAGTAAAAACAGCAAAAACGTTTATCATGACCAATTTTTAAAAAAGTTAAAATTACAGTGCCAGTGCAAAATTGTGCAAAACGTTCGTTTTAGCGTCTAAATAACACGTTTTATGAAAACTACTATTTTGCAGTGTTTGCAGCAGTTTTCCAGTAAAAACAGCAAAAACGTTTATCATGACCAATTTTTAAAAAAGTTAAAATTACAGTGCCAGTGCAAAATTGTGCAAAACGTTCGTTTTAGCGTCTAAATAACACGTTTTATGAAAACTACTATTTTGCAGTGTTTGCAGCAGTTTTCTAGTAAAAACAGCAAAAACGTTTATCATGACCAATTTTTAAAAAAGTTAAAATTACAGTGCCAGTGCAAAATTGTGCAAAACGTTCGTTTTAGCCTCTAAATAACACGTTTTATGAAAACTACTATTTTGCAGTGTTTGCAGCAGTTTTCTAGTAAAAACAGCAAAAACGTTTATCATGACCAATTTTTAAAAAAGTTAAAATTACAGTGCCAGTGCAAAATTGTGCAAAACGTTCGTTTTAGCCTCTAAATAACACGTTTTATGAAAACTACTATTTTGCAGTGTTTGCAGCAGTTTTCCAGTAAAAACAGCAAAAACGTTTATTGTGACCAATTTTTAAAAAAGTTAAAATTACGGTGCCAGTGCAAAATTGTGCAAAACGTTCGTTTTAGCCTCTAAATAACACGTTTTATGAAAACTACTATTTTGCAGTGTTTGCAGCAGTTTTCTAGTAAAAACAGCAAAAACGTTTATCATGACCAATTTTTAAAAAAGTTAAAATTACAGTGCCAGTGCAAAATTGTGCAAAACGTTCGTTTTAGCCTCTAAATAACACGTTTTATGAAAACTACTATTTTGCAGTGTTTGCAGCAGTTTTCCAGTAAAAACAGCAAAAACGTTTATCATGACCAATTTTTAAAAAAGTTAAAATTACAGTGCCAGTGCAAAATTGTGCAAAACGTTCGTTTTAGCGTCTAAATAACACGTTTTATGAAAACTATTATTTTGCAGTGTTTGCAGCAGTTTTCCAGTAAAAACAGCAAAAACGTTTATCATGACCAATTTTTAAAAAAGTTAAAATTACAGTGCCAGTGCAAAATTGTGCAAACCGTTCGTTTTAGCGTCTAAATAACACGTTTTATGAAAACTACTATTTTGCAGTGTTTGCAGCAGTTTTCTAGTAAAAACAGCAAAAACGTTTATCATGACCAATTTTTAAAAAAGTTAAAATTACAGTGCCAGTGCAAAATTGTGCAAAACGTTCGTTTTAGCGTCTAAATAACACGTTTTATGAAAACTACTATTTTGCAGTGTTTGCAGCAGTTTTCCAGTAAAAACAGCAAAAACGTTTATTGTGACCAATTTTTAAAAAAGTTAAAATTACGGTGCCAGTGCAAAATTGTGCAAAACGTTCGTTTTAGCCTCTAAATAACACGTTTTATGAAAACTACTATTTTGCAGTGTTTGCAGCAGTTTTCTAGTAAAAACAGCAAAAACGTTTATCATGACCAATTTTTAAAAAAGTTAAAATTACAGTGCCAGTGCAAAATTGTGCAAAACGTTCGTTTTAGCCTCTAAATAACACGTTTTATGAAAACTACTATTTTGCAGTGTTTGCAGCAGTTTTCCAGTAAAAACAGCAAAAACGTTTATCATGACCAATTTTTAAAAAAGTTAAAATTACAGTGCCAGTGCAAAATTGTGCAAAACGTTCGTTTTAGCGTCTAAATAACACGTTTTATGAAAACTATTATTTTGCAGTGTTTGCAGCAGTTTTCCAGTAAAAACAGCAAAAACGTTTATCATGACCAATTTTTAAAAAAGTTAAAATTACAGTGCCAGTGCAAAATTGTGCAAACCGTTCGTTTTAGCGTCTAAATAACACGTTTTATGAAAACTACTATTTTGCAGTGTTTGCAGCAGTTTTCTAGTAAAAACAGCAAAAACGTTTATCATGACCAATTTTTAAAAAAGTTAAAATTACAGTGCCAGTGCAAAATTGTGCAAAACGTTCGTTTTAGCGTCTAAATAACACGTTTTATGAAAACTACTATTTTGCAGTGTTTGCAGCAGTTTTCCAGTAAAAACAGCAAAAACGTTTATTGTGACCAATTTTTAAAAAAGTTAAAATTACAGTGCCAGTGCAAAATTGTGCAAAACGTTCGTTTTAGCGTCTAAATAACACGTTTTATGAAAACTACTATTTTGCAGTGTTTGCAGCAGTTTTCCAGTAAAAACAGCAAAAACGTTTATCATGACCAATTTTTAAAAAAGTTAAAATTACAGTGCCAGTGCAAAATTGTGCAAAACGTTCGTTTTAGCGTCTAAATAACACGTTTTATGAAAGCTACTATTTTGCAGTGTTTGCAGCAGTTTTCCAGTAAAAACAGCAAAAACGTTTATCATGACCAATTTTTAAAAAAGTTAAAATTACAGTGCCAGTGCAAAATTGTGCAAAACGTTCGTTTTAGCCTCTAAATAACACGTTTTATGAAAACTACTATTTTGCAGTGTTTGCAGCAGTTTTCCAGTAAAAACAGCAAAAACGTTTATCATGACCAATTTTTAAAAAAGTTAAAATTACAGTGCCAGTGCAAAATTGTGCAAAACGTTCGTTTTAGCCTCTAAATAACACGTTTTATGAAAACTACTATTTTGCAGTGTTTGCAGCAGTTTTCTAGTAAAAACAGCAAAAACGTTTATCATGACCAATTTTTAAAAAAGTTAAAATTACAGTGCCAGTGCAAAATTGTGCAAAACGTTCGTTTTAGCGTCTAAATAACACGTTTTATGAAAACTACTATTTTGCAGTGTTTGCAGCAGTTTTCTAGTAAAAACTGCAAAAACATTTATCGTGACCAATTTTTAAAAAAGTTAAAATTACAGTGCCAGTGCAAAATTGTGCAAAACGTTCGTTTTAGCGTCTAAATAACACGTTTTATGAAAACTACTATTTTGCAGTGTTTGCAGCAGTTTTCCAGTAAAAACAGCAAAAACGTTTATTGTGACCAATTTTTAAAAAAGTTAAAATTACAGTGCCAGTGCAAAATTGTGCAAAACGTTCGTTTTAGCGTCTAAATAACACGTTTTATGAAAACTACTATTTTGCAGTGTTTGCAGCAGTTTTCTAGTAAAAACTGCAAAAACATTTATCGTGACCAATTTTTAAAAAAGTTAAAATTACAGTGCCAGTGCAAAATTGTGCAAAACGTTCGTTTTAGCCTCTAAATAACACGTTTTATGAAAACTACTATTTTGCAGTGTTTGCAACAGTTTTCCAGTAAAAACAGCAAAAACGTTTATTGTGACCAATTTTTAAAAAAGTTAAAATTACAGTGCCAGTGCAAAATTGTGCAAAACGTTCGTTTTAGCCTCTAAATAACACGTTTTATGAAAACTACTATTTTGCAGTGTTTGCAGCAGTTTTCCAGTAAAAACAGCAAAAACGTTTATCATGACTAATTTTTAAAAAAGTTAAAATTACAGTGCCAGTGCAAAATTGTGCAAAACGTTCGTTTCAGCCTCTAAATACCACGTTTTATGAAAACTACTATTTTGCAGTGTTTGCAGCAGTTTTCCAGTAAAAACAGCAAAAACGTTTATTGTGACCAATTTTTAAAAAAGTTAAAATTACAGTGCCAGTGCAAAATTGTGCAAAACGTTCGTTTTAGCGTCTAAATAACACGTTTTATGAAAACTACTATTTTGCAGTGTTTGCAGCAGTTTTCTAGTAAAAACTGCAAAAACATTTATCGTGACCAATTTTTAAAAAAGTTAAAATTACAGTGCCAGTGCAAAATTGTGCAAAACGTTCGTTTTAGCCTCTAAATAACACGTTTTATGAAAACTACTATTTTGCAGTGTTTGCAACAGTTTTCCAGTAAAAACAGCAAAAACGTTTATTGTGACCAATTTTTAAAAAAGTTAAAATTACAGTGCCAGTGCAAAATTGTGCAAAACGTTCGTTTTAGCCTCTAAATAACACGTTTTATGAAAACTACTATTTTGCAGTGTTTGCAGCAGTTTTCCAGTAAAAACAGCAAAAACGTTTATCATGACTAATTTTTAAAAAAGTTAAAATTACAGTGCCAGTGCAAAATTGTGCAAAACGTTCGTTTCAGCCTCTAAATACCACGTTTTATGAAAACTACTATTTTGCAGTGTTTGCAGCAGTTTTCCAGTAAAAACAGCAAAAACGTTTATCATGACCAATTTTTAAAAAAGTTAAAATTACAGTGCCAGTGCAAAATTGTGCAAACCGTTCGTTTTAGCGTCTAAATAACACGTTTTATGAAAACTACTATTTTGCAGTGTTTGCAGCAGTTTTCCAGTAAAAACAGCAAAAACGTTTATCATGACCAATTTTTAAAAAAGTTAAAATTACAGTGCCAGTGCAAAATTGTGCAAAACGTTCGTTTTAGCGTCTAAATAACACGTTTTATGAAAACTACTATTTTGCAGTGTTTGCAGCAGTTTTCTAGTAAAAACTGCAAAAACATTTATCGTGACCAATTTTTAAAAAAGTTAATATTACAGTGCCAGTGCGAAATTGTGCAAACCGTTCGTTTTAGCGTCTAAATAACACGTTTTATGAAAACTACTATTTTGCAGTGTTTGCAGCAGTTTTCCAGTAAAAACAGCAAAAACGTTTATCATGACCAATTTTTAAAAAAGTTAAAATTACAGTGCCAGTGCAAAATTGTGCAAAACGTTCGTTTTAGCGTCTAAATAACACGTTTTATGAAAACTACTATTTTGCAGTGTTTGCAGCAGTTTTCCAGTAAAAACAGCAAAAACGTTTATTGTGACCAATTTTTAAAAAAGTTAAAATTACGGTGCCAGTGCAAAATTGTGCAAAACGTTCGTTTTAGCCTCTAAATAACACGTTTTTTGAAAACTACTATTTTGCAGTGTTTGCAGCAGTTTTCTAGTAAAAACAGCAAAAACGTTTATCATGACCAATTTTTAAAAAAGTTAAAATTACAGTGCCAGTGCAAAATTGTGCAAAACGTTCGTTTTAGCCTCTAAATAACACGTTTTATGAAAACTACTATTTTGCAGTGTTTGCAGCAGTTTTCCAGTAAAAACAGCAAAAACGTTTATCATGACCAATTTTTAAAAAAGTTAAAATTACAGTGCCAGTGCAAAATTGTGCAAAACGTTCGTTTTAGCCTCTAAATAACACGTTTTATGAAAACTACTATTTTGCAGTGTTTGCAGCAGTTTTCCAGTAAAAACAGCAAAAACGTTTATTGTGACCAATTTTTAAAAAAGTTAAAATTACAGTGCCAGTGCAAAATTGTGCAAAACGTTCGTTTTAGCGTCTAAATAACACGTTTTATGAAAACTACTATTTTGCAGTGTTTGCAGCAGTTTTCTAGTAAAAACTGCAAAAACATTTATCGTGACCAATTTTTAAAAAAGTTAAAATTACAGTGCCAGTGCAAAATTGTGCAAAACGTTCGTTTTAGCCTCTAAATAACACGTTTTATGAAAACTACTATTTTGCAGTGTTTGCAACAGTTTTCCAGTAAAAACAGCAAAAACGTTTATTGTGACCAATTTTTAAAAAAGTTAAAATTACAGTGCCAGTGCAAAATTGTGCAAAACGTTCGTTTTAGCCTCTAAATAACACGTTTTATGAAAACTACTATTTTGCAGTGTTTGCAGCAGTTTTCCAGTAAAAACAGCAAAAACGTTTATCATGACTAATTTTTAAAAAAGTTAAAATTACAGTGCCAGTGCAAAATTGTGCAAAACGTTCGTTTCAGCCTCTAAATACCACGTTTTATGAAAACTACTATTTTGCAGTGTTTGCAGCAGTTTTCCAGTAAAAACAGCAAAAACGTTTATCATGACCAATTTTTAAAAAAGTTAAAATTACAGTGCCAGTGCAAAATTGTGCAAACCGTTCGTTTTAGCGTCTAAATAACACGTTTTATGAAAACTACTATTTTGCAGTGTTTGCAGCAGTTTTCCAGTAAAAACAGCAAAAACGTTTATCATGACCAATTTTTAAAAAAGTTAAAATTACAGTGCCAGTGCAAAATTGTGCAAAACGTTCGTTTTAGCGTCTAAATAACACGTTTTATGAAAACTACTATTTTGCAGTGTTTGCAGCAGTTTTCTAGTAAAAACTGCAAAAACATTTATCGTGACCAATTTTTAAAAAAGTTAATATTTCAGTGCCAGTGCGAAATTGTGCAAACCGTTCGTTTTAGCGTCTAAATAACACGTTTTATGAAAACTACTATTTTGCAGTGTTTGCAGCAGTTTTCCAGTAAAAACAGCAAAAACGTTTATCATGACCAATTTTTAAAAAAGTTAAAATTACAGTGCCAGTGCAAAATTGTGCAAAACGTTCGTTTTAGCCTCTAAATAACACGTTTTATGAAAACTACTATTTTGCAGTGTTTGCAGCAGTTTTCCAGTAAAAACAGCAAAAACGTTTATTGTGACCAATTTTTAAAAAAGTTAAAATTACAGTGCCAGTGCAAAATTGTGCAAAACGTTCGTTTTAGCGTCTAAATAACACGTTTTATGAAAACTACTATTTTGCAGTGTTTGCAGCAGTTTTCCAGTAAAAACAGCAAAAACGTTTATTGTGACCAATTTTTAAAAAAGTTAAAATTACAGTGCCAGTGCAAAATTGTGCAAAACGTTCGTTTTAGCCTCTAAATAACACGTTTTATGAAGACTACTATTTTGCAGTGTTTGCAGCAGTTTTCTAGTAAAAACAGCAAAAACGTTTATCATGACCAATTTTTAAAAAAGTTAAAATTACAGTGCCAGTGCAAAATTGTGCAAAACGTTCGTTTTAGCGTCTAAATAACACGTTTTATGAAAACTACTATTTTGCAGTGTTTGCAGCAGTTTTCTAGTAAAAACTGCAAAAACATTTATCGTGACCAATTTTTAAAAAAGTTAAAATTACAGTGCCAGTGCAAAATTGTGCAAAACGTTCGTTTTAGCGTCTAAATAACACGTTTTATGAAAACTACTATTTTGCAGTGTTTGCAGCAGTTTTCCAGTAAAAACAGCAAAAAGGTTTATTGTGACCAATTTTTAAAAAAGTTAAAATTACAGTGCCAGTGCAAAATTGTGCAAAACGTTCGTTTTAGCGTCTAAATAACACGTTTTATGAAAACTACTATTTTGCAGTGTTTGCAGCAGTTTTCTAGTAAAAGCTGCAAAAACATTTATCGTGACCAATTTTTAAAAAAGTTAAAATTACAGTGCCAGTGCAAAATTGTGCAAAACGTTCGTTTTAGCCTCTAAATAACACGTTTTATGAAAACTACTATTTTGCAGTGTTTGCAACAGTTTTCCAGTAAAAACAGCAAAAACGTTTATTGTGACCAATTTTTAAAAAAGTTAAAATTACAGTGCCAGTGCAAAATTGTGCAAAACGTTCGTTTTAGCCTCTAAATAACACGTTTTATGAAAACTACTATTTTGCAGTGTTTGCAGCAGTTTTCCAGTAAAAACAGCAAAAACGTTTATCATGACTAATTTTTAAAAAAGTTAAAATTACAGTGCCAGTGCAAAATTGTGCAAAACGTTCGTTTCAGCCTCTAAATACCACGTTTTATGAAAACTACTATTTTGCAGTGTTTGCAGCAGTTTTCCAGTAAAAACAGCAAAAACGTTTATCATGACCAATTTTTAAAAAAGTTAAAATTACAGTGCCAGTGCAAAATTGTGCAAACCGTTCGTTTTAGCGTCTAAATAACACGTTTTATGAAAACTACTATTTTGCAGTGTTTGCAGCAGTTTTCCAGTAAAAACAGCAAAAACGTTTATCATGACCAATTTTTAAAAAAGTTAAAATTACAGTGCCAGTGCAAAATTGTGCAAAACGTTCGTTTTAGCGTCTAAATAACACGTTTTATGAAAACTACTATTTTGCAGTGTTTGCAGCAGTTTTCTAGTAAAAACTGCAAAAACATTTATCGTGACCAATTTTTAAAAAAGTTAATATTACAGTGCCAGTGCGAAATTGTGCAAACCGTTCGTTTTAGCGTCTAAATAACACGTTTTATGAAAACTACTATTTTGCAGTGTTTGCAGCAGTTTTCCAGTAAAAACAGCAAAAACGTTTATTGAGCAATTTTTAAAAAAGTTAAAATTACAGTGCCAGTGCAAAATTGTGCAAAACGTTCGTTTTAGCCTCTAAATAACACGTTTTATGAAAACTACTATTTTGCAGTGTTTGCAGCAGTTTTCCAGTAAAAACAGCAAAAACGTTTATCATGATTAATTTTTAAAAAAGTTAAAATTACAGTGCCAGTGCAAAATTGTGCAAAACGTTCGTTTTAGCCTCTAAATAACACGTTTTATGAAAACTACTATTTTGCAGTGTTTGCAGCAGTTTTCTAGTAAAAACTGCAAAAACATTTATCGTGACCAATTTTTAAAAAAGTTAAAATTACAGTGCCAGTGCAAAATTGTGCAAACCGTTCGTTTTAGCGTCTAAATAACACGTTTTATGAAAACTACTATTTTGCAGTGTTTGCAGCAGTTTTCTAGTAAAAACAGCAAAAACGTTTATCATGACCAATTTTTAAAAAAGTTAAAATTACAGTGCCAGTGCAAAATTGTTCCAAACGTTCGTTTTAGCGTCTAAATAACACGTTTTATGAAAACTACTATTTTGCAGTGTTTGCAGCAGTTTTCCAGTAAAAACAGCAAAAACGTTTATCATGACCAATTTTTAAAAAAGTTAAAATTACAGTGCCAGTGCAAAATTGTGCAAAACGTTCGTTTTAGCCTCTAAATAACACGTTTTATGAAAACTACTATTTTGCAGTGTTTGCAGCAGTTTTCCAGTAAAAACAGCAAAAACGTTTATTGTGACCAATTTTTAAAAAAGTTAAAATTACAGTGCCAGTGCAAAATTGTGCAAAACGTTCGTTTTAGCGTCTAAATAACACGTTTTATGAAAACTACTATTTTGCAGTGTTTGCAGCACTTTTCTAGTAAAAGCTGCAAAAACATTTATCGTGACCAATTTTTAAAAAAGTTAAAATTACAGTGCCAGTGCAAAATTGTGCAAAACGTTCGTTTTAGCCTCTAAATAACGCGTTTTATGAAAACTACTATTTTGCAGTGTTTGCAACAGTTTTCCAGTAAAAACAGCAAAAACGCTTATTGTGACCAATTTTTAAAAAAGTTAAAATTACAGTGCCAGTGCAAAATTGTGCAAAACGTTCGTTTTAGCCTCTAAATAACACGTTTTATGAAAACTACTATTTTGCAGTGTTTGCAGCAGTTTTCCAGTAAAAACAGCAAAAACGTTTATCATGACTAATTTTTAAAAAAGTTAAAATTACTGTGCCAGTGCAAAATTGTGCAAAACGTTCGTTTCAGCCTCTAAATACCACGTTTTATGAAAACTACTATTTTGCAGTGTTTGCAGCAGTTTTCCAGTAAAAACAGCAAAAACGTTTATCATGACCAATTTTTAAAAAAGTTAAAATTACAGTGCCAGTGCAAAATTGTGCAAACCGTTCGTTTTAGCGTCTAAATAACACGTTTTATGAAAACTACTATTTTGCAGTGTTTGCAGCAGTTTTCCAGTAAAAACAGCAAAAACGTTTATCATGACCAATTTTTAAAAAAGTTAAAATTACAGTGCCAGTGCAAAATTGTGCAAAACGTTCGTTTTAGCGTCTAAATAACACGTTTTATGAAAACTACTATTTTGCAGTGTTTGCAGCAGTTTTCTAGTAAAAACTGCAAAAACATTTATCGTGACCAATTTTTAAAAAAGTTAATATTACAGTGCCAGTGCGAAATTGTGCAAACCGTTCGTTTTAGCGTCTAAATAACACGTTTTATGAAAACTACTATTTTGCAGTGTTTGCAGCAGTTTTCCAGTAAAAACAGCAAAAACGTTTATTGAGCAATTTTTAAAAAAGTTAAAATTACAGTGCCAGTGCAAAATTGTGCAAAACGTTCGTTTTAGCCTCTAAATAACACGTTTTATGAAAACTACTATTTTGCAGTGTTTGCAGCAGTTTTCCAGTAAAAACAGCAAAAACGTTTATCATGATTAATTTTTAAAAAAGTTAAAATTACAGTGCCAGTGCAAAATTGTGCAAAACGTTCGTTTTAGCCTCTAAATAACACGTTTTATGAAAACTACTATTTTGCAGTGTTTGCAGCAGTTTTCTAGTAAAAACTGCAAAAACATTTATCGTGACCAATTTTTAAAAAAGTTAAAATTACAGTGCCAGTGCAAAATTGTGCAAACCGTTCGTTTTAGCGTCTAAATAACACGTTTTATGAAAACTACTATTTTGCAGTGTTTGCAGCAGTTTTCTAGTAAAAACAGCAAAAACGTTTATCATGACCAATTTTTAAAAAAGTTAAAATTACAGTGCCAGTGCAAAATTGTTCCAAACGTTCGTTTTAGCGTCTAAATAACACGTTTTATGAAAACTACTATTTTGCAGTGTTTGCAGCAGTTTTCCAGTAAAAACAGCAAAAACGTTTATCATGACCAATTTTTAAAAAAGTTAAAATTACAGTGCCAGTGCAAAATTGTGCAAAACGTTCGTTTTAGCCTCTAAATAACACGTTTTATGAAAACTACTATTTTGCAGTGTTTGCAGCAGTTTTCCAGTAAAAACAGCAAAAACGTTTATTGTGACCAATTTTTAAAAAAGTTAAAATTACAGTGCCAGTGCAAAATTGTGCAAAACGTTCGTTTTAGCGTCTAAATAACACGTTTTATGAAAACTACTATTTTGCAGTGTTTGCAGCAGTTTTCCAGTAAAAACAGCAAAAACGTTTATTGTGACCAATTTTTAAAAAAGTTAAAATTACAGTGCCAGTGCAAAATTGTGCAAAACGTTCGTTTTAGCCTCTAAATAACACGTTTTATGAAAACTACTATTTTGCAGTGTTTGCAGCAGTTTTCTAGTAAAAACAGCAAAAACGTTTATCATGACCAATTTTTAAAAAAGTTAAAATTACAGTGCCAGTGCAAAATTGTGCAAAACGTTCGTTTTAGCGTCTAAATAACACCTTTTATGAAAACTACTATTTTGCAGTGTTTGCAGCAGTTTTCTAGTAAAAACTGCAAAAACATTTATCGTGACCAATTTTTAAAAAAGTTAAAATTACAGTGCCAGTGCAAAATTGTGCAAAACGTTCGTTTTAGCGTCTAAATAACACGTTTTATGAAAACTACTATTTTGCAGTGTTTGCAGCAGTTTTCCAGTAAAAACAGCAAAAACGTTTATTGTGACCAATTTTTAAAAAAGTTAAAATTACAGTGCCAGTGCAAAATTGTGCAAAACGTTCGTTTTAGCGTCTAAATAACACGTTTTATGAAAACTACTATTTTGCAGTGTTTGCAGCAGTTTTCTAGTAAAAGCTGCAAAAACATTTATCGTGACCAATTTTTAAAAAAGTTAAAATTACAGTGCCAGTGCAAAATTGTGCAAAACGTTCGTTTTAGCCTCTAAATAACACGTTTTATGAAAACTACTATTTTGCAGTGTTGGCAGCAGTTTTCCAGTAAAAACAGCAAAAACGTTTATCATGATTAATTTTTAAAAAAGTTAAAATTACAGTGCCAGTGCAAAATTGTGCAAAACGTTCGTTTTAGCCTCTAAATAACACGTTTTATGAAAACTACTATTTTGCAGTGTTTGCAGCAGTTTTCTAGTAAAAACTGCAAAAACATTTATCGTGACCAATTTTTAAAAAAGTTAAAATTACAGTGCCAGTGCAAAATTGTGCAAACCGTTCGTTTTAGCGTCTAAATAACACGTTTTATGAAAACTACTATTTTGCAGTGTTTGCAGCAGTTTTCCAGTAAAAACAGCAAAAACGTTTATTGTGACCAATTTTTAAAAAAGTTAAAATTACAGTGCCAGTGCAAAATTGTGCAAAACGTTCGTTTTAGCCTCTAAATAACACGTTTTATGAAAACTACTATTTTGCAGTGTTTGCAGCAGTTTTCCAGTAAAAACAGCAAAAACGTTTATTGTGACCAATTTTTAAAAAAGTTAAAATTACAGTGCCAGTGCAAAATTGTGCAAAACGTTCGTTTTAGCGTCTAAATAACACGTTTTATGAAAACTACTATTTTGCAGTGTTTGCAGCAGTTTTCTAGTAAAAACTGCAAAAACATTTATCGTGACCAATTTTTAAAAAAGTTAAAATTACAGTGCCAGTGCAAAATTGTGCAAAACGTTCGTTTTAGCCTCTAAATAACACGTTTTATGAAAACTACTATTTTGCAGTGTTTGCAGCAGTTTTCCAGTAAAAACAGCAAAAACGTTTATTGTGACCAATTTTTAAAAAAGTTAAAATTACAGTGCCAGTGCAAAATTGTGCAAAACGTTCGTTTTAGCCTCTAAATAACACGTTTTATGAAAACTACTATTTTGCAGTGTTTGCAGCAGTTTTCCAGTAAAAACAGCAAAAACGTTTATCATGACCAATTTTTAAAAAAGTTAAAATTACAGTGCCAGTGCAAAATTGTGCAAACCGTTCGTTTTAGCGTCTAAATAACACGTTTTATGAAAACTACTATTTTGCAGTGTTTGCAGCAGTTTTCCAGTAAAAACTGCAAAAATGTTTATCATGACCAATTTTTAAAAAAGTTAAAATTACAGTGCCAGTGCAAAATTGTGCAAAACGTTCGTTTTAGCCTCTAAATAACACGTTTTATGAAAACTACTATTTTGCAGTGTTTGCAGCAGTTTTCCAGTAAAAACAGCAAAAACGTTTATCATGACCAATTTTTAAAAAAGTTAAAATTACAGTGCCAGTGCAAAATTGTGCAAACCGTTCGTTTTAGCGTCTAAATAACACGTTTTATGAAAACTACTATTTTGCAGTGTTTGCAGCAGTTTTCTAGTAAAAACAGCAAAAACGTTTATCATGACCAATTTTTAAAAAAGTTAAAATTACAGTGCCAGTGCAAAATTGTTCCAAACGTTCGTTTTAGCCTCTAAATAACACGTTTTATGAAAACTACTATTTTGCAGTGTTTGCAGCAGTTTTCCAGTAAAAACAGCAAAAACGTTTATTGTGACCAATTTTTAAAAAAGTTAAAATTACAGTGCCAGTGCAAAATTGTGCAAAACGTTCGTTTTAGCCTCTAAATAACACGTTTTATGAAAACTACTATTTTGCAGTGTTTGCAGCAGTTTTCCAGTAAAAACAGCAAAAACGTTTATTGTGACCAATTTTTAAAAAAGTTAAAATTACAGTGCCAGTGCAAAATTGTGCAAAACGTTCGTTTTAGCCTCTAAATAACACGTTTTATGAAAACTACTATTTTGCAGTGTTTGCAGCAGTTTTCCAGTAAAAACAGCAAAAACGTTTATTGTGACCAATTTTTAAAAAAGTTAAAATTACAGTGCCAGTGCAAAATTGTGCAAAACGTTCGTTTTAGCCTCTAAATAACACGTTTTATGAAAACTACTATTTTGCAGTGTTTGCAGCAGTTTTCCAGTAAAAACAGCAAAAACGTTTATCATGACTAATTTTTAAAAAAGTTAAAATTACAGTGCCAGTGCAAAATTGTGCAAAACGTTCGTTTCAGCCTCTAAATACCACGTTTTATGAAAACTACTATTTTGCAGTGTTTGCAGCAGTTTTCCAGTAAAAACAGCAAAAACGTTTATCATGACCAATTTTTAAAAAAGATAAAATTACAGTGCCAGTGCAAAATTGTGCAAACCGTTCGTTTTAGCGTCTAAATAACACGTTTTATGAAAACTACTATTTTGCAGTGTTTGCAGCAGTTTTCTAGTAAAAACAGCAAAAACGTTTATCATGACCAATTTTTAAAAAAGTTAAAATTACAGTGCCAGTGCAAAATTGTGCAAAACGTTCGTTTTAGCCTCTAAATAACACGTTTTATGAAAACTACTATTTTGCAGTGTTTGCAGCAGTTTTCCAGTAAAAACAGCAAAAATGTTTATCATGACCAATTTTTAAAAAAGTTAAAATTACAGTGCCAGTGCAAAATTGTGCAAAACGTTCGTTTTAGCCTCTAAATAACACGTTTTATGAAAACTACTATTTTGCAGTGTTTGCAGCAGTTTTCCAGTAAAAACAGCAAAAACGTTTATCATGACCAATTTTTAAAAAAGTTAAAATTACAGTGCCAGTGCAAAATTGTGCAAAACGTTCGTTTTAGCCTCTAAATAACACGTTTTATGAAAACTACTATTTTGCAGTGTTTGCAGCAGTTTTCTAGTAAAAACAGGAAAAACGTTTATCATGACCAATTTTTAAAAAAGTTAAAATTACAGTGCCAGTGCAAAATTGTGCAAAACGTTCGTTTTAGCGTCTAAATAACACGTTTTATGAAAACTACTATTTTGCAGTGTTTGCAGCAGTTTTCCAGTAAAAACAGCAAAAACGTTTATCATGACCAATTTTTAAAAAAGTTAAAATTACAGTGCCAGTGCAAAATTGTGCAAAACGTTCGTTTTAGCCTCTAAATAACACGTTTTATGAAAACTACTATTTTGCAGTGTTTGCAGCAGTTTTCCAGTAAAAACAGCAAAAACGTTTATCATGACCAATTTTTAAAAAAGTTAAAATTACAGTGCCAGTGCAAAATTGTGCAAAACGTTCGTTTTAGCCTCTAAATAACACGTTTTATGAAAACTACTATTTTGCAGTGTTTGCAGCAGTTTTCCAGTAAAAACAGCAAAAACGTTTATCATGACCAATTTTTAAAAAAGTTAAAATTACAGTGCCAGTGCAAAATTGTGCAAAACGTTCGTTTTAGCCTCTAAATAACACGTTTAATGAAAACTACAATTTTGCAGTGTTTGCAGCAGTTTTCCAGTAAAAACAGCAAAAACGTTTATCATGACCAATTTTTAAAAAAGTTAAAATTACAGTGCCAGTGCAAAATTGTGCAAAACGTTCGTTTTAGCGTCTAAATAACACGTTTTATGAAAACTACTATTTTGCAGTGTTTGCAGCAGTTTTCTAGTAAAAACAGCAAAAACGTTTATCATGACCAATTTTTAAAAAAGTTAAAATTACAGTGCCAGTGCAAAATTGTGCAAAACGTTCGTTTTAGCCTCTAAATAACACGTTTTATAAAAACTACTATTTTGCAGTGTTTGCAGCAGTTTTCTAGTAAAAACAGCAAAAACGTTTGTCATGACCAATTTTTAAAAAAGTTAAAATTACAGTGCCAGTGCAAAATTGTGCAAAACGTTCGTTTTAGCCTCTAAATAACACGTTTTATGAAAACTACTATTTTGCAGTGTTTGCAGCAGTTTTCCAGTAAAAACAGCAAAAACGTTTATCATGAACAATTTTTAAAAAAGTTAAAATTACAGTGCCAGTGCAAAATTGTGCAAAACGTTCGTTTTAGCGTCTAAATAACACGTTTTATGAAAACTACTATTTTGCAGTGTTTGCAGCAGTTTTCTAGTAAAAACAGCAAAAACGTTTATTGTGACTAATTTTTAAAAAAGTTAAAATTACAGTGCCAGTGCAAAATTGTGCAAAACGTTCGTTTTAGCCTGTAAATAACACGTTTTATGAAAACTACTATTTTGCAGTGTTTGCAGCAGTTTTCCAGTAAAAACAGCAAAAACGTTTATCATGACCAATTTTTAAAAAAGTTAAAATTACAGTGCCAGTGCAAAATTGTGCAAAACGTTCGTTTTAGCCTCTAAATAACACGTTTTATGAAAACTACTATTTTGCAGTGTTTGCAGCAGTTTTCTAGTAAAAACAGCAAAAACGTTTATCATGACCAATTTTTAAAAAAGTTAAAATTACAGTGCCAGTGCAAAATTGTGCAAAACGTTCGTTTTAGCGTCTAAATAACACGTTTTATGAAAACTACTATTTTGCAGTGTTTGCAGCAGTTTTCCAGTAAAAACAGCAAAAACGTTTATCATGACCAATTTTTAAAAAAGTTAAAATTACAGTGCCAGTGCAAAATTGTGCAAAACGTTCGTTTTAGCGTCTAAATAACACGTTTTATGAAAACTACTATTTTGCAGTGTTTGCAGCAGTTTTCCAGTAAAAACAGCAAAAACGTTTATCATGACCAATTTTTAAAAAAGTTAAAATTACAGTGCCAGTGCAAAATTGTGCAAAACGTTCGTTTTAGCCTCTAAATAACACGTTTTATGAAAACTACTATTTTGCAGTGTTTGCAGCAGTTTTCCAGTAAAAACAGCAAAAACGTTTATTATGACCAATTTTTAAAAAAGTTAAAATTACAGTGCCAGTGCAAAATTGTGCAAAACGTTCGTTTTAGCGTCTAAATAACACGTTTTATGAAAACTACTATTTTGCAGTGTTTGCAGCAGTTTTCTAGTAAAAACAGCAAAAACGTTTATCATGACCAATTTTTAAAAAAGTTAAAATTACAGTGCCAGTGCAAAATTGTGCAAAACGTTCGTTTTAGCGTCTAAATAACACGTTTTATGAAAACTACTATTTTGCAGTGTTTGCAGCAGCTTTCCAGTAAAAACAGCAAAAACGTTTATCATGACCAATTTTTAAAAAAGTTAAAATTACAGTGCCAGTGCAAAATTGTGCAAAACGTTCGTTTTAGCGTCTAAATAACACGTTTTATGAAAACTACTATTTTGCAGTGTTTGCAGCAGTTTTCTAGTAAAAACAGCAAAAACGTTTATCATGACCAATTTTTAAAAAAGTTAAAATTACAGTGCCAGTGCAAAATTGTGCAAAACGTTCGTTTTAGCGTCTAAATAACACGTTTTATGAAAACTACTATTTTGCAGTGTTTGCAGCAGTTTTCCAGTAAAAACAGCAAAAACGTTTATCATGACCAATTTTTAAAAAAGTTAAAATTACAGTGCCAGTGCAAAATTGTGCAAAACGTTCGTTTTAGCCTCTAAATAACACGTTTTATGAAAACTACTATTTTGCAGTGTTTGCAGCAGTTTTCTAGTAAAAACAGCAAAAACGTTTATCATGACCAATTTTTAAAAAAGTTAAAATTACAGTGCCAGTGCAAAATTGTGCAAAACGTTCGTTTTAGCGTCTAAATAACACGTTTTATGAAAACTACTATTTTGCAGTGTTTGCAGCAGTTTTCCAGTAAAAACAGCAAAAACGTTTATCATGACCAATTTTTAAAAAAGTTAAAATTACAGTGCCAGTGCAAAATTGTGCAAAACGTTCGTTTTAGCGTCTAAATAACACGTTTTATGAAAACTACTATTTTGCAGTGTTTGCAGCAGTTTTCCAGTAAAAACAGCAAAAACGTTTATCATGACCAATTTTTAAAAAAGTTAAAATTACAGTGCCAGTGCAAAATTGTGCAAAACGTTCGTTTTAGCCTCTAAATAACACGTTTTATGAAAACTACTATTTTGCAGTGTTTGCAGCAGTTTTCCAGTAAAAACAGCAAAAACGTTTATCATGACCAATTTTTAAAAAAGTTAAAATTACAGTGCCAGTGCAAAATTGTGCAAAACGTTCGTTTTAGCCTCTAAATAACACGTTTTATGAAAACTACTATTTTGCAGTGTTTGCAGCAGTTTTCCAGTAAAAACAGCAAAAACGTTTATCATGACCAATTTTTAAAAAAGTTAAAATTACAGTGCCAGTGCAAAATTGTGCAAAACGTTCGTTTTAGCCTCTAAATAACACGTTTTATGAAAACTACTATTTTGCAGTGTTTGCAGCAGTTTTCCAGTAAAAACAGCAAAAACGTTTATCATGACCAATTTTTAAAAAAGTTAAAATTACAGTGCCAGTGCAAAATTGTGCAAAACGTTCGTTTTAGCCTCTAAATAACACGTTTTATGAAAACTACTATTTTGCAGTGTTTGCAGCAGTTTTCCAGTAAAAACAGCAAAAACGTTTATCATGACCAATTTTTAAAAAAGTTAAAATTACAGTGCCAGTGCAAAATTGTGCAAAACGTTCGTTTTAGCCTCTAAATAACACGTTTTATGAAAACTACTATTTTGCAGTGTTTGCAGCAGCTTTCCAGTAAAAACAGCAAAAACGTTTATCATGACCAATTTTTAAAAAAGTTAAAATTACAGTGCCAGTGCAAAATTGTGCAAAACGTTCGTTTTAGCGTCTAAATAACACGTTTTATGAAAACTACTATTTTGCAGTGTTTGCAGCAGTTTTCTAGTAAAAACAGCAAAAACGTTTATCATGACCAATTTTTAAAAAAGTTAAAATTACAGTGCCAGTGCAAAATTGTGCAAAACGTTCGTTTTAGCGTCTAAATAACAAGTTTTATGAAAACTACAATTTGGCAGTGTTTGGAGCAGCTTTCCAGTAAAAACAGCAAAAACGTTTATCATGACCAATTTTTAAAAAAGTTAAAATTACAGTGCCAGTGCAAAATTGTGCAAAACGTTCGTTTTAGCCTCTAAATAACACGTTTTATGAAAACTACTATTTTGCAGTGTTTGCAGCAGTTTTCCAGTAAAAACAGCAAAAACGTTTATCATGACCAATTTTTAAAAAAGTTAAAATTACAGTGCCAGTGCAAAATTGTGCAAAACGTTCGTTTTAGCGTCTAAATAACACGTTTTATGAAAACTACTATTTTGCAGTGTTTGCAGCAGTTTTCTAGTAAAAACAGCAAAAACGTTTATCATGACCAATTTTTAAAAAAGTTAAAATTACAGTGCCAGTGCAAAATTGTGCAAAACGTTCGTTTTAGCGTCTAAATAACACGTTTTATGAAAACTACTATTTTGCAGTGTTTGCAGCAGTTTTCTAGTAAAAACAGCAAAAACGTTTATCATGACCAATTTTTAAAAAAGTTAAAATTACAGTGCCAGTGCAAAATTTTGCAAAACGTTCGTTTTAGCGTCTAAATAACACGTTTTATGAAAACTACTATTTTGCAGTGTTTGCAGCAGTTTTCCAGTAAAAACAGCAAAAACGTTTATCATGACCAATTTTTAAAAAAGTTAAAATTACAGTGCCAGTGCAAAATTGTGCAAAACGTTCGTTTTAGCGTCTAAATAACACGTTTTATGAAAACTACTATTTTGCAGTGTTTGCAGCAGTTTTCTAGTAAAAACAGCAAAAACGTTTATCATGACCAATTCTTAAAAAAGTTAAAATTACAGTGCCAGTGCAAAATTGTGCAAAACGTTCGTTTTAGCGTCTAAATAACACGTTTTATGAAAACTACTATTTTGCAGTGTTTGCAGCAGTTTTCCAGTAAAAACAGCAAAAACGTTTATCATGACCAATTTTTAAAAAAGTTAAAATTACAGTGCCAGTGCAAAATTGTGCAAAACGTTCGTTTTAGCGTCTAAATAACACGTTTTATGAAAACTACTATTTTGCAGTGTTTGCAGCAGTTTTCTAGTAAAAACAGCAAAAACGTTTATCATGACCAATTTTTAAAAAAGTTAAAATTACAGTGCCAGTGCAAAATTGTGCAAAACGTTCGTTTTAGCGTCTAAATAACACGTTTTATGAAAACTACTATTTTGCAGTGTTTGCAGCAGTTTTCCAGTAAAAACAGCAAAAACGTTTATCATGACCAATTTTTAAAAAAGTTAAAATTACAGTGCCAGTGCAAAATTGTGCAAAACGTTCGTTTTAGCCTCTAAATAACACGTTTTATGAAAACTACTATTTTGCAGTGTTTGCAGCAGTTTTCTAGTAAAAACAGCAAAAACGTTTATCATGACCAATTTTTAAAAAAGTTAAAATTACAGTGCCAGTGCAAAATTGTGCAAAACGTTCGTTTTAGCGTCTAAATAACACGTTTTATGAAAACTACTATTTTGCAGTGTTTGCAGCAGTTTTCTAGTAAAAACAGCAAAAACGTTTATCATGACCAATTTTTAAAAAAGTTAAAATTACAGTGCCAGTGCAAAATTGTGCAAAACGTTCGTTTTAGCCTCTAAATAACACGTTTTATGAAAACTACTATTTTGCAGTGTTTGCAGCAGTTTTCCAGTAAAAACAGCAAAAACGTTTATCATGACCAATTTTTAAAAAAGTTAAAATTACAGTGCCAGTGCAAAATTGTGCAAAACGTTCGTTTTAGCGTCTAAATAACACGTTTTATGAAAACTACTATTTTGCAGTGTTTGCAGCAGTTTTCCAGTAAAAACAGCAAAAACGTTTATCATGACCAATTTTTAAAAAAGTTAAAATTACAGTGCCAGTGCAAAATTGTGCAAAACGTTCGTTTTAGCCTCTAAATAACACGTTTTATGAAAACTACTATTTTGCAGTGTTTGCAGCAGTTTTCTAGTAAAAACAGCAAAAACGTTTATCATGACCAATTTTTAAAAAAGTTAAAATTACAGTGCCAGTGCAAAATTGTGCAAAACGTTCGTTTTAGCGTCTAAATAACACGTTTTATGAAAACTACTATTTTGCAGTGTTTGCAGCAGTTTTCTAGTAAAAACAGCAAAAACGTTTATCATGACCAATTTTTAAAAAAGTTAAAATTACAGTGCCAGTGCAAAATTGTGCAAAACGTTCGTTTTAGCCTCTAAATAACACGTTTTATGAAAACTACTATTTTGCAGTGTTTGCAGCAGTTTTCCAGTAAAAACAGCAAAAACGTTTATCATGACCAATTTTTAAAAAAGTTAAAATTACAGTGCCAGTGCAAAATTGTGCAAAACGTTCGTTTTAGCCTCTAAATAACACGTTTTATGAAAACTACTATTTTGCAGTGTTTGCAGCAGTTTTCCAGTAAAAACAGCAAAAACGTTTATCATGACCAATTTTTAAAAAAGTTAAAATTACAGTGCCAGTGCAAAATTGTGCAAAACGTTCGTTTTAGCGTCTAAATAACACGTTTTATGAAAACTACTATTTTGCAGTGTTTGCAGCAGTTTTCCAGTAAAAACAGCAAAAACGTTTATCATGACCAATTTTTAAAAAAGTTAAAATTACAGTGCCAGTGCAAAATTGTGCAAAACGTTCGTTTTAGCCTCTAAATAACACGTTTTATGAAAACTACTATTTTGCAGTGTTTGCAGCAGTTTTCCAGTAAAAACAGCAAAAACGTTTATCATGACCAATTTTTAAAAAAGTTAAAATTACAGTGCCAGTGCAAAATTGTGCAAAACGTTCGTTTTAGCCTCTAAATAACACGTTT
>OX421448.1:44428982-44476482 GCA_949126865.1 Montipora capitata | reverse complement strand
ATTACAGTGCCAGTGCAAAATTGTGCAAAACGTTCGTTTTAGCGTCTAAATAACACGTTTTATGAAAACTACTATTTTGCAGTGTTTGCAGCAGTTTTCCAGTAAAAACAGCAAAAACGTCTATCATGACCAATTTTTAAAAAAGTTAAAATTACAGTGCCAGTGCAAAATTGTGCAAAACGTTCGTTTTAGCGTCTAAATAACACGTTTTATGAAAGCTACTATTTTGCAGTGTTTCCAGCAGTTTTCCAGTAAAAACAGCAAAAACGTTTATCATGACCAATTTTTAAAAAAGTTAAAATTACAGTGCCAGTGCAAAATTGTGCAAAACGTTCGTTTTAGCGTCTAAATAACACGTTTTATGAAAACTACTATTTTGCAGTGTTTGCAGCAGTTTTCTAGTAAAAACAGCAAAAACGTTTATAATGACCAATTTTTAAAAAAGTTAAAATTACAGTGCCAGTGCAAAATTGTGCAAAACGTTCGTTTTAGCGTCTAAATAACACGTTTTATGAAAACTACTATTTTGCAGTGTTTGCAGCAGTTTTCCAGTAAAAACAGCAAAAACGTTTATCATGACCAATTTTTAAAAAAGTTAAAATTACAGTGCCAGTGCAAAATTGTGCAAAACGTTCGTTTTAGCGTCTAAATAACACGTTTTATGAAAACTACTATTTTGCAGTGTTTGCAGCAGTTTTCCAGTAAAAACAGCAAAAACGTTTATCATGACCAATTTTTAAAAAAGTTAAAATTACAGTGCCAGTGCAAAATTGTGCAAAACGTTCGTTTTAGCGTCTAAATAACACGTTTTATGAAAACTACTATTTTGCAGTGTTTGCAGCAGTTTTCTAGTAAAAACAGCAAAAACGTTTATCATGACCAATTTTTAAAAAAGTTAAAATTACAGTGCCAGTGCAAAATTGTGCAAAACGTTCGTTTTAGCCTCTAAATAACACGTTTTATGAAAACTACTATTTTGCAGTGTTTGCAGCAGTTTTCCAGTAAAAACAGCAAAAACGTTTATCATGACCAATTTTTAAAAAAGTTAAAATTACAGTGCCAGTGCAAAAGTGTGCAAAACGTTCGTTTTAGCGTCTAAATAACACGTTTTATGAAAACTACTATTTTGCAGTGTTTGCAGCAGTTTTCTAGTAAAAACTGCAAAAACATTTATCGTGACCAATTTTTAAAAAAGTTAAAATTACAGTGCCAGTGCAAAATTGTGCAAAACGTTCGTTTTAGCGTCTAAATAACACGTTTTATGAAAACTACTATTTTGCAGTGTTTGCAGCAGTTTTCCAGTAAAAACAGCAAAAACGTCTATCATGACCAATTTTTAAAAAAGTTAAAATTACAGTGCCAGTGCAAAATTGTGCAAAACGTTCGTTTTAGCGTCTAAATAACACGTTTTATGAAAGCTACTATTTTGCAGTGTTTGCAGCAGTTTTCCAGTAAAAACAGCAAAAACGTTTATCATGACCAATTTTTAAAAAAGTTAAAATTACAGTGCCAGTGCAAAATTGTGCAAAACGTTCGTTTTAGCGTCTAAATAACACGTTTTATGAAAACTACTATTTTGCAGTGTTTGCAGCAGTTTTCTAGTAAAAACAGCAAAAACGTTTATAATGACCAATTTTTAAAAAAGTTAAAATTACAGTGCCAGTGCAAAATTGTGCAAAACGTTCGTTTTAGCGTCTAAATAACACGTTTTATGAAAACTACTATTTTGCAGTGTTTGCAGCAGTTTTCCAGTAAAAACAGCAAAAACGTTTATCATGACCAATTTTTAAAAAAGTTAAAATTACAGTGCCAGTGCAAAATTGTGCAAAACGTTCGTTTTAGCGTCTAAATAATACGTTTTATGAAAACTACTATTTTGCAGTGTTTGCAGCAGTTTTCCAGTACAAACAGAAAAAACGTTTATCATGACCAATTTTTAAAAAAGTTAAAATTACAGTGCCAGTGCAAAATTGTGCAAAACGTTCGTTTTAGCGTCTAAATAACACGTTTTATGAAAACTACTATTTTGCAGTGTTTGCAGCAGTTTTCTAGTAAAAACAGCAAAAACGTTTATCATGACCAATTTTTAAAAAAGTTAAAATTACAGTGCCAGTGCAAAATTGTGCAAAACGTTCGTTTTAGCGTCTAAATAACACGTTTTATGAAAACTACTATTTTGCAGTGTTTGCAGCAGTTTTCTAGTAAAAACAGCATAAACGTTTATCATGACCAATTTTTAAAAAAGTTAAAATTACAGTGCCAGTGCAAAATTGTGCAAAACGTTCGTTTTAGCCTCTAAATAACACGTTTTATGAAAACTACTATTTTGCAGTGTTTGCAGCAGTTTTCCAGTAAAAACAGCAAAAACGTTTATCATGACCAATTTTTAAAAAAGTTAAAATTACAGTGCCAGTGCAAAATTGTGCAAAACGTTCGTTTTAGCGTCTAAATAACACGTTTTATGAAAACTACTATTTTGCAGTGTTTGCAGCAGTTTTCCAGTAAAAACAGCAAAAACGTTTATCATGACCAATTTTTAAAAAAGTTAAAATTACAGTGCCAGTGCAAAATTGTGCAAAACGTTCGTTTTAGCGTCTAAATAACACGTTTTATGAAAACTACTATTTTGCAGTGTTTGCAGCAGTTTTCCAGTAAAAACAGCAAAAACGTTTATCATGACCAATTTTTAAAAAAGTTAAAATTACAGTGCCAGTGCAAAATTGTGCAAAACGTTCGTTTTAGCCTCTAAATAACACGTTTTATGAAAACTACTATTTTGCAGTGTTTGCAGCAGTTTTCCAGTAAAAACAGCAAAAACGTTTATCATGACCAATTTTTAAAAAAGTTAAAATTACAGTGCCAGTGCAAAATTGTGCAAAACGTTCGTTTTAGCGTCTAAATAACACGTTTTATGAAAACTACTATTTTGCAGTGTTTGCAGCAGTTTTCTAGTAAAAACTGCAAAAACATTTATCGTGACCAATTTTTAAAAAAGTTAAAATTACAGTGCCAGTGCAAAATTGTGCAAAACGTTCGTTTTAGCGTCTAAATAACACGTTTTATGAAAACTACTATTTTGCAGTGTTTGCAGCAGTTTTCTAGTAAAAACAGCAAAAACGTTTATCGTGACCAATTTTTAAAAAAGTTAAAATTACAGTGCCAGTGCAAAATTGTGCAAAACGTTCGTTTTAGCGTCTAAATAACACGTTTTATGAAAACTACTATTTTGCAGTGTTTGCAGCAGTTTTCTAGTAAAAACAGCAAAAACGTTTATCATGACCAATTTTTAAAAAAGTTAAAATTACAGTGCCAGTGCAAAATTGTGCAAAACGTTCGTTTTAGCGTCTAAATAACACGTTTTATGAAAACTACTATTTTGCAGTGTTTGCAGCAGTTTTCCAGTAAAAACAGCAAAAACGTTTATCATGACCAATTTTTAAAAAAGTTAAAATTACAGTGCCAGTGCAAAATTGTGCAAAACGTTCGTTTTAGCGTCTAAATAACACGTTTTATGAAAACTACTATTTTGCAGTGTTTGCAGCAGTTTTCCAGTAAAAACAGCAAAAACGTTTATCATGACCAATTTTTAAAAAAGTTAAAATTACAGTGCCAGTGCAAAATTGTGCAAAACGTTCGTTTTAGCCTCTAAATAACACGTTTTATGAAAACTACTATTTTGCAGTGTTTGCAGCAGTTTTCCAGTAAAAACAGCAAAAACGTTTATCATGACCAATTTTTAAAAAAGTTAAAATTACAGTGCCAGTGCAAAATTGTGCAAAACGTTCGTTTTAGCCTCTAAATAACACGTTTTATGAAAACTACTATTTTGCAGTGTTTGCAGCAGTTTTCCAGTAAAAACAGCAAAAACGTTTATCATGACCAATTTTTAAAAAAGTTAAAATTACAGTGCCAGTGCAAAATTGTGCAAAACGTTCGTTTTAGCGTCTAAATAACACGTTTTATGAAAACTACTATTTTGCAGTGTTTGCAGCAGTTTTCTAGTAAAAACTGCAAAAACATTTATAGTGACCAATTTTTAAAAAAGTTAAAATTACAGTGCCAGTGCAAAATTGTGCAAAACGTTCGTTTTAGCCTCTAAATAACACGTTTTATGAAAACTACTATTTTGCAGTGTTTGCAGCAGTTTTCCAGTAAAAACAGCAAAAACGTTTATCATGACCAATTTTTAAAAAAGTTAAAATTACAGTGCCAGTGCAAAATTGTGCAAAACGTTCGTTTTAGCGTCTAAATAACACGTTTTATGAAAACTACTATTTTGCAGTGTTTGCAGTAGTTTTCCAGTAAAAACAGCAAAAACGTTTATCATGACCAATTTTTAAAAAAGTTAAAATTACAGTGCCAGTGCAAAATTGTACAAAACGTTCGTTTTAGCGTCTAAATAACACGTTTTATGAAAACTACTATTTTGCAGTGTTTGCAGCAGTTTTCCAGTAAAAACAGCAAAAACGTTTATCATGACCAAATTTTAAAAAAGTTAAAATTACAGTGCCAGTGCAAAATTGTGCAAAACGTTCGTTTTAGCGTCTAAATAACACGTTTTATGAAAACTACTATTTTGCAGTGTTTGCAGTAGTTTTCCAGTAAAAACAGCAAAAACGTTTATCATGACCAATTTTTAAAAAAGTTAAAATTACAGTGCCAGTGCAAAATTGTACAAAACGTTCGTTTTAGCGTCTAAATAACACGTTTTATGAAAACTACTATTTTGCACTGTTTGCAGCAGTTTTCCAGTAAAAACAGCAAAAACGTTTATCATGACCAATTTTTAAAAAAGTTAAAATTACAGTGCCAGTGCAAAATTGTGCAAAACGTTCGTTTTAGCCTCTAAATAACACGTTTTATGAAAACTACTATTTTGCAGTGTTTGCAGCAGTTTTCCAGTAAAAACAGCAAAAACGTTTATCATGACCAATTTTTAAAAAAGTTAAAATTACAGTGCCAGTGCAAAATTGTGCAAAACGTTCGTTTTAGCGTCTAAATAACACGTTTTATGAAAACTACTATTTTGCAGTGTTTGCAGCAGTTTTCTAGTAAAAACTGCAAAAACATTTATAGTGACCAATTTTTAAAAAAGTTAAAATTACAGTGCCAGTGCAAAATTGTGCAAAACGTTCGTTTTAGCCTCTAAATAACACGTTTTATGAAAACTACTATTTTGCAGTGTTTGCAGCAGTTTTCCAGTAAAAACAGCAAAAACGTTTATCATGACCAATTTTTAAAAAAGTTAAAATTACAGTGCCAGTGCAAAATTGTGCAAAACGTTCGTTTTAGCGTCTAAATAACACGTTTTATGAAAACTACTATTTTGCAGTGTTTGCAGTAGTTTTCCAGTAAAAACAGCAAAAACGTTTATCATGACCAATTTTTAAAAAAGTTAAAATTACAGTGCCAGTGCAAAATTGTACAAAACGTTCGTTTTAGCGTCTAAATAACACGTTTTATGAAAACTACTATTTTGCAGTGTTTGCAGCAGTTTTCCAGTAAAAACAGCAAAAACGTTTATCATGACCAAATTTTAAAAAAGTTAAAATTACAGTGCCAGTGCAAAATTGTGCAAAACGTTCGTTTTAGCGTCTAAATAACACGTTTTATGAAAACTACTATTTTGCAGTGTTTGCAGTAGTTTTCCAGTAAAAACAGCAAAAACGTTTATCATGACCAATTTTTAAAAAAGTTAAAATTACAGTGCCAGTGCAAAATTGTACAAAACGTTCGTTTTAGCGTCTAAATAACACGTTTTATGAAAACTACTATTTTGCACTGTTTGCAGCAGTTTTCCAGTAAAAACAGCAAAAACGTTTATCATGACCAATTTTTAAAAAAGTTAAAATTACAGTGCCAGTGCAAAATTGTGCAAAACGTTCGTTTTAGCGTCTAAATAACACGTTTTATGAAAACTACTATTTTGCAGTGTTTGCAGCAGTTTTCTAGTAAAAACTGCAAAAACATTTATCGTGACAAATTTTTAAAAAAGTTAAAATTACAGTGCCAGTGCAAAATTGTGCAAAACGTTCGTTTTAGCCTCTAAATAACACGTTTTATGAAAACTACTATTTTGCAGTGTTTGCAGCAGTTTTCCAGTAAAAACAGCAAAAACGTTTATCATGACCAATTTTTAAAAAAGTTAAAATTACAGTGCCAGTGCAAAATTGTGCAAAACGTTCGTTTTAGCGTCTAAATAACACGTTTATGAAAACTACTATTTTGCAGTGTTTGCAGTAGTTTTCCAGTAAAAACAGCAAAAACGTTTATCATGACCAATTTTTAAAAAAGTTAAAATTACAGTGCCAGTGCAAAATTGTACAAAACGTTTGTTTTAGCGTCTAAATAACACGTTTTACGAAAACTACTATTTTGCAGTGTTTGCAGCAGTTTTCCAGTAAAAACAGCAAAAACGTTTATCATGACCAAATTTTAAAAAAGTTAAAATTACAGTGCCAGTGCAAAATTGTGCAAAACGTTCGTTTTAGCGTCTAAATAACACGTTTTATGAAAACTACTATTTTGCAGTGTTTGCAGTAGTTTTCCAGTAAAAACAGCAAAAACGTTTATCATGACCAATTTTTAAAAAAGTTAAAATTACAGTGCCAGTGCAAAATTGTACAAAACGTTCGTTTTAGCGTCTAAATAACACGTTTTATGAAAACTACTATTTTGCAGTGTTTGCAGCAGTTTTCCAGTAAAAACAGCAAAAACGTTTATCATGACCAATTTTTAAAAAAGTTAAAATTACAGTGCCAGTGCAAAATTGTGCAAAACGTTCGTTTTAGCCTCTAAATAACACGTTTTATGAAAAATACTATTTTGCAGTGTTTGCAGCAGTTTTCCAGTAAAAACAGCAAAAACGTTTATCATGACCAATTTTTAAAAAAGTTAAAATTACAGTGCCAGTGCAAAATTGTGCAAAACGTTCGTTTTAGCGTCTAAAAAACACGTTTTATGAAAACTACTATTTTGCAGTGTTTGCAGCAGTTTTCTAGTAAAAACTGCAAAAACATTTATCGTGACCAATTTTTAAAAAAGTTAAAATTACAGTGCCAGTGCAAAATTGTGCAAAACGTTCGTTTTAGCCTCTAAATAACACGTTTTATGAAAACTACTATTTTGCAGTGTTTGCAGCAGTTTTCCAGTAAAAACAGCAAAAACGTTTATCATGACCAATTTTTAAAAAAGTTAAAATTACAGTGCCAGTGCAAAATTGTGCAAAACGTTCGTTTTAGCGTCTAAATAAAACGTTTTATGAAAACTACTATTTTGCAGTGTTTGCAGTAGTTTTCCAGTAAAAACAGAAAAAACGTTTATCATGACCAATTTTTAAAAAAGTTAAAATTACAGTGCCAGTGCAAAATTGTGCAAAACGTTCGTTTTAGCGTCTAAATAACACGTTTTGTGAAAACTACTATTTTGCAGTGTTTGCAGCAGTTTTCTAGTAAAAACAGCAAAAACGTTTATCATGACCAATTTTTAAAAAAGTTAAAATTACAGTGCCAGTGCAAAATTGTGCAAAACGTTCGTTTTAGCGTCTAAATAACACGTTTTATGAAAACTACTATTTTGCAGTGTTTGCAGCAGTTTTCTAGTAAAAACAGCAAAAACGTTTATCATGACCAATTTTTAAAAAATTTAAAATTACAGTGCCAGTGCAAAATTGTGCAAAACGTTCGTTTTAGCGTCTAAATAACACGTTTTATGAAAACTACTATTTTGCAGTGTTTGCAGCAGTTTTCTAGTAAAAACAGCAAAAACGTTTATCATGACCAATTTTTAAAAAAGTTAAAGTTACAGTGCCAGTGCAAAATTGTGCAAAACGCTCGTTTTAGCGTCTAAATAACACGTTTTATGAAAACTGCTATTTTGCAGTGTTTGCAGCAGTTTTCCAGTAAAAACAGCAAAAACGTTTATCATGACCAATTTTTAAAAAAGTTAAAATTACAGTGCCAGTGCAAAATTGTGCAAAACGTTCGTTTTAGCGTCTAAATAACACGTTTTATGAAAACTAATATTTTGCAGTGTTTGCAGAAGTTTTCCAGTAAAAACAGCAAAAACGTTTATCATGACCAATTTTTAAAAAAGTTAAAATTACAGTGCCAGTGCAAAATTGTGCAAAACGTTCGTTTTAGCGTCTAAATAACACGTTTTATGAAAACTACTATTTTGCAGTGTTTGCAGCAGTTTTCCAGTAAAAACAGCAAAAACGTTTATCATGACCAATTTTTAAAAAAGTTAAAATTACAGTGCCAGTGCAAAATTGTGCAAAACGTTCGTTTTAGCGTCTAAATAACACGTTTTATGAAAACTACTATTTTGCAGTGTTTGCAGCAGTTTTCTAGTAAAAACTGCAAAAACATTTATCGTGACCAATTTTTAAAAAAGTTAAAATTACAGTGCCAGTGCAAAATTGTGCAAAACGTTCGTTTTAGCGTCTAAAAAACACGTTTTATGAAAACTACTATTTTGCAGTGTTTGCAGCAGTTTTCCAGTAAAAACAGCAAAAACGTTTATCATGACCAATTTTTAAAAAAGTTAAAATTACAGTGCCAGTGCAAAATTGTGCAAAACGTTCGTTTTAGCGTCTAAATAACACGTTTTATGAAAACTACTATTTTGCAGTGTTTGCAGCAGTTTTCCAGTAAAAACAGCAAAAACGTTTATCATGACCAATTTTTAAAAAAGTTAAAATTACAGTGCCAGTGCAAAATTGTGCAAAACGTTCGTTTTAGCCTCTAAATAACACGTTTTATGAAAACTACTATTTTGCAGTGTTTGCAGCAGTTTTCCAGTAAAAACAGCAAAAACGTTTATCATGACCAATTTTTAAAAAAGTTAAAATTACAGTGCCAGTGCAAAATTGTGCAAAACGTTCGTTTTAGCCTCTAAATAACACGTTTTATGAAAACTACTATTTTGCAGTGTTTGCAGCAGTTTTCCAGTAAAAACAGCAAAAACGTTTATCATGACCAATTTTTAAAAAAGTTAAAATTACAGTGCCAGTGCAAAATTGTGCAAAACGTTCGTTTTAGCCTCTAAATAACACGTTTTATGAAAACTACTATTTTGCAGTGTTTGCAGCAGTTTTCCAGTAAAAACAGCAAAAACGTTTATCATGACCAATTTTTAAAAAAGTTAAAATTACAGTGCCAGTGCAAAATTGTGCAAAACGTTCGTTTTAGCCTCTAAATAACACGTTTTATGAAAACTAATATTTTGCAGTGTTTGCAGAAGTTTTCCAGTAAAAACAGCAAAAACGTTTATCATGACCAATTTTTAAAAAAGTTAAAATTACAGTGCCAGTGCAAAATTGTGCAAAACGTTCGTTTTAGCGTCTAAATAACACGTTTTATGAAAACTACTATTTTGCAGTGTTTGCAGCAGTTTTCCAGTAAAAACAGCAAAAACGTTTATCATGACCAATTTTTAAAAAAGTTAAAATTACAGTGCCAGTGCAAAATTGTGCAAAACGTTCGTTTTAGCCTCTAAATAACACGTTTTATGAAAACTACTATTTTGCAGTGTTTGCAGCAGTTTTCCAGTAAAAACAGCAAAAACGTTTATCATGACCAATTTTTAAAAAAGTTAAAATTACAGTGCCAGTGCAAAATTGTGCAAAACGTTCGTTTTAGCCTCTAATTAACACGTTTTATGAAAACTACTATTTTGCAGTGTTTGCAGCAGTTTTCCAGTAAAAACAGCAAAAACGTTTATCATGACCAATTTTTAAAAAAGTTAAAATTACAGTGCCAGTGCAAAATTGTGCAAACCGTTCGTTTTAGCCTCTAAATAACACGTTTTATGAAAACTACTATTTTGCAGTGTTTGCAGCAGTTTTCTAGTAAAAACAGCAAAAACGTTTATCATGACCAATTTTTAAAAAAGTTAAAATTACAGTGCCAGTGCAAAATTGTGCAAAACGTTCGTTTTAGCGTCTAAATAACACGTTTTATGAAAACTACTATTTTGCAGTGTTTGCAGCAGTTTTCTAGTAAAAACAGCAAAAACGTTTATCATGACCAATTTTTAAAAAAGTTAAAATTACAGTGCCAGTGCAAAATTGTGCAAAACGTTCGTTTTAGCGTCTAAATAACACGTTTTATGAAAACTACTATTTTGCAGTGTTTCCAGCAGTTTTCTAGTAAAAACAGCAAAAACGTTTATCATGACCAATTTTTAAAAAAGTTAAAATTACAGTGCCAGTGCAAAATTGTGCAAAACGTTCGTTTTAGCGTCTAAATAACACGTTTTATGAAAACTACTATTTTGCAGTGTTTCCAGCAGTTTTCTAGTAAAAACAGCAAAAACGTTTATCATGACCAATTTTTAAAAAAGTTAAAATTACAGTGCCAGTGCAAAATTGTGCAAAACGTTCGTTTTAGCCTCTAAATAACACGTTTTATGAAAACTACTATTTTGCAGTGTTTGCAGCAGTTTTCTAGTAAAAACAGCAAAAACGTTTATCATGACCAATTTTTAAAAAAGTTAAAATTACAGTGCCAGTGCAAAATTGTGCAAAACGTTCGTTTTAGCCTCTAAATAACCGGTTTTATGAAAACTACTATTTTGCAGTGTTTGCAGCAGTTTTCTAGTAAAAACAGCAAAAACGTTTATCATGACCAATTTTTAAAAAAGTTAAAATTACAGTGCCAGTGCAAAATTGTGCAAAACGTTCGTTTTAGCGTCTAAATAACACGTTTTATGAAAACTACTATTTTGCAGTGTTTGCAGCAGTTTTCTAGTAAAAACAGCAAAAACGTTTATCATGACCAATTTTTAAAAAAGTTAAAATTACAGTGCCAGTGCAAAATTGTGCAAAACGTTCGTTTTAGCGTCTAAATAACACGTTTTATGAAAACTACTATTTTGCAGTGTTTCCAGCAGTTTTCTAGTAAAAACAGCAAAAACGTTTATCATGACCAATTTTTAAAAAAGTTAAAATTACAGTGCCAGTGCAAAATTGTGCAAAACGTTCGTTTTAGCGTCTAAATAACACGTTTTATGAAAACTACTATTTTGCAGTGTTTCCAGCAGTTTTCTAGTAAAAACAGCAAAAACGTTTATCATGACCAATTTTTAAAAAAGTTAAAATTACAGTGCCAGTGCAAAATTGTGCAAAACGTTCGTTTTAGCCTCTAAATAACACGTTTTATGAAAACTACTATTTTGCAGTGTTTGCAGCAGTTTTCTAGTAAAAACAGCAAAAACGTTTATCATGACCAATTTTTAAAAAAGTTAAAATTACAGTGCCAGTGCAAAATTGTGCAAAACGTTCGTTTTAGCCTCTAAATAACCGGTTTTATGAAAACTACTATTTTGCAGTGTTTGCAGCAGTTTTCTAGTAAAAACAGCAAAAACGTTTATCATGACCAATTTTTAAAAAAGTTAAAATTACAGTGCCAGTGCAAAATTGTGCAAAACGTTCGTTTTAGCCTCTAAATAACACGTTTTATGAAAACTACTATTTTGCAGTGTTTGCAGCAGTTTTCTAGTGAAAACAGCAAAAACGTTTATCATGACCAATTTTTAAAAAGGTTAAAATTACAGTGCCAGTGCAAAATTGTGCAAAACGTTCGTTTTAGCGTCTAAATAACACGTTTTATGAAAACTACTATTTTGCAGTGTTTGCAGCAGTTTTCTAGTAAAAACAGCAAAAACGTTTATCATGACCAATTTTTAAAAAAGTTAAAATTACAGTGCAAGTGCAAAATTGTGCAAAACGTTCGTTTTAGCGTCTAAATAACACGTTTTATGAAAACTACTATTTTGCAGTGTTTGCAGCAGTTTTCCAGTAAAAACAGCAAAAACGTTTATCATGACCAATTTTTAAAAAAGTTAAAATTACAGTGCCAGTGCAAAATTGTGCAAAACGTTCGTTTTAGCCTCTAAATAACACGTTTTATGAAAACTACTATTTTGCAGTGTTTGCAGCAGTTTTCCAGTAAAAACAGCAAAAACGTTTATCATGACCAATTTTTAAAAAAGTTAAAATTACAGTGCCAGTGCAAAATTGTGCAAAACGTTCGATTTAGCGTCTAAATAACACGTTTTATGAAAACTACTATTTTGCAGTGTTTGCAGCAGTTTTCTAGTAAAAACTGCAAAAACATTTATTGTGACCAATTTTTAAAAAAGTTAAAATTACAGTGCCAGTGCAAAATTGTGCAAAACGTTCGTTTTAGCGTCTAAATAACACGTTTTATGAAAACTACTATTTTGCAGTGTTTGCAGCAGTTTTCCAGTAAAAACAGCAAAAACGTTTATCATGACCAATTTTTAAAAAAGTTAAAATTACAGTGCCAGTGCAAAATTGTGCAAAACGTTCGTTTTAGCGTCTAAATAACACGTGTTATGAAAACTACTATTTTGCAGTGTTTGCAGCAGTTTTCTAGTAAAAACAGCAAAAACGTTTATCATGACCAATTTTTAAAAAAGTTAAAATTACAATGGCAGTGCAAAATTGTGCAAAACGTTCGTTTTAGCCTCTAAATAACACGTGTTATGAAAACTACTATTTTGCAGTGTTTGCAGCAGTTTTCCAGTAAAAACAGCAAAAACGTTTATCATGACCAATTTTTAAAAAAGTTAAAATTACAGTGCCAGTGCAAAATTGTGCAAAACGTTCGTTTTAGCCTCTAAATAACACGTTTTATGAAAACTACTATTTTGCAGTGTTTGCAGCAGTTTTCCAGTAAAAACAGCAAAAACGTTTATCATGACCAATTTTTAAAAAAGTTAAAATTACAGTGCCAGTGCAAAATTGTGCAAAACGTTCGATTTAGCGTCAAAATAACACGTTTTATGAAAACTACTATTTTGCAGTGTTTGCAGCAGTTTTCTAGTAAAAACTGCAAAAACATTTATTGTGACCAATTTTTAAAAAAGTTAAAATTACAGTGCCAGTGCAAAATTGTGCAAAACGTTCGTTTTAGCGTCTAAATAACACGTTTTATGAAAACTACTATTTTGCAGTGTTTGCAGCAGTTTTCCAGTAAAAACAGCAAAAACGTTTATCATGACCAATTTTTAAAAAAGTTAAAATTACAGTGCCAGTGCAAAATTGTGCAAAACGTTCGTTTTAGCGTCTAAATAACACGTGTTATGAAAACTACTATTTTGCAGTGTTTGCAGCAGTTTTCTAATAAAAACAGCAAAAACGTTTATCATGACCAATTTTTAAAAAAGTTAAAATTACAGTTCCAGTGCAAAATTGTGCAAAACGTTCGTTTTAGCCTCTAAATAACACGTTTTATGAAAACTACTATTTTGCAGTGTTTGCAGCAGTTTTCCAGTAAAAACAGCAAAAACGTTTATCATGACCAATTTTTAAAAAAGTTAAAATTACAGTGCCAGTGCAAAATTGTGCAAAACGTTCGTTTTAGCCTCTAAATAACACGTTTTATGAAAACTACTATTTTGCAGTGTTTGCAGCAGTTTTCCAGTAAAAACAGCAAAAACGTTTATCATGACCAATTTTTAAAAAAGTTAAAATTACAGTGCCAGTGCAAAATTGTGCAAAACGTTCGTTTTAGCCTCTAAATAACACGTTTTATGAAAACTACTATTTTGCAGTGTTTGCAGCAGTTTTCCAGTAAAAACAGCAAAAACGTTTATCATGACCAATTTTTAAAAAAGTTAAAATTACAGTGCCAGTGCAAAATTGTGCAAAACGTTCGTTTTAGCCTCTAAATAACACGTTTTATGAAAACTACTATTTTGCAGTGTTTGCAGCAGTTTTCTAGTAAAAACAGCAAAAACGTTTATCATGACCAATTTTTAAAAAAGTTAAAATTACAGTGCCAGTGCAAAATTGTGCAAAACGTTCGTTTTAGCGTCTAAATAACACGTTTTATGAAAACTACTATTTTGCAGTGTTTCCAGCAGTTTTCTAGTAAAAACAGCAAAAACGTTTATCATGACCAATTTTTAAAAAAGTTAAAATTACAGTGCCAGTGCAAAATTGTGCAAAACGTTCGTTTTAGCGTCTAAATAACACGTTTTATGAAAACTACTATTTTGCAGTGTTTGCAGCAGTTTTCCAGTAAAAACAGCAAAAACGTTTATCATGACCAATTTTTAAAAAAGTTAAAATTACAGTGCCAGTGCAAAATTGTGCAAAACGTTCGTTTTAGCCTCTAAATAACACGTTTTATGAAAACTACTATTTTGCAGTGTTTGCAGCAGTTTTCCAGTAAAAACAGCAAAAACGTTTATCATGACCAATTTTTAAAAAAGTTAAAATTACAGTGCCAGTGCAAAATTGTGCAAAACGTTCGTTTTAGCCTCTAAATAACACGTTTTATGAAAACTACTATTTTGCAGTGTTTGCAGCAGTTTTCTAGTAAAAACAGCAAAAACGTTTATCATGACCAATTTTTAAAAAAGTTAAAATTACAGTGCCAGTGCAAAATTGTGCAAAACGTTCGTTTTAGCGTCTAAATAACACGTTTTATGAAAACTACTATTTTGCAGTGTTTCCAGCAGTTTTCTAGTAAAAACAGCAAAAACGTTTATCATGACCAATTTTTAAAAAAGTTAAAATTACAGTGCCAGTGCAAAATTGTGCAAAACGTTCGTTTTAGCCTCTAAATAACACGTTTTATGAAAACTACTATTTTGCAGTGTTTGCAGCAGTTTTCTAGTAAAAACAGCAAAAACGTTTATCATGACCAATTTTTAAAAAAGTTAAAATTACAGTGCCAGTGCAAAATTGTGCAAAACGTTCGTTTTAGCCTCTAAATAACCGGTTTTATGAAAACTACTATTTTGCAGTGTTTGCAGCAGTTTTGTAGTAAAAACAGCAAAAACGTTTATCATGACCAATTTTTAAAAAAGTTTAAATTACAGTGCCAGTGCAAAATTGTGCAAAACGTTCGTTTTAGCCTCTAAATAACACGTTTTATGAAAACTACTATTTTGCAGTGTTTGCAGCAGTTTTCCAGTAAAAACAGCAAAAACGTTTATCATGACCAATTTTTAAAAAAGTTAAAATTACAGTGCCAGTGCAAAATTGTGCAAAACGTTCGTTTTAGCCTCTAAATAACACGTTTTATGAAAACTACTATTTTGCAGTGTTTGCAGCAGTTTTCTAGTAAAAACTGCAAAAACATTTATCGTGACCAATTTTTAAAAAAGTTAAAATTACAGTGTTTGCAGCAGTTTTCCAGTAAAAACAGCAAAAACGTTTATCATGACCAATTTTTAAAAAAGTTAAAATTACAGTGCCAGTGCAAAATTGTGCAAAACGTTCGTTTTAGCCTCTAAATAACACGTTTTATGAAAACTACTATTTTGCAGTGTTTGCAGCAGTTTTCCAGTAAAAACAGCAAAAACGTTTATCATGACCAATTTTTAAAAAAGTTAAAATTACAGTGCCAGTGCAAAATTGTGCAAAACGTTCGTTTTAGCCTCTAAATAACACGTTTTATGAAAACTACTATTTTGCAGTGTTTGCAGCAGTTTTCCAGTAAAAACAGCAAAAACGTTTATCATGACCAATTTTTAAAAAAGTTAAAATTACAGTGCCAGTGCAAAATTGTGCAAAACGTTCGTTTTAGCCTCTAAATAACACGTTTTATGAAAACTACTATTTTGCAGTGTTTGCAGCAGTTTTCTAGTAAAAACAGCAAAAACGTTTATCATGACCAATTTTTAAAAAAGTTAAAATTACAGTGCCAGTGCAAAATTGTGCAAAACGTTCGTTTCAGCGTCTAAATAACACGTTTTATGAAAACTACTATTTTGCAGTGTTTGCAGCAGTTTTCTAGTAAAAACAGCAAAAACGTTTATCATGACCAATTTTTAAAAAAGTTAAAATTACAGTGCCAGTGCAAAATTGTGCAAAACGTTCGTTTTAGCGTCTAAATAACACGTTTTATGAAAACTACTATTTTGCAGTGTTTGCAGCAGTTTTCTAGTAAAAACAGCAAAAACGTTTATCATGACCAATTTTTAAAAAAGTTAAAATTACAGTGCCAGTGCAAAATTGTGCAAAACGTTCGTTTTAGCCTCTAAATAACACGTTTTATGAAAACTACTATTTTGCAGTGTTTGCAGCAGTTTTCTAGTAAAAACAGCAAAAACGTTTATCATGACCAATTTTTAAAAAAGTTAAAATTACAGTGCCAGTGCAAAATTGTGCAAAACGTTCGTTTTAGCCTCTAAATAACCGGTTTTATGAAAACTACTATTTTGCAGTGTTTGCAGCAGTTTTCCAGTAAAAACAGCAAAAACGTTTATCATGACCAATTTTTAAAAAAGTTAAAATTACAGTGCCAGTGCAAAATTGTGCAAAACGTTCGTTTTAGCCTCTAAATAACACGTTTTATGAAAACTACTATTTTGCAGTGTTTGCAGCAGTTTTCCAGTAAAAACAGCAAAAACGCTTATCATGACCAATTTTTAAAAAAGTTAAAATTACAGTGCCAGTGCAAAATTGTGCAAAACGTTCGTTTTAGCCTCTAAATAACACGTTTTATGAAAACTACTATTTTGCAGTGTTTGCAGCAGTTTTCTAGTAAAAACAGCAAAAACGTTTATCATGACCAATTTTTAAAAAAGTTAAAATTACAGTGCCAGTGCAAAATTGTGCAAAACGTTCGTTTTAGCGTCTAAATAACACGTTTTATGAAAACTACTATTTTGCAGTGTTTCCAGCAGTTTTCTAGTAAAAACAGCAAAAACGTTTATCATGACCAATTTTTAAAAAAGTTAAAATTACAGTGCCAGTGCAAAATTGTGCAAAACGTTCGTTTTAGCCTCTAAATAACACGTTTTATGAAAACTACTATTTTGCAGTGTTTGCAGCAGTTTTCTAGTAAAAACAGCAAAAACGTTTATCATGACCAATTTTTAAAAAAGTTAAAATTACAGTGCCAGTGCAAAATTGTGCAAAACGTTCGTTTTAGCCTCTAAATAACCGGTTTTATGAAAACTACTATTTTGCAGTGTTTGCAGCAGTTTTCTAGTAAAAACAGCAAAAACGTTTATCATGACCAATTTTTAAAAAAGTTAAAATTACAGTGCCAGTGCAAAATTGTGCAAAACGTTCGTTTTAGCCTCTAAATAACACGTTTTATGAAAACTACTATTTTGCAGTGTTTGCAGCAGTTTTCCAGTAAAAATAGCAAAAACGTTTATCATGACCAATTTTTAAAAAAGTTAAAATTACAGTGCCAGTGCAAAATTGTGCAAAACGTTCGTTTTAGCGTCTAAATAACACGTTTTATGAAAACTACTATTTTGCAGTGTTTGCAGCAGTTTTCTAGTAAAAACAGCAAAAACGTTTATCATGACCAATTTTTAAAAAAGTTAAAATTACAGTGCCAGTGCAAAATTGTGCAAAACGTTCGTTTTAGCGTCTAAATAACACGTTTTATGAAAACTACTATTTTGCAGTGTTTGCAGCAGTTTTCTAGTAAAAACAGCAAAAACGTTTATCATGACCAATTTTTAAAAAAGTTAAAATTACAGTGCCAGTGCAAAATTGTGCAAAACGTTCGTTTTAGCCTCTAAATAACACGTTTTATGAAAACTACTATTTTGCAGTGTTTGCAGCAGTTTTCTAGTAAAAACAGCAAAAACGTTTATCATGACCAATTTTTAAAAAAGTTAAAATTACAGTGCCAGTGCAAAATTGTGCAAAACGTTCGTTTTAGCCTCTAAATAACCGTTTTTATGAAAACTACTATTTTGCAGTGTTTGCAGCAGTTTTCCAGTAAAAACAGCAAAAACGTTTATCATGACCAATTTTTAAAAAAGTTAAAATTACAGTGCCAGTGCAAAATTGTGCAAAACGTTCGTTTTAGCCTCTAAATAACACGTTTTATGAAAACTACTACTTTGCAGTGTTTGCAGCAGTTTTCCAGTAAAAATAGCAAAAACGTTTATCATGACCAATTTTTAAAAAAGTTAAAATTACAGTGCCAGTGCAAAATTGTGCAAAACGTTCGTTTTAGCCTCTAAATAACACGTTTTATGAAAACTACTATTTTGCAGTGTTTGCAGCAGTTTTCTAGTAAAAACTGCAAAAACATTTATCGTGACCAATTTTTAAAAAAGTTAAAATTACAGTGCCAGTGCAAAATTGTGCAAAACGTTCGTTTTAGCCTCTAAATAACACGTTTTATGAAAACTACTATTTTGCAGTGTTTGCAGCAGTTTTCCAGTAAAAACAGCAAAAACGTTTATCATGACCAATTTTTAAAAAAGTTAAAATTACAGTGCCAGTGCAAAATTGTGCAAAACGTTCGTTTTAGCGTCTAAATAACAGGTTTTATGAAAACTACTATTTTGCAGTGTTTGCAGCAGTTTTCCAGTAACAACAGCAAAAACGTTTATCATGACCAATTTTTAAAAAAGTTAAAATTACAGTGCCAGTGCAAAATTGTGCAAAACGTTCGTTTTAGCCTCTAAATAACACGTTTTATGAAAACTACTATTTTGCAGTGTTTGCAGCAGTTTTCCAGTAAAAACAGCAAAAACGTTTATCATGACCAATTTTTAAAAAAGTTAAAATTACAGTGCCAGTGCAAAATTGTGCTAAACGTTCGTTTTAGCCTCTAAATAACACGTTTTATGAAAACTACTATTTTGCAGTGTTTGCAGCAGTTTTCTAGTAAAAACAGCAAAAACGTTTATCATGACCAATTTTTAAAAAAGTTAAAATTACAGTGCCAGTGCAAAATTGTGCAAAACGTTCGTTTTAGCGTCTAAATAACACGTTTTATGAAAACTACTATTTTGCAGTGTTTGCAGCAGTTTTCTAGTAAAAACAGCAAAAACGTTTATCATGACCAATTTTTAAAAAAGTTAAAATTACAGTGCCAGTGCAAAATTGTGCAAAACGTTCGTTTTAGCGTCTAAATAACACGTTTTATGAAAACTACTATTTTGCAGTGTTTCCAGCAGTTTTCTAGTAAAAACAGCAAAAACGTTTATCATGACCAATTTTTAAAAAAGTTAAAATTACAGTGCCAGTGCAAAATTGTGCAAAACGTTCGTTTTAGCCTCTAAATAACACGTTTTATGAAAACTACTATTTTGCAGTGTTTGCAGCAGTTTTCTAGTAAAAACAGCAAAAACGTTTATCATGACCAATTTTTAAAAAAGTTAAAATTACAGTGCCAGTGCAAAATTGTGCAAAACGTTCGTTTTAGCCTCTAAATAACCGGTTTTATGAAAACTACTATTTTGCAGTGTTTGCAGCAGTTTTCTAGTAAAAACAGCAAAAACGTTTATCATGACCAATTTTTAAAAAAGTTAAAATTACAGTGCCAGTGCAAAATTGTGCAAAACGTTCGTTTTAGCCTCTAAATAACACGTTTTATGAAAACTACTATTTTGCAGTGTTTGCAGCAGTTTTCCAGTAAAAATAGCAAAAACGTTTATCATGACCAATTTTTAAAAAAGTTAAAATTACAGTGCCAGTGCAAAATTGTGCAAAACGTTCGTTTTTAGCCTCTAAATAACACGTTTTATGAAAACTACTATTTTGCAGTGTTTGCAGCAGTTTTCTAGTAAAAACTGCAAAAACATTTATCGTGACCAATTTTTAAAAAAGTTAAAATTACAGTGCCAGTGCAAAATTGTGCAAAACGTTCGTTTTAGCGTCTAAATAACACGTTTTATGAAAACTACTATTTTGCAGTGTTTGCAGCAGTTTTCCAGTAAAAACAGCAAAAACGTTTATCATGACCAATTTTTAAAAAAGTTAAAATTACAGTGCCAGTGCAAAATTGTGCAAAACGTTCGTTTTAGCGTCTAAATAACACGTTTTATGAAAACTACTATTTTGCAGTGTTTGCAGCAGTTTTCCAGTAAAAACAGCAAAAACGTTTATCATGACCAATTTTTAAAAAAGTTAAAATTACAGTGCCAGTGCAAAATTGTGCAAAACGTTCGTTTTAGCCTCTAAATAACACGTTTTATGAAAACTACTATTTTGCAGTGTTTGCAGCAGTTTTCCAGTAAAAACAGCAAAAACGTTTATCATGACCAATTTTTAAAAAAGTTAAAATTACAGTGCCAGTGCAAAATTGTGCAAAACGTTCGTTTTAGCCTCTAAATAACACGTTTTATGAAAACTACTATTTTGCAGTGTTTGCAGCAGTTTTCTAGTAAAAACAGTAAAAACGTTTATCATGACCAATTTTTAAAAAAGTTAAAATTACAGTGCCAGTGCAAAATTGTGCAAAACGTTCGTTTTAGCCTCTAAATAACACGTTTTATGAAAACTACTATTTTGCAGTGTTTGCAGCAGTTTTCCAGTAAAAACAGCAAAAACGTTTATCATGACCAATTTTTAAAAAAGGTTAAAATTACAGTGCCAGTGCAAAATTGTGCAAAACGTTTGTTTTAGCGTCTAAATAACACGTTTTATGAAAACTACTATTTTGCAGTGTTTGCAGCAGTTTTCTAGTAAAAACTGCAAAAACATTTATCGTGACCAATTTTTAAAAAAGTTAAAATTACAGTGCCAGTGCAAAATTGTGCAAAACGTTCGTTTTAGCGTCTAAATAACACGTTTTATGAAAACTACTATTTTGCAGTGTTTGCAGCAGTTTTCCAGTAAAAACAGCAAAAACGTTTATCATGACCAATTTTTAAAAAAGTTAAAATTACAGTGCCAGTGCAAAATTGTGCAAAACGTTCGTTTTAGCGTCTAAATAACACGTTTTATGAAAACTACTATTTTGCAGTGTTTGCGCCAGTTTTCCAGTAAAAACAGCAAAAACGTTTATCATGACCAATTTTTAAAAAAGTTAAAATTACAGTGCCAGTGCAAAATTGTGCAAAACGTTCGTTTTAGCGTCTAAATAACACGTTTTATGAAAACTACTATTTTGCAGTGTTTGCAGCAGTTTTCTAGTAAAAACAGCAAAAACGTTTATCATGACCAATTTTTAAAAAAGTTAAAATTACAGTGCCAGTGCAAAATTGTGCAAAACGTTCGTTTTAGCGTCTAAATAACACGTTTTATGAAAACTACTATTTTGCAGTGTTTGCAGCAGTTTTCCAGTAAAAACAGCAAAAACGTTTATCATGACCAATTTTTAAAAAAGTTAAAATTACAGTGCCAGTGCAAAATTGTGCAAAACGTTCGTTTTAGCCTCTAAATAACACGTTTTATGAAAACTACTATTTTGCAGTGTTTGCAGCAGTTTTCCAGTAAAAACAGCAAAAACGTTTATCATGACCAATTTTTAAAAAAGTTAAAATTACAGTGCCAGTGCAAAATTGTGCAAAACGTTCGATTTGGCGTCTAAATAACACGTTTTATGAAAACTACTATTTTGCAGTGTTTGCAGCAGTTTTCTAGTAAAAACTGCAAATACATTTATTGTGACCAATTTTTAAAAAAGTTAAAATTACAGTGCCAGTGCAAAATTGTGCAAAACGTTCGTTTTAGCCTCTAAATAACACGTTTTATGAAAACTACTATTTTGCAGTGTTTGCAGCAGTTTTCTAGTAAAAACAGCAAAAACGTTTATCATGACCAATTTTTAAAAAAGTTAAAATTACAGTGCCAGTGCAAAATTGTGCAAAACGTTCGTTTTAGCCTCTAAATAACACGTTTTATGAAAACTACTATTTTGCAGTGTTTGCAGCAGTTTTCCAGTAAAAACAGCAAAAACGTTTATCATGACCAATTTTTAAAAAAGTTAAAATTACAGTGCCAGTGCAAAATTGTGCAAAACGTTCGTTTTAGCGTCTAAATAACACGTTTTATGAAAACTACTATTTTGCAGTGTTTGCAGTAGTTTTCCAGTAAAAACAGCAAAAACGTTTATCATGACCAATTTTTAAAAAAGTTAAAATTACAGTGCCAGTGCAAAATTGTACAAAACGTTCGTTTTAGCGTCTAAATAACACGTTTTATGAAAACTACTATTTTGCAGTGTTTGCAGCAGTTTTCCAGTAAAAACAGCAAAAACGTTTATCATGACCAATTTTTAAAAAAGTTAAAATTACAGTGCCAGTGCAAAATTGTGCAAAACGTTCGTTTTAGCGTCTAAATAACACGTTTTATGAAAACTACTATTTTGCAGTGTTTGCAGCAGTTTTCTAGTAAAAACTGCAAAAACATTTATCGTGACCAATTTTTAAAAAAGTTAAAATTACAGTGCCAGTGCAAAATTGTGCAAAACGTTCGTTTTAGCGTCTAAATAACACGTTTTATGAAAACTACTATTTTGCAGTGTTTGCAGCAGTTTTCCAGTAAAAGCAGCAAAAACGTTTATCATGACCAATTTTTAAAAAAGTTAAAATTACAGTGCCAGTGCAAAATTGTGCAAAACGTTCGTTTTAGCCTCTAAATAACACGTTTTATGAAAACTACTATTTTGCAGTGTTTGCAGCAGTTTTCCAGTAAAAACAGCAAAAACGTTTATCATGACCAATTTTTAAAAAAGTTAAAATTACAGTGCCAGTGCAAAATTGTGCAAAACGTTCGTTTTAGCGTCTAAATAACACGTTTTATGAAAACTACTATTTTGCAGTGTTTGCAGCAGTTTTCTAGTAAAAACAGCAAAAACGTTTATCATGACCAATTTTTAAAAAAGTTAAAATTACAGTGCCAGTGCAAAATTGTGCAAAACGTTCGTTTTAGCCTCTAAATAACACGTTTTATGAAAACTACTATTTTGCAGTGTTTGCAGCAGTTTTCTAGTAAAAACAGCAAAAACGTTTATCATGACCAATTTTTAAAAAAGTTAAAATTACAGTGCCAGTGCAAAATTGTGCAAAACGTTCGTTTTAGCGTCTAAATAACACGTTTTATGAAAACTACTATTTTGCAGTGTTTGCAGCAGTTTTCTAGTAAAAACTGCAAAAACATTTATCGTGACCAATTTTTAAAAAAGTTAAAATTACAGTGCCAGTGCAAAATTGTGCAAAACGTTCGTTTTAGCGTCTAAATAACACGTTTTATGAAAACTACTATTTTGCAGTGTTTGCAGCAGTTTTCTAGTAAAAACAGCAAAAACGTTTATCATGACCAATTTTTAAAAAAGTTAAAATTACAGTGCCAGTGCAAAATTGTGCAAAACGTTCGTTTTAGCCTCTAAATAACACGTTTTATGAAAACTACTATTTTGCAGTGTTTGCAGCAGTTTTCCAGTAAAAACAGCAAAAACGTTTATCATGACCAATTTTTAAAAAAGGTTAAAATTACAGTGCCAGTGCAAAATTGTGCAAAACGTTCGTTTTAGCGTCTAAATAACACGGTTTATGAAAACTACTATTTTGCAGTGTTTGCAGCAGTTTTCTAGTAAAAACAGCAAAAACGTTTATCATGACCAATTTTTAAAAAAGTTAAAATTACAGTGCCAGTGCAAAATTGTGCAAAACGTTCGTTTTAGCCTCTAAATAACACGTTTTATGAAAACTACTATTTTGCAGTGTTTGCAGCAGTTTTCCAGTAAAAACAGCAAAAACGTTTATCATGACCAATTTTTAAAAAAGGTTAAAATTACAGTGCCAGTGCAAAATTGTGCAAAACGTTCGTTTTAGCGTCTAAATAACACGTTTTATGAAAACTACTATTTTGCAGTGTTTGCAGCAGTTTTCTAGTAAAAACTGCAAAAACATTTATCGTGACCAATTTTTAAAAAAGTTAAAATTACAGTGCCAGTGCAAAATTGTGCAAAACGTTCGTTTTAGCGTCTAAATAACACGTTTTATGAAAACTACTATTTTGCAGTGTTTGCGCCAGTTTTCCAGTAAAAACAGCAAAAACGTTTATCATGACCAATTTTTAAAAAAGTTAAAATTACAGTGCCAGTGCAAAATTGTGCAAAACGTTCGTTTTAGCGTCTAAATAACACGTTTTATGAAAACTACTATTTTGCAGTGTTTGCAGCAGTTTTCTAGTAAAAACAGCAAAAACGTTTATCATGACCAATTTTTAAAAAAGTTAAAATTACAGTGCCAGTGCAAAATTGTGCAAAACGTTCGTTTTAGCGTCTAAATAACACGTTTTATGAAAACTACTATTTTGCAGTGTTTGCAGCAGTTTTCCAGTAAAAACAGCAAAAACGTTTATCATGACCAATTTTTAAAAAAGTTAAAATTACAGTGCCAGTGCAAAATTGTGCAAAACGTTCGTTTTAGCCTCTAAATAACACGTTTTATGAAAACTACTATTTTGCAGTGTTTGCAGCAGTTTTCCAGTAAAAACAGCAAAAACGTTTATCATGACCAATTTTTAAAAAAGTTAAAATTACAGTGCCAGTGCAAAATTGTGCAAAACGTTCGATTTAGCGTCTAAATAACACGTTTTATGAAAACTACTATTTTGCAGTGTTTGCAGCAGTTTTCTAGTAAAAACTGCAAAAACATTTATTGTGACCAATTTTTAAAAAAGTTAAAATTACAGTGCCAGTGCAAAATTGTGCAAAACGTTCGTTTTAGCCTCTAAATAACACGTTTTATGAAAACTACTATTTTGCAGTGTTTGCAGCAGTTTTCTAGTAAAAACAGCAAAAACGTTTATCATGACCAATTTTTAAAAAAGTTAAAATTACAGTGCCAGTGCAAAATTGTGCAAAACGTTCGTTTTAGCCTCTAAATAACACGTTTTATGAAAACTACTATTTTGCAGTGTTTGCAGCAGTTTTCCAGTAAAAACAGCAAAAACGTTTATCATGACCAATTTTTAAAAAAGTTAAAATTACAGTGCCAGTGCAAAATTGTGCAAAACGTTCGTTTTAGCGTCTAAATAACACGTTTTATGAAAACTACTATTTTGCAGTGTTTGCAGTAGTTTTCCAGTAAAAACAGCAAAAACGTTTATCATGACCAATTTTTAAAAAAGTTAAAATTACAGTGCCAGTGCAAAATTGTACAAAACGTTCGTTTTAGCGTCTAAATAACACGTTTTATGAAAACTACTATTTTGCAGTGTTTGCAGCAGTTTTCCAGTAAAAACAGCAAAAACGTTTATCATGACCAATTTTTAAAAAAGTTAAAATTACAGTGCCAGTGCAAAATTGTGCAAAACGTTCGTTTTAGCGTCTAAATAACACGTTTTATGAAAACTACTATTTTGCAGTGTTTGCAGCAGTTTTCTAGTAAAAACTGCAAAAACATTTATCGTGACCAATTTTTAAAAAAGTTAAAATTACAGTGCCAGTGCAAAATTGTGCAAAACGTTCGTTTTAGCGTCTAAATAACACGTTTTATGAAAACTACTATTTTGCAGTGTTTGCAGCAGTTTTCCAGTAAAAACAGCAAAAACGTTTATCATGACCAATTTTTAAAAAAGTTAAAATTACAGTGCCAGTGCAAAATTGTGCAAAACGTTCGTTTTAGCCTCTAAATAACACGTTTTATGAAAACTACTATTTTGCAGTGTTTGCAGCAGTTTTCCAGTAAAAACAGCAAAAACGTTTATCATGACCAATTTTTAAAAAAGTTAAAATTACAGTGCCAGTGCAAAATTGTGCAAAACGTTCGTTTTAGCGTCTAAATAACACGTTTTATGAAAACTACTATTTTGCAGTGTTTGCAGCAGTTTTCTAGTAAAAACAGCAAAAACGTTTATCATGACCAATTTTTAAAAAAGTTAAAATTACAGTGCCAGTGCAAAATTGTGCAAAACGTTCGTTTTAGCGTCTAAATAACACGTTTTATGAAAACTACTATTTTGCAGTGTTTGCAGCAGTTTTCCAGTAAAAACAGCAAAAACGTTTATCATGACCAATTTTTAAAAAAGTTAAAATTACAGTGCCAGTGCAAAATTGTGCAAAACGTTCGTTTTAGCGTCTAAATAACACGTTTTATGAAAACTACTATTTTGCAGTGTTTGCAGCAGTTTTCCAGTAAAAACAGCAAAAACGTTTATCATGACCAATTTTTAAAAAAGTTAAAATTACAGTGCCAGTGCAAAATTGTGCAAAACGTTCGTTTTAGCCTCTAAATAACACGTTTTATGAAAACTACTATTTTGCAGTGTTTGCAGCAGTTTTCCAGTAAAAACAGCAAAAACGTTTATCATGACCAATTTTTAAAAAAGTTAAAATTACAGTGCCAGTGCAAAAGTGTGCAAAACGTTCGTTTTAGCGTCTAAATAACACGTTTTATGAAAACTACTATTTTGCAGTGTTTGCAGCAGTTTTCTAGTAAAAACTGCAAAAACATTTATCGTGACCAATTTTTAAAAAAGTTAAAATTACAGTGCCAGTGCAAAATTGTGCAAAACGTTCGTTTTAGCGTCTAAATAACAAGTTTTATGAAAACTACTATTTTGCAGTGTTTGCAGCAGTTTTCCAGTAAAAACAGCAAAAACGTCTATCATGACCAATTTTTAAAAAAGTTAAAATTACAGTGCCAGTGCAAAATTGTGCAAAACGTTCGTTTTAGCGTCTAAATAACACGTTTTATGAAAGCTACTATTTTGCAGTGTTTCCAGCAGTTTTCCAGTAAAAACAGCAAAAACGTTTATCATGACCAATTTTTAAAAAAGTTAAAATTACAGTGCCAGTGCAAAATTGTGCAAAACGTTCGTTTTAGCGTCTAAATAACACGTTTTATGAAAACTACTATTTTGCAGTGTTTGCAGCAGTTTTCTAGTAAAAACAGCAAAAACGTTTATAATGACCAATTTTTAAAAAAGTTAAAATTACAGTGCCAGTGCAAAATTGTGCAAAACGTTCGTTTTAGCGTCTAAATAACACGTTTTATGAAAACTACTATTTTGCAGTGTTTGCAGCAGTTTTCCAGTAAAAACAGCAAAAACGTTTATCATGACCAATTTTTAAAAAAGTTAAAATTACAGTGCCAGTGCAAAATTGTGCAAAACGTTCGTTTTAGCGTCTAAATAACACGTTTTATGAAAACTACTATTTTGCAGTGTTTCCAGCAGTTTTCCAGTAAAAACAGAAAAAACGTTTATCATGACCAATTTTTAAAAAAGTTAAAATTACAGTGCCAGTGCAAAATTGTGCAAAACGTTCGTTTTAGCGTCTAAATAACACGTTTTATGAAAACTACTATTTTGCAGTGTTTGCAGCAGTTTTCTAGTAAAAACAGCAAAAACGTTTATCATGACCAATTTTTAAAAAAGTTAAAATTACAGTGCCAGTGCAAAATTGTGCAAAACGTTCGTTTTAGCCTCTAAATAACACGTTTTATGAAAACTACTATTTTGCAGTGTTTGCAGCAGTTTTCTAGTAAAAACTGCAAAAACATTTATCCTGACCAATTTTTAAAAAAGTTAAAATTACAGTGCCAGTGCAAAATTGTGCAAAACGTTCGTTTTAGCGTCTAAATAACACGTTTTATGAAAACTACTATTTTGCAGTGTTTGCAGCAGTTTTCCAGTAAAAACAGCAAAAACGTCTATCATGACCAATTTTTAAAAAAGTTAAAATTACAGTGCCAGTGCAAAATTGTGCAAAACGTTCGTTTTAGCGTCTAAATAACACGTTTTATGAAAGCTACTATTTTGCAGTGTTTCCAGCAGTTTTCCAGTAAAAACAGCAAAAACGTTTATCATGACCAATTTTTAAAAAAGTTAAAATTACAGTGCCAGTGCAAAATTGTGCAAAACGTTCGTTTTAGCGTCTAAATAACACGTTTTATGAAAACTACTATTTTGCAGTGTTTGCAGCAGTTTTCTAGTAAAAACAGCAAAAAAAACGTTTATAATGACCAATTTTTAAAAAAGTTAAAATTACAGTGCCAGTGCAAAATTGTGCAAAACGTTCGTTTTAGCGTCTAAATAACACGTCTTATGAAAACTACTATTTTGCAGTGTTTGCAGCAGTTTTCCAGTAAAAACAGCAAAAACGTTTATCATGACCAATTTTTAAAAAAGTTAAAATTACAGTGCCAGTGCAAAATTGTGTAAAACGTTCGTTTTAGCCTCTGAATAACACGTTTTATGAAAACTACTATTTTGCAGTGTTTGCAGCAGTTTTCCAGTAAAAACAGCAAAAACGTTTATCATGACCAATTTTTAAAAAAGTTAAAATTACAGTGCCAGTGCAAAATTGTGCAAAACGTTCGTTTTAGCGTCTAAATAACACGTTTTATGAAAACTACTATTTTGCAGTGTTTGCAGCAGTTTTCTAGTAAAAACTGCAAAAACGTTTATCGTGACCAATTTTTAAAAAAGTTAAAATTACAGTGCCAGTGCAAAATTGTGCAAAACGTTCGTTTTAGCGTCTAAATAACACGTTTTATGAAAACTACTATTTTGCAGTGTTTGCAGCAATTTTCCAGTAAAAACAGCAAAAACGTTTATCATGACCAATTTTTAAAAAAGTTAAAATTACAGTGCCAGTGCAAAATTGTGCAAAACGTTCGTTTTAGCGTCTAAATAACACGTTTTATGAAAACTACTATTTTGCAGTGTTTGCAGCAGTTTTCTAGTAAAAACTGCAAAAACATTTATCGTGACCAATTTTTAAAAAAGTTAAAATTACAGTGCCAGTGCAAAATTGTGCAAAACGTTCGTTTTAGCGTCTAAATAACACGTTTTATGAAAACTACTATTTTGCAGTGTTTGCAGCAGTTTTCTAGTAAAAACAGCAAAAACGTTTATCGTGACCAATTTTTAAAAAAGTTAAAATTACAGTGCCAGTGCAAAATTGTGCAAAACGTTCGTTTTAGCGTCTAAATAACACGTTTTATGAAAACTACTATTTTGCAGTGTTTGCAGCAATTTTCCAGTAAAAACAGCAAAAACGTTTATCATGACCAATTTTTAAAAAAGTTAAAATTACAGTGCCAGTGCAAAATTGTGCAAAACGTTCGTTTTAGCCTCTAAATAACACGTTTTATGAAAACTACTATTTTGCAGTGTTTGCAGCAGTTTTCCAGTAAAAACAGCAAAAACGTTTATCATGACCAATTTTTAAAAAAGTTAAAATTACAGTGCCAGTGCAAAATTGTGCAAAACGTTCGTTTTAGCCTCTAAATAACACGTTTTATGAAAACTACTATTTTGCAGTGTTTGCAGCAGTTTTCCAGTAAAAACAGCAAAAACGTTTATCATGACCAATTTTTAAAAAAGTTAAAATTACAGTGCCAGTGCAAAATTGTGCAAAACGTTCGTTTTAGCGTCTAAATAACACGTTTTATGAAAACTACTATTTTGCAGTGTTTGCAGCAGTTTTCTAGTAAAAACTGCAAAAACATTTATCATGACCAATTTTTAAAAAAGTTAAAATTACAGTGCCAGTGCAAAATTGTGCAAAACGTTCGTTTTAGCGTCTAAATAACAAGTTTTATGAAAACTACTATTTTGCAGTGTTTGCAGCAGTTTTCCAGTAAAAACAGCAAAAACGTTTATCATGACCAATTTTTAAAAAAGTTAAAATTACAGTGCCAGTGCAAAATTGTGCAAAACGTTCGTTTTAGCGTCTAAATAACACGTTTTATGAAAACTACTATTTTGCAGTGTTTGCAGTAGTTTTCCAGTAAAAACAGCAAAAACGCTTATCATGACCAATTTTTAAAAAAGTTAAAATTACAGTGCCAGTGCAAAATTGTACAAAACGTTCGTTTTAGCGTCTAAATAACACGTTTTATGAAAACTACTATTTTGCAGTGTTTGCAGCAGTTTTCCAGTAAAAACAGCAAAAACGTTTATCATGACCAATTTTTAAAAAAGTTAAAATTACAGTGCCAGTGCAAAATTGTGCAAAACGTTCGTTTTAGCCTCTAAATAACACGTTTTATGAAAACTACTATTTTGCAGTGTTTGCAGCAGTTTTCTAGTAAAAACTGCAAAAACATTTATCGTGACCAATTTTTAAAAAAGTTAAAATTACAGTGCCAGTGCAAAATTGTGCAAAACGTTCGTTTTAGCCTCTAAATAACACGTTTTATGAAAACTACTATTTTGCAGTGTTTGCAGCAGTTTTCCAGTAAAAACAGCAAAAACGTTTATCATGACCAATTTTTAAAAAAGTTAAAATTACAGTGCCAGTGCAAAATTGTGCAAAACGTTCGTTTTAGCGTCTAAATAACACGTTTTATGAAAACTACTATTTTGCAGTGTTTGCAGTAGTTTTCCAGTAAAAACAGAAAAAACGTTTATCATGACCAATTTTTAAAAAAGTTAAAATTACAGTGCCAGTGCAAAATTGTGCAAAACGTTCGTTTTAGCCTCTAAATAACACGTTTTATGAAAACTACTATTTTGCAGTGTTTGCAGCAGTTTTCTAGTAAAAACAGCAAAAACGTTTATCATGACCAATTTTTAAAAAAGTTAAAATTACAGTGCCAGTGCAAAATTGTGCAAAACGTTCGTTTTAGCGTCTAAATAACACGTTTTATGAAAACTACTATTTTGCAGTGTTTGCAGCAGTTTTCTAGTAAAAACAGCAAAAACGTTTATCATGACCAATTTTTAAAAAATTTAAAATTACAGTGCCAGTGCAAAATTGTGCAAAACGTTCGTTTTAGCGTCTAAATAACACGTTTTATGAAAACTACTATTTTGCAGTGTTTGCAGCAGTTTTCTAGTAAAAACAGCAAAAACGTTTATCATGACCAATTTTTAAAAAAGTTAAAATTACAGTGCCAGTGCAAAATTGTGCAAAACGCTCGTTTTAGCGTCTAAATAACACGTTTTATGAAAACTGCTATTTTGCAGTGTTTGCAGCAGTTTTCCAGTAAAAACAGCAAAAACGTTTATCATGACCAATTTTTAAAAAAGTTAAAATTACAGTGCCAGTGCAAAATTGTGCAAAACGTTCGTTTTAGCGTCTAAATAATACGTTTTATGAAAACTAATATTTTGCAGTGTTTGCAGAAGTTTTCCAGTAAAAACAGCAAAAACGTTTATCATGACCAATTTTTAAAAAAGTTAAAACTACAGTGCCAGTGCAAAATTGTGCAAAACGTTCGTTTTAGCGTCTAAATAACACGTTTTATGAAAACTACTATTTTGCAGTGTTTGCAGCAGCTTTCCAGTAAAAACAGCAAAAACGTTTATCATGACCAATTTTTAAAAAAGTTAAAATTACAGTGCCAGTGCAAAATTGTGCAAAACGTTCGTTTTAGCCTCTAAATAACACGTTTTATGAAAACTACTATTTTGCAGTGTTTGCAGCAGTTTTCCAGTAAAAACAGCAAAAACGTTTATCATGACCAATTTTTAAAAAAGTTAAAATTACAGTGCCAGTGCAAAATTGTGCAAAACGTTCGTTTTAGCCTCTAAATAACACGTTTTATGAAAACTACTATTTTGCAGTGTTTGCAGCAGTTTTCCAGTAAAAACAGCAAAAACGTTTATCATGACCAATTTTTAAAAAAGTTAAAATTACAGTGCCAGTGCAAAATTGTGCAAAACGTTCGTTTTAGCGTCTAAATAACACGTTTTATGAAAACTAATATTTTGCAGTGTTTGCAGAAGTTTTCCAGTAAAAACAGCAAAAACGTTTATCATGACCAATTTTTAAAAAAGTTAAAACTACAGTGCCAGTGCAAAATTGTGCAAAACGTTCGTTTTAGCGTCTAAATAACACGTTTTATGAAAACTACTATTTTGCAGTGTTTGCAGCAGCTTTCCAGTAAAAACAGCAAAAACGTTTATCATGACCAATTTTTAAAAAAGTTAAAATTACAGTGCCAGTGCAAAATTGTGCAAAACGTTCGTTTTAGCCTCTAAATAACACGTTTTATGAAAACTACTATTTTGCAGTGTTTGCAGCAGTTTTCCAGTAAAAACAGCAAAAACGTTTATCATGACCAAATTTTAAAAAAGTTAAAATTACAGTGCCAGTGCAAAATTGTGCAAAACGTTCGTTTTAGCCTCTAAATAACACGTTTTATGAAAACTACTATTTTGCAGTGTTTGCAGCGGTTTTCCAGTAAAAACAGCAAAAACGTTTATCATGACCAATTTTTAAAAAAGTTAAAATTACAGTGCCAGTGCAAAATTGTGCAAAACGTTCGTTTTAGCCTCTAAATAACACGTTTTATGAAAACTACTATTTTGCAGTGTTTGCAGCAGTTTTCCAGTAAAAACAGCAAAAACGTTTATCATGACCAATTTTTAAAAAAGTTAAAATTACAGTGCCAGTGCAAAATTGTGCAAAACGTTCGTTTTAGCGTCTAAATAACACGTTTTATGAAAACTACTATTTTGCAGTGTTTGCAGCAGTTTTCTAGTAAAAACTGCAAAAACATTTATCGTGACCAATTTTTAAAAAAGTTAAAATTACAGTGCCAGTGCAAAATTGTGCAAAACGTTCGTTTTAGCGTCTAAATAACACGTTTTATGAAAACTACTATTTTGCAGTGTTTGCAGCAGTTTTCCAGTAAAAACAGCAAAAACGTTTATCATGACCAATTTTTAAAAAAGTTAAAATTACAGTGCCAGTGCAAAATTGTGCAAAACGTTCGTTTTAGCGTCTAAATAACACGTTTTATGAAAACTACTATTTTGCAGTGTTTGCAGCAGTTTTCCAGTAAAAACAGCAAAAACGTTTATCATGACCAATTTTTAAAAAAGTTAAAATTACAGTGCCAGTGCAAAATTGTGCAAAACGTTCGTTTTAGCCTCTAAATAACACGTTTTATGAAAACTACTATTTTGCAGTGTTTGCAGCAGTTTTCCAGTAAAAACAGCAAAAACGTTTATCATGACCAATTTTTAAAAAAGTTAAAATTACAGTGCCAGTGCAAAATTGTGCAAAACGTTCGTTTTAGCCTCTAAATAACACGTTTTATGAAAACTACTATTTTGCAGTGTTTGCAGCAGTTTTCCAGTAAAAACAGCAAAAACGTTTATCATGACCAATTTTTAAAAAAGTTAAAATTACAGTGCCAGTGCAAAATTGTGCAAAACGTTCGTTTTAGCCTCTAAATAACACGTTTTATGAAAACTACTATTTTGCAGTGTTTGCAGCAGTTTTCTAGTAAAAACAGCAAAAACGTTTATCATGACCAATTTTTAAAAAAGTTAAAATTACAGTGCCAGTGCAAAATTGTGCAAGACGTTCGTTTTAGCGTCTAAATAACACGTTTTATGAAAACTACTATTTTGCAGTGTTTGCAGCAGTTTTCTAGTAAAAACAGCAAAAACCTTTATCATGACCAATTTTTAAAAAAGTTAAAATTACAGTGCCAGTGCAAAATTGTGCAAAACGTTCGTTTTAGCGTCTAAATAACACGTTTTATGAAAACTACTATTTTGCAGTGTTTGCAGCAGTTTTCTAGTAAAAACAGCAAAAACGTTTATCATGACCAATTTTTAAAAAAGTTAAAATTTCAGTGCCAGTGCAAAATTGTGCAAAACGTTCGTTTTAGCGTCTAAATAACACGTTTTATGAAAACTACTATTTTGCAGTGTTTGCAGCAGTTTTCCAGTAAAAACAGCAAAAACGTTTATCATGACCAATTTTTAAAAAAGTTAAAATTACAGTGCCAGTGCAAAATTGTGCAAAACGTTCGTTTTAGCCTCTAAATAACACGTTTTATGAAAACTACTATTTTGCAGTGTTTGCAGCAGTTTTCCAGTAAAAACAGCAAAAACGTTTATCATGACCAATTTTTAAAAAAGTTAAAATTACAGTGCCAGTGCAAAATTGTGCAAAACGTTCGTTTTAGCGTCTAAATAACACGTTTTATGAAAACTACTATTTTGCAGTGTTTGCAGCAGTTTTCTAGTAAAAACAGCAAAAACGTTTATCATGACCAATTTTTAAAAAAGTTAAAATTACAGTGCCAGTGCAAAATTGTGCAAAACGTTCGTTTTAGCGTCTAAATAACACGTTTTATGAAAACTACTATTTTGCAGTGTTTGCAGCAGTTTTCCAGTAAAAACAGCAAAAACGTTTATCATGACCAATTTTTAAAAAAGTTAAAATTACAGTGCCAGTGCAAAATTGTGCAAAACGTTCGTTTTAGCCTCTAAATAACACGTTTTATGAAAACTACTATTTTGCAGTGTTTGCAGCAGTTTTCCAGTAAAAACAGCAAAAACGTTTATCATGACCAATTTTTAAAAAAGTTAAAATTACAGTGCCAGTGCAAAATTGTGCAAAACGTTCGTTTTAGCCTCTAAATAACACGTTTTATGAAAACTACTATTTTGCAGTGTTTGCAGCAGTTTTCTAGTAAAAACAGCAAAAACGTTTATCATGACCAATTTTTAAAAAAGTTAAAATTACAGTGCCAGTGCAAAATTGTGCAAAACGTTCGTTTTAGCGTCTAAATAACACGTTTTATGAAAACTACTATTTTGCAGTGTTTGCAGCAGCTTTCCAGTAAAAACAGCAAAAACGTTTATCATGACCAATTTTTAAAAAAGTTAAAATTACAGTGCCAGTGCAAAATTGTGCAAAACGTTCGTTTTAGCCTCTAAATAACACGTTTTATGAAAACTACTATTTTGCAGTGTTTGCAGCAGTTTTCCAGTAAAAACAGCAAAAACGTTTATCATGACCAATTTTTAAAAAAGTTAAAATTACAGTGCCAGTGCAAAATTGTGCAAACCGTTCGTTTTAGCGTCTAAATAACACGTTTTATGAAAACTACTATTTTGCAGTGTTTGCAGCAGTTTTCTAGTAAAAACTGCAAAAACCTTTATCGTGACCAATTTTTAAAAAAGTTAAAATTACAGTGCCAGTGCAAAATTGTGCAAAACGTTCGTTTTAGCGTCTAAATAACACGTTTTATGAAAACTACTATTTTGCAGTGTTTGCAGCAGTTTTCCAGTAAAAACAGCAAAAACGTTTATCATGACCAATTTTTAAAAAAGTTAAAATTACAGTGCCAGTGCAAAATTGTGCAAAACGTTCGTTTTAGCCTCTAAATAACACGTTTTATGAAAACTACTATTTTGCAGTGTTTGCAGCAGCTTTCCAGTAAAAACAGCAAAAACGTTTATCATGACCAATTTTTAAAAAAGGTTAAAATTACAGTGCCAGTGCAAAATTGTGCAAAACGTTCGTTTTAGCGTCTAAATAACACGTTTTATGAAAACTACTATTTTGCAGTGTTTGCAGCAGTTTTCCAGTAAAAACAGCAAAAACGTTTATCATGACCAATTTTTAAAAAAGTTAAAATTACAGTGCCAGTGCAAAATTGTGCAAAACGTTCGTTTTAGCCTCTAAATAACACGTTTTATGAAAACTACTATTTTGCAGTGTTTGCAGCAGTTTTCCAGTAAAAACAGCAAAAACGTTTATCATGACCAATTTTTAAAAAAGTTAAAATTACAGTGCCAGTGCAAAATTGTGCAAAACGTTCGTTTTAGCGTCTAAATAACACGTTTTATGAAAACTACTATTTTGCAGTGTTTGCAGCAGCTTTCCAGTAAAAACAGCAAAAACGTTTATCATGACCAATTTTTAAAAAAGTTAAAATTACAGTGCCAGTGCAAAATTGTGCAAAACGTTCGTTTTAGCCTCTAAATAACACGTTTTATGAAAACTACTATTTTGCAGTGTTTGCAGCAGTTTTCCAGTAAAAACAGCAAAAACGTTTATCATGACCAAATTTTAAAAAAGTTAAAATTACAGTGCCAGTGCAAAATTGTGCAAAACGTTCGTTTTAGCCTCTAAATAACACGTTTTATGAAAACTACTATTTTGCAGTGTTTGCAGCGGTTTTCCAGTAAAAACAGCAAAAACGTTTATCATGACCAATTTTTAAAAAAGTTAAAATTACAGTGCCAGTGCAAAATTGTGCAAAACGTTCGTTTTAGCCTCTAAATAACACGTTTTATGAAAACTACTATTTTGCAGTGTTTGCAGCAGTTTTCCAGTAAAAACAGCAAAAACGTTTATCATGACCAATTTTTAAAAAAGTTAAAATTACAGTGCCAGTGCAAAATTGTGCAAAACGTTCGTTTTAGCGTCTAAATAACACGTTTTATGAAAACTACTATTTTGCAGTGTTTGCAGCAGTTTTCTAGTAAAAACTGCAAAAACATTTATCGTGACCAATTTTTAAAAAAGTTAAAATTACAGTGCCAGTGCAAAATTGTGCAAAACGTTCGTTTTAGCGTCTAAATAACACGTTTTATGAAAACTACTATTTTGCAGTGTTTGCAGCAGTTTTCCAGTAAAAACAGCAAAAACGTTTATCATGACCAATTTTTAAAAAAGTTAAAATTACAGTGCCAGTGCAAAATTGTGCAAAACGTTCGTTTTAGCGTCTAAATAACACGTTTTATGAAAACTACTATTTTGCAGTGTTTGCAGCAGTTTTCCAGTAAAAACAGCAAAAACGTTTATCATGACCAATTTTTAAAAAAGTTAAAATTACAGTGCCAGTGCAAAATTGTGCAAAACGTTCGTTTTAGCCTCTAAATAACACGTTTTATGAAAACTACTATTTTGCAGTGTTTGCAGCAGTTTTCCAGTAAAAACAGCAAAAACGTTTATCATGACCAATTTTTAAAAAAGTTAAAATTACAGTGCCAGTGCAAAATTGTGCAAACCGTTCGTTTTAGCGTCTAAATAACACGTTTTATGAAAACTACTATTTTGCAGTGTTTGCAGCAGTTTTCTAGTAAAAACTGCAAAAACCTTTATCGTGACCAATTTTTAAAAAAGTTAAAATTACAGTGCCAGTGCAAAATTGTGCAAAACGTTCGTTTTAGCGTCTAAATAACACGTTTTATGAAAACTACTATTTTGCAGTGTTTGCAGCAGTTTTCCAGTAAAAACAGCAAAAACGTTTATCATGACCAATTTTTAAAAAAGTTAAAATTACAGTGCCAGTGCAAAATTGTGCAAAACGTTCGTTTTAGCCTCTAAATAACACGTTTTATGAAAACTACTATTTTGCAGTGTTTGCAGCAGCTTTCCAGTAAAAACAGCAAAAACGTTTATCATGACCAATTTTTAAAAAAGGTTAAAATTACAGTGCCAGTGCAAAATTGTGCAAAACGTTCGTTTTAGCGTCTAAATAACACGTTTTATGAAAACTACTATTTTGCAGTGTTTGCAGCAGTTTTCCAGTAAAAACAGCAAAAACGTTTATCATGACCAATTTTTAAAAAAGTTAAAATTACAGTGCCAGTGCAAAATTGTGCAAAACGTTCGTTTTAGCCTCTAAATAACACGTTTTATGAAAACTACTATTTTGCAGTGTTTGCAGCAGTTTTCCAGTAAAAACAGCAAAAACGTTTATCATGACCAATTTTTAAAAAAGTTAAAATTACAGTGCCAGTGCAAAATTGTGCAAAACGTTCGTTTTAGCGTCTAAATAACACGTTTTATGAAAACTAATATTTTGCAGTGTTTGCAGAAGTTTTCCAGTAAAAACAGCAAAAACGTTTATCATGACCAATTTTTAAAAAAGTTAAAACTACAGTGCCAGTGCAAAATTGTGCAAAACGTTCGTTTTAGCGTCTAAATAACACGTTTTATGAAAACTACTATTTTGCAGTGTTTGCAGCAGCTTTCCAGTAAAAACAGCAAAAACGTTTATCATGACCAATTTTTAAAAAAGTTAAAATTACAGTGCCAGTGCAAAATTGTGCAAAACGTTCGTTTTAGCCTCTAAATAACACGTTTTATGAAAACTACTATTTTGCAGTGTTTGCAGCAGTTTTCCAGTAAAAACAGCAAAAACGTTTATCATGACCAAATTTTAAAAAAGTTAAAATTACAGTGCCAGTGCAAAATTGTGCAAAACGTTCGTTTTAGCCTCTAAATAACACGTTTTATGAAAACTACTATTTTGCAGTGTTTGCAGCGGTTTTCCAGTAAAAACAGCAAAAACGTTTATCATGACCAATTTTTAAAAAAGTTAAAATTACAGTGCCAGTGCAAAATTGTGCAAAACGTTCGTTTTAGCCTCTAAATAACACGTTTTATGAAAACTACTATTTTGCAGTGTTTGCAGCAGTTTTCCAGTAAAAACAGCAAAAACGTTTATCATGACCAATTTTTAAAAAAGTTAAAATTACAGTGCCAGTGCAAAATTGTGCAAAACGTTCGTTTTAGCGTCTAAATAACACGTTTTATGAAAACTACTATTTTGCAGTGTTTGCAGCAGTTTTCTAGTAAAAACTGCAAAAACATTTATCGTGACCAATTTTTAAAAAAGTTAAAATTACAGTGCCAGTGCAAAATTGTGCAAAACGTTCGTTTTAGCGTCTAAATAACACGTTTTATGAAAACTACTATTTTGCAGTGTTTGCAGCAGTTTTCCAGTAAAAACAGCAAAAACGTTTATCATGACCAATTTTTAAAAAAGTTAAAATTACAGTGCCAGTGCAAAATTGTGCAAAACGTTCGTTTTAGCGTCTAAATAACACGTTTTATGAAAACTACTATTTTGCAGTGTTTGCAGCAGTTTTCCAGTAAAAACAGCAAAAACGTTTATCATGACCAATTTTTAAAAAAGTTAAAATTACAGTGCCAGTGCAAAATTGTGCAAAACGTTCGTTTTAGCCTCTAAATAACACGTTTTATGAAAACTACTATTTTGCAGTGTTTGCAGCAGTTTTCCAGTAAAAACAGCAAAAACGTTTATCATGACCAATTTTTAAAAAAGTTAAAATTACAGTGCCAGTGCAAAATTGTGCAAAACGTTCGTTTTAGCCTCTAAATAACACGTTTTATGAAAACTACTATTTTGCAGTGTTTGCAGCAGTTTTCTAGTAAAAACAGCAAAAACCTTTATCATGACCAATTTTTAAAAAAGTTAAAATTACAGTGCCAGTGCAAAATTGTGCAAAACGTTCGTTTTAGCGTCTAAATAACACGTTTTATGAAAACTACTATTTTGCAGTGTTTGCAGCAGTTTTCTAGTAAAAACAGCAAAAACGTTTATCATGACCAATTTTTAAAAAAGTTAAAATTTCAGTGCCAGTGCAAAATTGTGCAAAACGTTCGTTTTAGCGTCTAAATAACACGTTTTATGAAAACTACTATTTTGCAGTGTTTGCAGCAGTTTTCCAGTAAAAACAGCAAAAACGTTTATCATGACCAATTTTTAAAAAAGTTAAAATTACAGTGCCAGTGCAAAATTGTGCAAAACGTTCGTTTTAGCGTCTAAATAACACGTTTTATGAAAACTACTATTTTGCAGTGTTTGCAGCAGTTTTCTAGTAAAAACTGCAAAAACCTTTATCGTGACCAATTTTTAAAAAAGTTAAAATTACAGTGCCAGTGCAAAATTGTGCAAAACGTTCGTTTTAGCGTCTAAATAACACGTTTTATGAAAACTACTATTTTGCAGTGTTTGCAGCAGTTTTCCAGTAAAAACAGCAAAAACGTTTATCATGACCAATTTTTAAAAAAGTTAAAATTACAGTGCCAGTGCAAAATTGTGCAAAACGTTCGTTTTAGCCTCTAAATAACACGTTTTATGAAAACTACTATTTTGCAGTGTTTGCAGCAGTTTTCCAGTAAAAACAGCAAAAACGTTTATCATGACCAATTTTTAAAAAAGTTAAAATTACAGTGCCAGTGCAAAATTGTGCAAAACGTTCGTTTTAGCGTCTAAATAACACGTTTTATGAAAACTACTATTTTGCAGTGTTTGCAGCAGTTTTCTAGTAAAAACAGCAAAAACGTTTATCATGACCAATTTTTAAAAAAGTTAAAATTACAGTGCCAGTGCAAAATTGTGCAAAACGTTCGTTTTAGCGTCTAAATAACACGTTTTATGAAAACTACTATTTTGCAGTGTTTGCAGCAGTTTTCCAGTAAAAACAGCAAAAACGTTTATCATGACCAATTTTTAAAAAAGTTAAAATTACAGTGCCAGTGCAAAATTGTGCAAAACGTTCGTTTTAGCCTCTAAATAACACGTTTTATGAAAACTACTATTTTGCAGTGTTTGCAGCAGTTTTCCAGTAAAAACAGCAAAAACGTTTATCATGACCAATTTTTAAAAAAGTTAAAATTACAGTGCCAGTGCAAAATTGTGCAAAACGTTCGTTTTAGCCTCTAAATAACACGTTTTATGAAAACTACTATTTTGCAGTGTTTGCAGCAGTTTTCTAGTAAAAACAGCAAAAACGTTTATCATGACCAATTTTTAAAAAAGTTAAAATTACAGTGCCAGTGCAAAATTGTGCAAAACGTTCGTTTTAGCGTCTAAATAACACGTTTTATGAAAACTACTATTTTGCAGTGTTTGCAGCAGCTTTCCAGTAAAAACAGCAAAAACGTTTATCATGACCAATTTTTAAAAAAGTTAAAATTACAGTGCCAGTGCAAAATTGTGCAAAACGTTCGTTTTAGCCTCTAAATAACACGTTTTATGAAAACTACTATTTTGCAGTGTTTGCAGCAGTTTTCCAGTAAAAACAGCAAAAACGTTTATCATGACCAATTTTTAAAAAAGTTAAAATTACAGTGCCAGTGCAAAATTGTGCAAAACGTTCGTTTTAGCGTCTAAATAACACGTTTTATGAAAACTACTATTTTGCAGTGTTTGCAGCAGTTTTCTAGTAAAAACTGCAAAAACCTTTATCGTGACCAATTTTTAAAAAAGTTAAAATTACAGTGCCAGTGCAAAATTGTGCAAAACGTTCGTTTTAGCGTCTAAATAACACGTTTTATGAAAACTACTATTTTGCAGTGTTTGCAGCAGTTTTCCAGTAAAAACAGCAAAAACGTTTATCATGACCAATTTTTAAAAAAGTTAAAATTACAGTGCCAGTGCAAAATTGTGCAAAACGTTCGTTTTAGCCTCTAAATAACACGTTTTATGAAAACTACTATTTTGCAGTGTTTGCAGCAGTTTTCCAGTAAAAACAGCAAAAACGTTTATCATGACCAATTTTTAAAAAAGTTAAAATTACAGTGCCAGTGCAAAATTGTGCAAAACGTTCGTTTTAGCGTCTAAATAACACGTTTTATGAAAACTACTATTTTCAAGTGTTTGCAGCAGTTTTCTAGTAAAAACAGCAAAAACGTTTATCATGACCAATTTTTAAAAAAGTTAAAATTACAGTGCCAGTGCAAAATTGTGCAAAACGTTCGTTTTAGCGTCTAAATAACACGTTTTATGAAAAGTACTATTTTGCAGTGTTTGCAGCAGTTTTCCAGTAAAAACAGCAAAAACGTTTATCATGACCAATTTTTAAAAAAGTTAAAATTACAGTGCCAGTGCAAAATTGTGCAAAACGTTCGTTTTAGCCTCTAAATAACACGTTTTATGAAAACTACTATTTTGCAGTGTTTGCAGCAGTTTTCCAGTAAAAACAGCAAAAACGTTTATCATGACCAATTTTTAAAAAAGTTAAAATTACAGTGCCAGTGCAAAATTGTGCAAAACGTTCGTTTTAGCCTCTAAATAACACGTTTTATGAAAACTACTATTTTGCAGTGTTTGCAGCAGTTTTCTAGTAAAAACAGCAAAAACGTTTATCATGACCAATTTTTAAAAAAGTTAAAATTACAGTGCCAGTGCAAAATTGTGCAAAACGTTCGTTTTAGCGTCTAAATAACACGTTTTATGAAAACTACTATTTTGCAGTGTTTGCAGCAGCTTTCCAGTAAAAACAGCAAAAACGTTTATCATGACCAATTTTTAAAAAAGTTAAAATTACAGTGCCAGTGCAAAATTGTGCAAAACGTTCGTTTTAGCCTCTAAATAACACGTTTTATGAAAACTACTATTTTGCAGTGTTTGCAGCAGTTTTCTAGTAAAAACAGCAAAAACGTTTATCATGACCAATTTTTAAAAAAGTTAAAATTACAGTGCCAGTGCAAAATTGTGCAAAACGTTCGTTTTAGCGTCTAAATAACACGTTTTATGAAAACTACTATTTTGCAGTGTTTGCAGCAGTTTTCCAGTAAAAACAGCAAAAACGTTTATCATGACCAATTTTTAAAAAAGTTAAAATTACAGTGCCAGTGCAAAATTGTGCAAAACGTTCGTTTTAGCGTCTAAATAACACGTTTTATGAAAACTACTATTTTGCAGTGTTTGCAGCAGTTTTCCAGTAAAAACAGCAAAAACGTTTATCATGACCAATTTTTAAAAAAGTTAAAATTACAGTGCCAGTGCAAAATTGTGCAAAACGTTCGTTTTAGCGTCTAAATAACACGTTTTATGAAAACTACTATTTTGCAGTGTTTGCAGCAGTTTTCCAGTAAAAACAGCAAAAACGTTTATCATGACCAATTTTTAAAAAAGTTAAAATTACAGTGCCAGTGCAAAATTGTGCAAAACGTTCGTTTTAGCGTCTAAATAACACGTTTTATGAAAACTAATATTTTGCAGTGTTTGCAGAAGTTTTCCAGTAAAAACAGCAAAAACGTTTATCATGACCAATTTTTAAAAAAGTTAAAATTACAGTGCCAGTGCAAAATTGTGCAAAACGTTCGTTTTAGCGTCTAAATAACACGTTTTATGAAAACTACTATTTTGCAGTGTTTGCAGCAGTTTTCCAGTAAAAACAGCAAAAACGTTTATCATGACCAATTTTTAAAAAAGTTAAAATTACAGCGCCAGTGCAAAATTGTGCAAAACGTTCGTTTTAGCCTCTAAATAACACGTTTTATGAAAACTACTATTTTGCAGTGTTTGCAGCAGTTTTCCAGTAAAAACAGCAAAAACGTTTATCATGACCAATTTTTAAAAAAGTTAAAATTACAGTGCCAGTGCAAAATTGTGCAAAACGTTCGTTTTAGCCTCTAAATAACACGTTTTATGAAAACTACTATTTTGCAGTGTTTGCAGCAGTTTTCCAGTAAAAACAGCAAAAACGTTTATCATGACCAATTTTTAAAAAAGTTAAAATTACAGTGCCAGTGCAAAATTGTGCAAAACGTTCGTTTTAGCGTCTAAATAACACGTTTTATGAAAACTACTATTTTGCAGTGTTTGCAGCAGTTTTCTAGTAAAAACAGCAAAAACGTTTATCATGACCAATTTTTAAAAAAGTTAAAATTACAGTGCCAGTGCAAAATTGTGCAAAACGTTCGTTTTAGCGTCTAAATAACACGTTTTATGAAAACTACTATTTTGCAGTGTTTCCAGCAGTTTTCTAGTAAAAACAGCAAAAACGTTTATCATGACCAATTTTTAAAAAAGTTAAAATTACAGTGCCAGTGCAAAATTGTGCAAAACGTTCGTTTTAGCGTCTAAATAACACGTTTTATGAAAACTACTATTTTGCAGTGTTTGCAGCAGTTTTCCAGTAAAAACAGCAAAAACGTTTATCATGACCACTTTTTAAAAAAGTTAAAATTACAGTGCCAGTGCAAAATTGTGCAAAACGTTCGTTTTAGCCTCTAAATAACACGTTTTATGAAATCTAATCTTTTGCAGTGTTTGCAGAAGTTTTCCAGTAAAAACAGCAAAAACGTTTATCATGACCAATTTTTAAAAAAGTTAAAATTACAGTGCCAGTGCAAAATTGTGCAAAACGTTCGTTTTAGCGTCTAAATAACACGTTTTATGAAAACTACTATTTTGCAGTGTTTGCAGCAGTTTTCCAGTAAAAACAGCAAAAACGTTTATCATGACCAATTTTTAAAAAAGTTAAAATTACAGTGCCAGTGCAAAATTGTGCAAAACGTTCGTTTTAGCGTCTAAATAACACGTTTTATGAAAACTACTATTTTGCAGTGTTTGCAGCAGTTTTCTAGTAAAAACAGCAAAAACGTTTATCATGACCAATTTTTAAAAAAGTTAAAATTACAGTGCCAGTGCAAAATTGTGCAAAACGTTCGTTTTAGCGTCTAAATAACACGTTTTATGAAAACTACTATTTTGCAGTGTTTGCAGCAGTTTTCTAGTAAAAACAGCAAAAACGTTTATCATGACCAATTTTTAAAAAAGTTAAAATTACAGTGCCAGTGCAAAATTGTGCAAAACGTTCGTTTTAGCGTCTAAATAACACGTTTTATGAAAACTACTATTTTGCAGTGTTTGCAGCAGTTTTCTAGTAAAAACAGCAAAAACGTTTATCATGACCAATTTTTAAAAAAGTTAAAATTACAGTGCCAGTGCAAAATTGTGCAAAACGTTCGTTTTAGCGTCTAAATAACACGTTTTATGAAAACTACTATTTTGCAGTGTTTCCAGCAGTTTTCTAGTAAAAACAGCAAAAACGTTTATCATGACCAATTTTTAAAAAAGTTAAAATTACAGTGCCAGTGCAAAATTGTGCAAAACGTTCGTTTTAGCGTCTAAATAACACGTTTTATGAAAACTACTATTTTGCAGTGTTTGCAGCAGTTTTCTAGTAAAAACAGCAAAAACGTTTATCATGACCAATTTTTAAAAAAGTTAAAATTACAGTGCCAGTGCAAAATTGTGCAAAACGTTCGTTTTAGAGTCTAAATAACACGTTTTATGAAAACTACTATTTTGCAGTGTTTCCAGCAGTTTTCTAGTAAAAACAGGAAAAACGTTTATCATGACCAATTTTTAAAAAAGTTAAAATTACAGTGCCAGTGCAAAATTGTGCAAAACGTTCGTTTTAGCCTCTAAATAACACGTTTTATGAAAACTACTATTTTGCAGTGTTTGCAGCAGTTTTCTAGTAAAAACAGCAAAAACGTTTATCATGACCAATTTTTAAAAAAGTTAAAATTACAGTGCCAGTGCAAAATTGTGCAAAACGTTCGTTTTAGCCTCTAAATAACACGTTTTATGAAAACTACTATTTTGCAGTGTTTGCAGCAGTTTTCCAGTAAAAACAGCAAAAACGTTTATCATGACCAATTTTTAAAAAAGTTAAAATTACAGTGCCAGTGCAAAATTGTGCAAACCGTTCGTTTTAGCGTCTAAATAACACGTTTTATGAAAACTACTATTTTGCAGTGTTTGCAGCAGTTTTCTAGTAAAAACAGCAAAAACGTTTATCATGACCAATTTTTAAAAAAGTTAAAATTACAGTGCCAGTGCAAAATTGTGCAAAACGTTCGTTTTAGCGTCTAAATAACACGTTTTATGAAAACTACTATTTTGCAGTGTTTGCAGCAGTTTTCTAGTAAAAACAGCAAAAACGTTTATCATGACCAATTTTTAAAAAAGTTAAAATTACAGTGCCAGTGCAAAATTGTGCAAAACGTTCGTTTTAGCGTCTAAATAACACGTTTTATGAAAACTACTATTTTGCAGTGTTTCCAGCAGTTTTCTAGTAAAAACAGCAAAAACGTTTATCATGACCAATTTTTAAAAAAGTTAAAATTACAGTGCCAGTGCAAAATTGTGCAAAACGTTCGTTTTAGCGTCTAAATAACACGTTTTATGAAAACTACTATTTTGCAGTGTTTCCAGCAGTTTTCTAGTAAAAACAGCAAAAACGTTTATCATGACCAATTTTTAAAAAAGTTAAAATTACAGTGCCAGTGCAAAATTGTGCAAAACGTTCGTTTTAGCCTCTAAATAACACGTTTTATGAAAACTACTATTTTGCAGTGTTTGCAGCAGTTTTCTAGTAAAAACAGCAAAAACGTTTATCATGACCAATTTTTAAAAAAGTTAAAATTACAGTGCCAGTGCAAAATTGTGCAAAACGTTCGTTTTAGCGTCTAAATAACACGTTTTATGAAAACTACTATTTTGCAGTGTTTCCAGCAGTTTTCTAGTAAAAACAGCAAAAACGTTTATCATGACCAATTTTTAAAAAAGTTAAAATTACAGTGCCAGTGCAAAATTGTGCAAAACGTTCGTTTTAGCCTCTAAATAACCGGTTTTATGAAAACTACTATTTTGCAGTGTTTGCAGCAGTTTTCTAGTAAAAACAGCAAAAACGTTTATCATGACCAATTTTTAAAAAAGTTAAAATTACAGTGCCAGTGCAAAATTGTGCAAAACGTTCGTTTTAGCCTCTAAATAACACGTTTTATGAAAACTACTATTTTGCAGTGTTTGCAGCAGTTTTCTAGTAAAAACAGGAAAAACGTTTATCATGACCAATTTTTAAAAAAGTTAAAATTACAGTGCCAGTGCAAAATTGTGCAAAACGTTCGTTTTAGCGTCTAAATAACACGTTTTATGAAAACTACTATTTTGCAGTGTTTGCAGCAGTTTTCTAGTAAAAACAGCAAAAACATTTATCATGACCAATTTTTAAAAAAGTTAAAATTACAGTGCCAGTGCAAAATTGTGCAAAACGTTCGTTTTAGCGTCTAAATAACACGTTTTATGAAAACTACTATTTTGCAGTGTTTGCAGCAGTTTTCCAGTAAAAACAGCAAAAACGTTTATCATGACCAATTTTTAAAAAAGTTAAAATTACAGTGCCAGTGCAAAATTGTGCAAAACGTTCGTTTTAGCGTCTAAATAACACGTTTTATGAAAACTACTATTTTGCAGTGTTTCCAGCAGTTTTCTAGTAAAAACAGCAAAAACGTTTATCATGACCAATTTTTAAAAAAGTTAAAATTACAGTGCCAGTGCAAAATTGTGCAAAACGTTCGTTTTAGCCTCTAAATAACACGTTTTATGAAAACTACTATTTTGCAGTGTTTGCAGCAGTTTTCTAGTAAAAAAAGCAAAAACGTTTATCATGACCAATTTTTAAAAAAGTTAAAATTACAGTGCCAGTGCAAAATTGTGCAAAACGTTCGTTTTAGCGTCTAAATAACACGTTTTATGAAAACTACTATTTTGCAGTGTTTCCAGCAGTTTTCTAGTAAAAACAGCAAAAACGTTTATCATGACCAATTTTTAAAAAAGTTAAAATTACAGTGCCAGTGCAAAATTGTGCAAAACGTTCGTTTTAGCCTCTAAATAACCGGTTTTATGAAAACTACTATTTTGCAGTGTTTGCAGCAGTTTTCTAGTAAAAACAGCAAAAACGTTTATCATGACCAATTTTTAAAAAAGTTAAAATTACAGTGCCAGTGCAAAATTGTGCAAAACGTTCGTTTTAGCCTCTAAATAACACGTTTTATGAAAACTACTATTTTGCAGTGTTTGCAGCAGTTTTCTAGTAAAAACAGGAAAAACGTTTATCATGACCAATTTTTAAAAAAGTTAAAATTACAGTGCCAGTGCAAAATTGTGCAAAACGTTCGTTTTAGCGTCTAAATAACACGTTTTATGAAAACTACTATTTTGCAGTGTTTGCAGCAGTTTTCTAGTAAAAACAGCAAAAACGTTTATCATGACCAATTTTTAAAAAAGTTAAAATTACAGTGCCAGTGCAAAATTGTGCAAAACGTTCGTTTTAGCGTCTAAATAACACGTTTTATGAAAACTACTATTTTGCAGTGTTTGCAGCAGTTTTCCAGTAAAAACAGCAAAAACGTTTATCATGACCAATTTTTAAAAAAGTTAAAATTACAGTGCCAGTGCAAAATTGTGCAAAACGTTCGTTTTAGCGTCTAAATAACACGTTTTATGAAAACTACTATTTTGCAGTGTTTGCAGCAGTTTTCCAGTAAAAACAGCAAAAACGTTTATCATGACCAATTTTTAAAAAAGTTAAAATTACAGTGCCAGTGCAAAATTGTGCAAAACGTTCGTTTTAGCGTCTAAATAACACGTTTTATGAAAACTACTATTTTGCAGTGTTTGCAGCAGTTTTCCAGTAAAAACAGCAAAAACGTTTATCATGACCAATTTTTAAAAAAGTTAAAATTACAGTGCCAGTGCA